>SJYX01014378.1:265286-309597 GCA_006410675.1 Oreotragus oreotragus
AAACTGCTAGACCATTCATAACTATAGGGGACAGCAAAGTCCTTGTGTCCAAAGAAGATAGCAAGGAAGGAGAACTAAGAGCAATAATGGATTAGGCAGATATACTAGGAGACTATGGGCTTCCCTGGTGGCTCAGAGGTTAAAGCATCTACCTGTAATGTGGGAGACCCAGGTTCAGTCCCTGGGTTCGGAAGATCCCCTGGAGAAGGAAATGGCAACCCACTCCTGTACTCTTGCCTGGAGAATCCCATGGAGGGTGGAACCTGGTAGGCTACAGTCCATGGGGTCACAAAGAGTCAGATACGACTGAGCGACTTTACTTTACTTTACTTTTTACTTTACTAGGAGACTGGGAACAGAGACAAGGGCCAGGAGCTGCCTGCCAGGGAGCTCTTGGTAAGGATTACATTAAGAGTGATGAAGTTTGGGATTAATACAGACATATTACTATATATAAAACAGATAAATAACAAGGACCTACTGTATAGCACAAGGAATTATATTCAATATCTTGTAATAATCTATAATGGAGAAGAATCTTAAAAGTATATATAATATATATATGTATAACTGAATCTCTTTTCTATATCCTTGAAAGTAATACAACTTTGTAAATTGACTATAATTTTTAAAA
Source organism: Oreotragus oreotragus (assembly GCA_006410675.1). NCBI lineage: Eukaryota > Metazoa > Chordata > Mammalia > Artiodactyla > Bovidae > Oreotragus > Oreotragus oreotragus. The sequence goes on from SJYX01014378.1 coordinate 265,921, forward strand.
ACAGAGAAAAAAACATAGTTCATGCATATATAACTTTATAACACTGGCATGAACTCTTCATTCAACAAAAATTTTGCTGTAGAGAAGATTTAAGTGAAAAACTTGAATTGTTTCCAATAAAAATATGCACAATTGACTAATAAAAAGGAAAAAAAGAGCAGTGAAAATCCATTAGATTTGGGTGATATTGTTAGATTTGTGATTTGAAATAATCCTTTGACTTTTATGTGGAATGGTGTGGTTGAGGGGAGGAGGAGTGGTGGCTTAGAGGAGGATATAATGTGAGAAAGAAAGGGAAGTGGATGAATTTGAATGACACGGGGCAGGGAGATAAGATCAATAAGGATTTGGTGAATCATTGGATATTCATAAGAAATATACAGTGAGAAAGCATATATCACACATTAGTAAAATGGGTAAGTAGCTAGTCATTGAAATAGAAAATAATCACATAGCACCAGATACTCACATACGAGAGGGAAAACACAGGGACATACAATGTGCCATCCTGTAGAAATATTACAAGAGTTATAACAGAGTATATAAGAAGATATGATGCAACACTATAAATAACTACTTTTTTGAGACTTTAAAATTTTTTATTTATTTATTTTTGAACACCCAAACATTCTGTGTTGGGGTATAGCCAATTAACAATGTTGTGGTAGTTTCAAGTGAACAGTGAAGGGACTCAGCCACAGATGTGAAATTAAGATTATATATATATGGTAGAAGCAAAGAGGGGTGAGAATCATGATCAATACAGTGTCTTTAAAGCTAAGGATGCTGCCCAAGGGTATGACCGCTGTCTTACTGAATTAGTCACTAAAGGTAGAATCACCATAGATGTAAAAAACTGGAGGTCTTCCCTGGTAGCTCAGCTGGTAAAGAATTTGCCTGCAATGCAGGAAACCCTGGTTCAATTCCTGGGTTGGGAAAATCTGCTGGAGAAGGGATGGGCTACCCACTCCAGTATTCTTGGGCTTCCCGGGTGGCTCAGCTGGTAAAGAATCCACCCATAACACGGGAGATGTGGGTTCAATCCCTGAGTTAGGAAGATCCCCTGGAGAAAGGAGTGGCTACCCACTCCAGTATTCTGGCCTGGAGAATTCTATGGGCTGTATAGTCCATGGGGTCACAATTTCTAAAATGAGTCCATTTCATGCAAGATTATATAGTAGGTAGAAGCTAGGAAATTATGGGAATGTGTTCTTCCTTTCCAGTCAGAAAAACGGAGATTTATGGCACTTAATAATGTGGCCAATGTCATATACTCTGAGTCAGCAGAAAAGTAAAGGGAGAAAAATAATCAAGTTTCAAAGAGCTAGAAGGAAACTTTGAGATCATTTGACCTAGCCCCTTCGCGGGCCAAGAGTAGAAATTTTTGTCAAGGTTTGACAGGTAACAACAGAGGTATAACTAAAACCCAGGTGTCTCGACTCTCAATCCTACATTTCCTTTTTCACTCCTGCATATGACTGGGATTTCAAGCTAATGGTTCACTGCTCAAGGATTTGGCCTCTCCCAGGAGCCAAAGAATCCTTTTTGAAAGTGGCAGGGAGCTAAAAAGCACCATGGAGCAACTGAGGCTCAGCTACGTTGAGTTAAAACATAAGCTGATGTGAACCTTGGCAAGTCTATGAGGACCACATCTGAGAACAATTACAACAATTCCCTGTGATCTCAATTTCTTCACCTATAAAATGTGACCGTCGTGAATAATTATGTTCTTCTTCTATGAAAGTATGGTTCCATGTATGATTTCTCCAACATCTAAATATCCCGGCTGGACTTGGGAAAATAACTCTACCTTTCATTGTTTGGAATATGTTTCCTGGTGAAAGGGAGTATGTGCTGGTTTTTATCATTGAACATATTTTCATGTTTAAACTCCAGAGAAAGTGAGAGGAAAGCATAAAACAGGAAGCATCTGTATTTTTCACTGGCAGAGCAAGTGGAATTTGATGTGACTTCAATATTTTTTCACTGCCTTATATTCACAGATGGCTCAAATTCAAAAGTGCTTTTGCATAAGAAAATGGGTGGAAACTGGTAAGGAGATCTTGCAAACAGAGGAGGGGAGAAAGGACAGAAGGCAAGAAGGGAGTGGGGAAGGAAGAAAGCTGGAAGATTATAAAAACCCTCAGGTATGACTAACTCATCACTGGAGGAAGAAAGAGGAAGGGCAAAGAAGGGAGAGGAAGGAGGAGGGAAAAATGGAAGAGGAGGAAGTGGAGGGATGGAGAGAAAGACTGCAAAATTGCACTGACTTTCCTCAGTATGGTCTAGAGCTAGGGCTTTGGTTCAGAGCTGGCTGATCTATTGGGTGGCCAAAAAAAGTCATTTGGGGTTTATCCCTAGCATCTCATGAGTCCCAAACAGACATTTTGGCTAACCCAACACTTGGATTGCTTCTTCTACTGACTGCTGACTGGGCAGTGTAAATTATGCAGACTACCATTCTCCTCATCCAAGAGAGGAAGCAGCCAAGACAGGATGAGAGAAGCTGCAGGTGAACAGAGCCACGCCAAAGCGCAAGGCTGCTGTGTGCACAAAAGCACACGTTCAGCAGGACCTGGTCCCAACACCTGGACTGAAGCACCTAGTCTCTCTCGCGTTGCCTTGGAAGGAAGCTCTGTAACCAGGGTGGTTATTTGATCCCCAGAACTAAACTGTTACTGTGTCCTCCCATTCTCCTTTTCAGACCACCCAAGGGCCTCCAGCTCTTGTTTACTTGGACATCTTTTCACATCTACAGAAGAATACTACAATCACTTTCTTCCTTCATGCACCCATGGGCTCTGAAGTTTTCCAGCGCTAAGGCTCTCTGAGAAGTCAGCAGTGTATCAGAATTCAGATTCAAGGAATATTCTTGAAGAGCTTTTCAGTGGGTTTCTTGACTGAAAAAATAAGTGACATGCAATATTTTGCTATTGAGAGAACGTCAAGGAGTTGGCGTGCATCTCCTTATTTGGTTGGCTGCATATAGCTAACACCTACTTTCTTTGCATACCTTAAATTACGAGTAGTAATGACATGGGGAAAGAAGGGTAATCAAATAGCTGCTTTGAGACTGTTAGGGAACTGTAGATAGACCGGGGGATGTAGAGGGCTTTGGGAGACCACAATAAGACCAATGATCACTCAAGAAAGCAATGGGGAAACTCTAAAACAGTGTGGGCTTGCCTCACTCATAAAGTAAAACAAGCTGCTTAGCATCATAGCCAGGTTGGCTTGTTTAGAAGTAAAACCAAGCAGGCTTGCTTATCAACCAAAGCCATGTAGCAGAAGCGGGAGAGATGCCCCTAAACAATAAAACAACGGTGGCGTAAGATCCACATCCTGCCCAGCGAGCTCAGTAAATTAATGAGCCCCAGGACATGCTCTCTGCACACATGAAAAACAATCTGTGGACCTAGCTTAACCACACAGGGACAAGGAAACTCCCCTGCTCAACCTGGAGGAGGAGCTGACAATGGAAGCATGACATCTTCTTAGAAAGACAAAGAAGCTCTTTTTTTCTCCTCCCTACTTTTCCTTTGCTTATAAAACTGTAGCCCACTAAGTTCTTGGGTTCGGCATGTCTTGCTTGCACATAAGCCTCATAAGAATCCCTTCTTATCTATCACTTTGCTCTTGCTGAATTCTTCTCTGTATTGAGACACAAAGGGTGGTGGTAATGGAGCTCCTCGGAGGCCCAGAAAGGGCACCAATCAGTTCCAGTAATGTTAACTGGTAGACCATGGAGGCAAAAATTTGTTGATCCCTCACTTTATTCCTCAACAATACAACCTGGTGATCTGCTGGGTTGGCCAAAAGTTTGTTCGGGTTTTGCCACACGATGTTATAAGAAAACCCAAATGAACTTTTTAGCCACCCCAATACTTCCTTCTCTCCTTTTCTGTACTTGGTCATCCTTCTCTTTATCAACAGTCAGTCTCCAGCAGATCATGGAGGGAAGGTTGCCAATAGCGAGGGGACAGGGAAAAATATACAGGATATATTCATCCTGGGGGGTGTTTCTTCTTCCTCTGCTTCTGCAGCAAGATTGTCCCTTCCCTGTGCCCCCTACCCTCCCCCAGTTCTGCCCCTACTTCCTTCTGAACCCCATACCTCACTTCTGCCCAGACCTCTGACCCACTTGGAAGAAATCCCCTAAATGCCCAGCCTATCTCGAGTCTTCCTTCAAAGCTTTGTGGATTCACTGCTAGAATTCCTCTGTACTTTTCCCCTTTCACCACAGATTATAAGAGAAGAGAAGAGAGAGGAACCACCAGAGACTGCTTCATACCTCCTTGGTTTCTGATTGTTGCTAACAGATTTATTCATTTATTCTGAAGAAATGGAAGTTCTTTCCCAGTGGACAATGAAGGGAAACCCTGGTTTAAAAGCTATTGGCTGAGGCATTTGATGAGAAAGCGGCTGGTCCTCGTTGAGACTAACATTGGGACAAAAAGCACCTTCTGCCACACTTCAGAGCCCATTGAACTTTTAGAATTTGGGGAAACCTCTGGCTTTCACTTTTTTTTTTTAGCCACAAGGCAAAAGGAAAGTCCCCTCTGCTATTAATAAAACAAAATACAGTATGGTGTGAAAGTCGCTCAGCTGTGTCTGACTCTTTGCAACCCCATGGACTATAGTCTCTGTTCATGGAATTCTCCAAGCAAGAATACTGGAGTGGGTAGCCTTTCCCTTCTCCAGGGGATCTTCCCCATCCAGGGATCAAACCCGGGTGTCCCGCATTACAGGCGGATTCTTTACTGTTGAGCCACCAGGGAAGCTCAAAATACAGTAGGCTTTGTCACAAAGAATTGTTATTATATGTGAATATGATTATGCCCTACCTTTGGGTTTCTTAACGGGTTTAGAATCTGAATGGGTTCTCTTATCCCTTCAGATAGATAGTCACAACAGGTGAATTTATTTAGATGGGAGAGTCATTTGTATCTCATTAATTTTTTTCAATCTAAAAGTGGATAAGCAAACTTGCCTCACAGATTCATTAGTGCCGTGTATTGGGGGCTGTCCTGAGGATTTAGGAGAAGGCAATGGCACCCCACTCCAATACTCTTGCCTGGAAAAGCCCATGGGTGGAGGAGCCTGGTAGGCTGCAGTCCATGGGGTTGTGAAGAGTCACACACGACTGAGCGACTTCACTTTCACTTTTCACTTTCATGCATTGGAGAAGGAAATGGCAAGCCACTCTAGTGTTCTTGCCTGGAGAATCCCAGGGATGGGGGAGCCCAGTGGGCTGCCGTCTATGGGGTCGCACAGAGTCGGACACGACTGAAGTGACTTAGCGGTAGCACCTAAGGACTTAAGTGGTTCAACATATTCTTTTGGACAGTTGCTTTTGACTTCCAAAGAACAGACTTAAAATCTGCTTTGAAATCAGTATTTTCTTATAAATTGGAGACAGGCTATATTACTGGAAATAGTTCTGTATAAATTGATGTGTAGACTGTAGGCAGCCAAGGAGTTTACTATTTAAAGAAATCTTATGGGAAATTATCTCATATTCATTGATCACCCCCTACATTATCTGAGTTATGAGTATGAATTAGGTGTCCTTAAAACAGTACCTACACATGACTAAAACTAGCGTTTTCAGTCTTTTTCAAACTTTTTTTTTAATCCATTAACTTACCTTTAATATTAAAAGTTAAACCTACAATATGAAACAATGCCATCAAGGTATCTTCAAATATGAGGGCCACAGTGTCCACTATAGTTTGTAAGTCTCCATCACCAACACCCAGAGTGAAGTCTATCTCCGTATTTTTTTAAAAAATGACTTAGAAAAAAACCTATTATTTCTCTTCTACTTAGTAAGCAATGTTTCTCTCTGATGGAATGTCCAAACACTACATGAACAGTAAAGCCTGTCAGAGTGCAAAAGGTTATTTGAATATAGCTGTGGAGTTCTCTGGATACAAAATAAATAGCTAAATTACAGAGTCTTATTTTTACATTTAGCTTCATAGAACTGATGGGGATTTATAGAAAGGGTCAGTAGTACTGCCGTGTCAGTCGTTCAGTCGCATCTGACTCTTTGTGACCCCCAGGCCTCTTTGTCCATAGAATTGTCTAGGCAAGAATACTGGCGTGGGTATCTTCCAGGGTCTACTGCCTTGCAGGCAGATTCTTTACCATCTGAGCCACATGGGAAGCCCATAGATGGGGTGAGAAGTTTCCATTTCTGTCCTCCCTTCCCTATTTCCATTAAGTGCTCCTACCCTCTCACTGGAAATATTGCAGGCGGCTGGGTGCCCATAGAAGGGATGTGGTCAATGTTCTCTAAAGTCCTTTCCAACACTGCAGTTCTATGAATGTCACCCAAAAGCACCAGGCCCTACAGTGGAACACTGAAGTCCGGGGCCCGAGGAGGAAGTCTGGATCCATGCCTGCTCCTGTCCTTCTGGCCTGTCCTGCCTGTTGCCAGGTCCTCTGGCCCAGATTCCTGATTCCAGCAGCTTCACCTGGTGCTCTCCTTTTCATTCCTTACCCACTTCCCTAGCAAGTACCACCTCTCAGGTTTCTGATCCTCATGGTTCCTCCTGCCCACCCCTCACATTTGCCCTTGATGTCATGCTTCCTAAGGTCTTACTCACGGAGCACTGGGGCCTCCCCCTGGCTTGACTTCTATACAGCTCTAAACTATTGCTGATCACACCCAGCTACCCTCTTGACTTGCCTTGAAACACTACATGAACAGTAAAGCCTGTCAGAGTGCAAAAGGTTATTTGAATATAGCTGTGGAGTTCTCTGGATACAAAATAAATAGCTAAATTACAGAGTCTTATTTTTACATTTAGCTTCATAGAACTGATGGGGATTTATAGAAAGGGTCAGTAGTACTGCCGTGTCAGTCGTTCAGTCGCATCTGACTCTTTGTGACCCCCAGGCCTCTTTGTCCATAGAATTGTCTAGGCAAGAATACTGGCGTGGGTATCTTCCAGGGTCTACTGCCTTGCAGGCAGATTCTTTACCATCTGAGCCACATGGGAAGCCCATAGATGGGGTGAGAAGTTTCCATTTCTGTCCTCCCTTCCCTATTTCCATTAAGTGCTCCTACCCTCTCACTGGAAATATTGCAGGCGGCTGGGTGCCCATAGAAGGGATGTGGTCAATGTTCTCTAAAGTCCTTTCCAACACTGCAGTTCTATGAATGTCACCCAAAAGCACCAGGCCCTACAGTGGAACACTGAAGTCCGGGGCCCGAGGAGGAAGTCTGGATCCATGCCTGCTCCTGTCCTTCTGGCCTGTCCTGCCTGTTGCCAGGTCCTCTGGCCCAGATTCCTGATTCCAGCAGCTTCACCTGGTGCTCTCCTTTTCATTCCTTACCCACTTCCCTAGCAAGTACCACCTCTCAGGTTTCTGATCCTCATGGTTCCTCCTGCCCACCCCTCACATTTGCCCTTGATGTCATGCTTCCTAAGGTCTTACTCACGGAGCACTGGGGCCTCCCCCTGGCTTGACTTCTATACAGCTCTAAACTATTGCTGATCACACCCAGCTACCCTCTTGACTTGCCTTGTCTTCCAGATCCAAACCTTCTTTCAACTTGCAGAATCATGTGCTAGGAGCCCTTTTACTTAGGAAGTCATTTTTATTTCGTATTGCTTAATTTATACTGGTGGGTTTTATTTTTGTCCAAATGACAGCCTGATTTTTAGCTTCTTTGCTTTCTTGCGGCCTCTCAGACATGTTACAGGATTTGTATCCAAGGAGTCTCCAGACATGTCAAGAAATAATATATCCCAATCTCGACTTCTTAGAAATCTCTTTGGGCTATGCATATGTCATTTTTTCCCTTGATACCTGGATCAAGGGCAGCTCCCATTTGGTATAACTTTTTTCTCCACCAGCCATCTTGCCTCTTATCTATAATACAGATACCCCTTAACTATTACATCTCTTGCTAAGAAATCTCCAATCTAATTTTCTCTATTTTTTTTTCCAGTTTACAGGTGAGAAGATGACAAAAATAACACCTTAGATCCCATCTCTGTTGATGCAAATGTTGATAGAAGGTTGACAAACACTGGAATCTGAAAAGTACACAAAAATTTTACAACTTGGTTTTTGCACACCAGATAATAGGAGACAGGATGCTTTGCAATGAATATAGGAATGGGACACTTCTTCATTCACATAATCTGTATCTTCTGAACAAATGAAGAAACGGAAATCTAGTCCTCTTAGAGCTTCAAAGGCACTGAGATGCTCAGGTACCCTCAGGGCAGGGTTCTTTTCATTCTGCCATACTCTCAGCGGGAGATGTTTGCAAATTAAAATGTGTCTTCTCCACTGAATATGGCATTTATTGTTCTAGAAGGCTTTCAACCCCTTTGTTCTTTTCTTTCATGTACAGAAAATGAGCAAAAATGCAGTTTGTAAATGCCATGTAACCTCAGTTGCTTTGCACTATTTTCATTTACTTGTCTTTTGAGAATTACATTTGACATATACAAATGCCTTCTTATAAGCAAATGGATATGGTAACAAAGCATCTTAATACATTCAATCAATACATTTATAAGAATAATTCTTTAAAAAAATTTCAGGTCTTGCTGATACTGCCAAGAAAACAACTCAGGCAGATGAAAGAATTTTAAAGCTGAACTCTCTATCGATCAGTCCTTTTACTTAGTATTCCCCTTGCATTTTATGTTTCCAAATAGCTTACAACCATTCATCAGGTTTTGCTTATGTCAAACCTGTTGGACAAAATATATGGGCAAACTCCATTTTCCAAATGGGGACACTGACACCTGGGGAAGGAAAGTTTCTCCTCTAATGCTACTGTAACCAACTCAAGAAAACCATTTTACTTTTTTATGGGACTTGAAATAATTATATGAAGCTCCTGCCACATAGCGGCCACTTTATTCGAGTCTTCCTCCTTTTTCTCTAAAATCAGAACAATCAACAACGAGGTACTGAATACCCCTGCACTATTCTCTACGGGGATGGAAAAAAAAGCTCTTGTCTCCAGGACGTTGTAAGCTATTTTTAAAGAAAACACATAAATTCATAACAAAATACATAACCTCCAAGGGAATTTATATCAAATGGCCTGTTCAGCATCATGGACATCAGGCAAAGAAGGACACCGCTTCGGAGCTAAGTGATCAGGGAGGTTGTTCATGGAAGCTGATACGGTTCCTGAGGGTGGGAAAGGCTTTCCAAGCTAGGAGACACCCAGGAGCCAAGGCTGAGACACCAGAGTGTGCGTGCTTTATGAGAGAAGATGAGGAAGAGGCCAACTAAGATATTTCACAGAGAGAGGACTTGGTGTAATAAGTCTGCACTTACTATAACTTTGGAAATTAGGTATAAAAGAGGTGGCAAAATTTTGAGAAATGTCCAGTCCAGGCTTCTTTTTTAAATGTATATTTTATATTTTCATTGGGCTGTGTCGGGTCTTAGTTGCAGCATGCGGGATCTTTCCTTGTGCTGCGTGAGTTCAGATGCCCAGTGGGATCTCAGTTCCTTGACCAGGGATCAAACCCACACCCCCTGCACTGGAACACAGAGTCTTAGCCACTGGACTACCAGCAAAGTCCCCAGTCAAGGTTTCTTAAAAGCTCAGCTTTATTGTCATCTTTGTAATCCTTTGTATGGGCTTATACACACTTGTACAGGAGTAATTAGAGAGAGTAATTAAAATTCTCTTAAGAAGTAGGGATATTTCTATTATTCCCACCTTGAGGATGACAAAACTGAGGCTCATGATGCTACCTTGCCTAAATCCACACAATTATTAAACTCTGGGATCAGCTTTGAGACCCTAAATATCAATCTTCTCCAAGTCTTTCCTCTTAACCACTCTGCTAAGACACAGAGCCCCTGGTGATTGCTGCCCAACTGGAGAATAATAGAGGTGGATAGGTTGAAATTGGGAGTCTTGATGGGTTTCCTCCACTACAACTTAATAGCTGTAAAGACTTGAGCAAATAACATAATAAATCCACATCTCAGTTACCTTATCTGTGATAGTAAATGGAAAAACAATTGAAAATAACAACCCCTTCTGGCACATTGTGAAGAGTCGGTGCAATGGTATCTACTTGGTGCCTTGTGTATAAAAACAAACATTTCCCAAACGTTTGCTTGTCCTGCTCCCCCATGTCATCCACCTCTAATATTTAAATACGTAATCTATTAAACTACTTCCCACAGTGCCATCTGCCTCTAATATTTAAATGCATACTCTGCTAAACTACTTCCCAAGGTCACGTGACTTGGCCTCACTCCCTACATCGTTCAGCAGTTCCTGAAAGTCTTTGTAAATTAACAGAGGTGGTAAAGTGATCTATGTGAATCTCCCTTGAAGGGCTTCACCATGGGGAGAGTCTGATATTTTGAAGCTAAGTTTCACCTCTGCGGCTTCTTTAGTGTGTTTTGGTTATGGCAGAGTGGTTAGTGCTCAGGCCCTGAGGTCTGACTGTCAGGTTCAAATCCTAGCTCCACTCTGTCAGCTGTGTGTGTCTACCAGGGTCACTTATTGAATCTGGTCCAGCCTCAGTTTCCTTATCTCTAAAATGGGATTATTAATAGTATCACACGCTTGATGAGTTAGTATGCCCAAAACACAGGTCACAGGCATTCAAGAAATTTAGCATCTGTGATTTTAAACTATTATGATGATGATGGCTCACAGTAACGATGCTAATAACTTTGTTTTCATATTATAAAAGCTCTCACAGGTACTATTAATAGTGTATTTGAGCACTATGTTTATCCAGAGAGAATGGTAAGGTAATGGTTATTATCCCTACTTCCTAACAATTCTGGGGGGGGGGGGTGGCAATGGAAGTAAATCATCAATGTTAGTTTTCAATTTTTTGAACAATACAGAAAAATTTAAATAAAGGAAAAATAATGCTGAATTCCACCCCCTCACAGTAAACCACAGCCAGTGGTCTGGTGAACACCCCTCCACTCACCTGTTTCTTGACATGTACATGTAACAGACATGCCGATGTCTCAAATGGGGCCATACTCAGTGTTCACTCCACAAGCATTAACTGAACACCAAGCCTGGTTGTAGGGGATACTGGTGGAGTTGGAGGGAAGGGCATAGTTTGAAAGGCATTTGGAGTTAAAAGGTGTCATGATGGATTAAATACAGAAGATGAGAAAGATCAGGAGACAAGGATAATTTGTGGGTTTTGCATCTGAAAGATTGGTTGCTGGGACATTTATTTAGGATGAGGCAAGCACTCCCTTCTGTAAGTGATACTTTTTACTCATTAATAGGCTATGATAATTGTCCATGCCTATCAATATACTTGCACATTATCACTTTTAATGACTTCATAAATTTCATGTTATTTATAGTTTTTATGCATAGTCAGCTATTCTTAAACTGACAAACACTACAGTTGTTTCCAATTTGTCACAATTCCCAATAAGGTTGCATTGAATATCTTTATAAAGACATTTGGCTTTATATTCAATTATCTTCTTCAGATATATTATAGGTAGAGGAAATTGATGCTTTTTAACTATGGTGTTGAAGAAGACTCTTGAGAGTCCCTTGGACTGCAAGGAGATCCAACCAGTCCATCCTAAAGGAAATCAGTCCTGAATATTCATTGGAAGGATTGATGATGAAACTGATACTCCAATACTTTGGCCACCTGGTATGAAGAACTGACTCATTGGAAAAGAGCCTGATTCTGGGAAAGACTGAAGGCAGGAGGAGGAGGGGACAAAAGAGGATGAGATGGTTGGATGGCATTGTTGACTCAAAGGACATGAGTTTGGGCATGCTCCGGGAGTTGGTGATGGACAGGGAAGCCTGGCATGCTGCAGTCCATGGGGTCACAAAGAGTCAGACTGAGCAACTGAACCGAACTGAAAGGGTATCAGAACAAACATTTTGATATGCACTGTCCTCCATTAAAGCTGCACCAATGGAAGTTCACATCAACAGAACAGGAGACTGCCTACCATCTATCAATCTACCTTAGTTAACTCTGGGTACCAATGCTCTTTTAAAGCCTTTCTTTTAATATGTCCATTTAAAAACAGATGAAGATTCAGAGAGGTTAAGTAACTCACATCATGTCACACAGCTAGAGCAGGGAAGCTGGAGAGAATATCCAATTTTCCCACTGAATGCTTGTTCTGCTCAATCTATAATTTTAAGGCATTATCTTGAAGAGCCTAAGCTACTCCATCTTGTAAAAGAGCTCCATTTTGTAAAGGTTCCGGGCAAACAGACTAGACTTTGGATATTACCTAACCTTGCCCCACTGTCCACGAGCCAATCGGCCCTTAGGTTAAACCTCCTGACTTTACGTTCAGGAACTTGTGATTTACCTTGAAAGTAAAAACCAATCAGGAATCCACACACAACCCTATAGAAGAAGGCAACCAATCAGTTGTCCTTCAGCCTGAACACCCCCTTTTTACCCTTTCACCTGGATATTCCCTATGTAAGCAGTGTAGCCCAAAACTCGGGGCTCCCTCCCTACAGCCGCTGCGTCGGTGTCGGTGGGAGCCCCAGCTCGAGCTTGGTAATAAAAACTCTCTTGCTTTTGCATCGGATATCGGCTCCCTGGTGGTCACTGGGAGATTTCACAACTTGGGCATAACATTTGGGGGCTCGTCCGGGATCTCCCATCAGCTCCACGGGAAGACCAATCCGGAGAGTTATCTGTAACCGGTAAGTTTTTTTCTCCTGCTTTTCTTTTTGCTTCTGACAGGGCCTGTTTTCTGAGACTGGTATATGACTCAGGAGGACGCGCCAACGGGTCACCGGTGGGGGTTGCTGGGAGACATGCCCGACCCTCTCGGAGGGGACGGAGTGGCCCTGTTCTCTGTAGACGACAGCGGGCCGCCCCAGCTGAAGGGCCAGAGGCTGTTGTCCCACTTTCAGTTTTGCCTCTGGACTCCCGAAGGTCTGTTTCTTCTGTCTCTCTGTCTGTCCGTGTGGCTGTCTGTATTGTTTGTGTAAATTTACCAGCGTCTGATTGATCCAGGAACATGGAGATGGGAACGACGAAGGTAGAACAATCTAGCCCTACTCCTCTATACTCTTATATTTGCATCGGATATCAGCTTCCTGGTGGTCATTGGGAGATTTCGCGACTTGGGCATAACAATCTCTCAAAAAGACAAAAAAAGTAAAACAAAAGTCCAAACTCTTTACAGATGGCGCATCTTTGGTCCTAGCCCCACCCCTCAGGGTTCAGAAGTAATAATCCCCGCACTGGACTCCATCAACAATGCGCCAAACAGGATGATGCTGAAGGGAAAACCCTGACAGCCCTCCGAATCAAAGATGTTTCTTCTTCTGGGTCTTTGCACTGAAAACTATCAAGAAATTGATGCCCTGGGGCTAAAACATTAACATCTAAAATCCTCTTCTTAAAATACAAAAAGTTGCTTGTTATGATAACAAACACGTCAAAACCAGCGGCAGGGTGGAGTGACTTANATGATGCTGAAGGGAAAACCCTGACAGCCCTCCGAATCAAAGATGTTTCTTCTTCTGGGTCTTTGCACTGAAAACTATCAAGAAATTGATGCCCTGGGGCTAAAACATTAACATCTAAAATCCTCTTCTTAAAATACAAAAAGTTGCTTGTTATGATAACAAACACGTCAAAACCAGCGGCAGGGTGGAGTGACTTAAACTGTGCACCTTCAGAGCCCGGAAGAAATGAAGCTAACAGCACAGGGTAGTGTTGACAGGGGAAAGCCAGCCATGGGCAGGTGACCTGTGAGAATACAAGGGAAACTCCACTTAAACTCACAATACAGGACACAGCCTGCCAAGACGCCTGGGATGTTCAGCACAGTGTAGTGACCTCCTTGAATGAGATTTCCACTCGGCACAAAACACACGGCACAAAGGTAGGTCGCCAAGGCTCCAATTCTGCTTCTTTTATGACATCCTCCTCCCCAACGCAGATCCTTGCCCCTGTACACACAGACATTTCTCACCAAGAAAATTAGGTCCTCAGGGGGGACTTCTGCAAGAACTGCAGTGGACATGTGCTAAGCAAGACAACAGTGGCTGGAGTGAGCTGGGCTCTGGGACCCATGAGACCATAGGTGTCCTTTCTTTGAGAACCAACCAGTCTGTCTGGCCCACACAATATGCTTTGGCCAAAAATGCCCTCGCCAGAGAAGGGAAGGCGAAGTCCAGAGATAAGGTGTAGGTTGAGAGGAAATTAATGCTGACTGTTTCTATACATACTACATATCTTACAAGGCATGTAATTCTCTAATTAAACCCTCATGATAATCTCTCGATCTCTTATTCCCCCTCCTTTTTTTTGCCACATGTTTTCATGCTGTTCTTTCCTCTGCTTTTTAAAGAAATCAAAAGTTTTTCTATACAAAAGCTTCCTCCAGCGAATAGGTGGAAGAAACATCAAATGACACTGTTTTCAGAAAACAAAGCTATGGATGCTAAGATTAACAAGACATTTTTTTCCACCGAATCATGAAGTTTAAACACGCTTTCACCAGTCCTTTGCTAGTGACATCAAACAAATTTCAAGGAATAGGCAATTCCCTGACTAATTATAAGTTTCAAATCATTTGTGACAATTTTCTTCGTGGAAAATCTAACAGTTATAGGTCTCTACTGCTGACAGTCAATACAACATAAGGCAGAGAACTGCAAAGATTTCCATTGATTAGGTTAATGTGCCTTGGGTTTATCATTCTGAACATCATTTTATACAGATAGGGAGGACCCAGGAGACCAACTCTGACTCCAGGATATACTTGAAAGCTATGAATATGATTAATCTTCATTTTAGTAATTTCATCAAGGTCTATCTTTTTCCCCTAAGGGAAGTGAAACCATCAAAGCTAGTCAGTAGGAAATTATGCTTTGGTTCCAATTAATAAGCATTTTACACCCTTCACAAGATCTACTAGGAGATCATCAGTGACATAGACTTAAAGGAACCAACACGAAAAATTTCTCATAGAGTCAGACATCCCCTCTCCTACACACATGTCCTGGTGAACAACTTCAGGTTCTGACTTTGCACTTTGCTCCAGAGATACTAAGCATATAGAATTCCTCCTTCTCTTATGTCCTTCCTTGATACTCATCTAAAATTTCTAGGTGTTTAGACACTGATCCAATGTGGTTTACATCAAACCTGGGCTACCAAGTATTGCCGTCCATAAAACTATAGTCACTAAGAAGGTGTTTAGCACCTTACAGTTTGTAGCCCTTCTCAAAGAACTCCAAAGACCAGAGATTCTGTGCTCGCTTTCCAAAACCTGCATGGAAGAAGTTGAATTTTAAGGGAGACAGGGCATCAGAAAATGCCAGCACTAGCCTGTACTCGGAGAAGGCAATGGCACCCCACTCCAGTACTCTTGCCTGGAAAATCCCATGGACGCAGGAGCCTGAGGGCTGATCTCCTTCAGAATGGACTGGTTGGATCTCCTTGCAATCCAAGGGACTCTCAAGAGTCTTCTTGCATACTGCTTTTAATTTTGTAAGTTCTATCAAACCTAAACATAGTAATTCAGAGACTTATTATCCTTCCAAAGGGGAAAAGTAGTGTAGGGAATATTTACTGAACAATTATCAAGTCTATTGCATCACCCCCTGCATATTCTAAACACTGATGGTGCTACTACTTTTTGTAACTTCTGCAGGATTGTGGCCTTATTTATTGTTTGCTTATTTGGAGAACTAACAGGTTTTTTCTATAATCAACCTTACTTCATGACTTCCTAAGACATACTGAAAAGTAACTTACGTTAGAGGTATTGAGATTAGGAGAAAAAGTGGGGTTGGGCAATTAGAAAACTAGCTTCTTTTTGCAAGGTAATTCATTTAAGTGAGATCCTTACAGGATCTTCAGTCAAGACAGGAACATCCTAATTAGACAGGAAAAAAAAGATGCGGTTTTGACTGTTAAATGATGCTTCAGATGGGCTTGGAGGGCATCACATTTTTAATTTTCTAATTTATGCTAAATATCTCATTGTAAGTTTTGGAGTGCCACTCTTCCTGTATAAATATATTAGCTTTAACCTGAGAAACATAGCAAAGCTATGAATACAGTGGGTATTATGTCTGATACTTACAAGATCAAATTTTAAGCCTGGCGTTGATGGCCTCAACGTTTATTTATTTATTTATTTTTAATGTGGACCATTTTTTTTAAGTCTTTATTGAATTTGTTGCAATATCACTTCTATTTTTGTGTGTGTTTTCATTTTTCGGCCGTAAGGCATGTGAGATCTTAAGTCTCCAACCAGGGATCGATTGCCAGGGAAGTACCTCTCAATCTTTAATATGGAAGAAATTGGTGTCTCTTAGTACACTTATAGAAAGTGCCTGCTTTTCCTGTAGCATTTAGAAGCTTGATCCATTCACTTTCTTTTATTTTGAAGCGCTATTTGAAAAATCCTTCCCACCCAACAGTGATTGATTTCCTCTTGCCGTTCATACAGTTTAATGTAACTTATCACTTGATTTCACAAAGTTTTGCCTTCAATAGCCATGTTACAGAAGACCACAGGTGATCATTTGCTAAGCAGTTTTACCACTGCAGACCACTGTCAGAATTCTATCCTATAATGGAATTTGGATATTGACTTCCCCCCAAATTAATAAGACCTGATTATCAGTTCCAGACTTGAGGGTCTATTGTCTTTGATTACACCTCATGCCAATTTCTGCAGCAGTTAGCTCTTAATTGCAACCAACAGTAAGCAACTTTAGTTGGGTTAACAGAAGAATAATTTTTTTTTTCCAAAGGATATTGGGTGGCTCACAAAATCTTCAGGAAGATCAGAGAATGAGAGTTGATGGCTAGAAAGCCAGTAATCGCTAGAAAGCCATTTGGCTAGAAAGCCAAATCACAGAACTAATGAGAGGAAAACATCAGTGATCCACAGGTTGTCTTGTGGATGTTCTTTCTTTACCACAGAAGTTGGACACAAGTCACAAATGCCACTATTGCCCTTGGATGTAGGTGTGGCTGCTGTTGATCTCCTATTGTCACCACTCTCTAACAAAAATAGACTTTGTATGGCTCATTTTTTCTTTGTTGCTAATTTATGAGTTTGTGTGTCTAGTTGATTGAGCCAGATCATGTATCTTTACTGAACTTGAAAGGTAATCTAGGATTATATGATTATATAGTGGCTAGTGATTATATAATGGCTTTTGATAATGTATAATAGGATATTCATTATATAATGGCAATCAGTTTCTGACTCAGAAGATGGGGAATTCCTCCCATGTATAAGGGGATAAGTTATTATATGGCTTAAAACATGCCAGTGTTCTATGGAAGAAAAATATTTTATCTGGTTGTTTGCATGAGTTTTTTTTTTCCCTAAAATTCTATTCCTATGCCAGTATATTTGTGTGTTTATGTGTGATGTGTGTGTGTGCACATGAGTGAGATGCAAAACCCCTGGAAACCTAACTCTCAATAGTTTCTATCACATACACACACACACACACACACACATACATGCACTGTTTAACTGTTTCAGATTACCTTCATCTAGTAAGCTTGATATTTCCAATGTTCTTCTTGTCTGGCTTTTAAAAGCCAAACAAAAAGAGACATCTCATCAACCCCAGACCAAATGCACCTGGTACTTTCCAGGCAAAGATGGGCCTAGGAATCACCCTGGGGAGGAGGCAAACCACAAAAGCCTGGAATTTATAAATAGCTGAGTTCAGAGGCTTGGCTGGTGATGATAGATCTCAATCAGGGATGAGACACAGCTCATAAGCACATGCTATGCTTGCCATATGCCAAGCGTTTGCAGGGTTCAGATGTCTCTCCACGAGTCTGAGAGATTCTGACGGCCTACAACAGCTGATACAGACAAACTGGCTTAGAGAAAGGGAATGACATCTAATGACCCCATTCCAGAGCCTTGATAAAACGGCACCTCATCATCCTGCTAGTCTGCGTGAGAAAGCTTTACTAAGCGGCCCGTGCGGTCTGGGCCACATTGCAACTGCTTTCAACCAATGAAGGGAGGCGGAGAGAGTGGGAGAGGCTTGTTCAGAACAGACGGTGAATGAGAAGCATGTGGAGAAGTGGGTGGGGTGGGATGAGAGTAGAAGGGACACCGGGACTGAGGTTTAAATACCAGGTGCTGCCTGGCATCCTATTACCTCCAGCTATTCTACCCTCTGGGAAGATTTCCCAGTCTAATTATAATGTGGTTGTCAAGCTGTTTCCCCTGGTCTGTGTGACCCAAGACGGGTTTGGCCGGATCATTTGAGCACTACAATGTCTCACCATATAGAGGGAATTTACAGACAGTTCTTGCCCTCTTTCCTAAGAACACTTGCAGAACAGTAGAAAGCAAGGAGGGAGTTCATACTGACCGAATGGCTGTGCTCAATCCTACCCTATCAGAGTGAGATTGCTAATCTGACCTCTCTCTTTCACCTGAACCCTCCCCCTCTCTTTCTTTTTTTTTTCAATGATTCCATTCTCATTGTCATGCCTGACACCTCCCATCAGAAATTAACACCCTGGTGCATGCCTGCCTTTTAGTTCTATAGGAGGAAGCCAGGAAGTGAGGCGATACTAATTTCTGGACAACGGATGATCCAGGTCACAAGGGTACTTGAAAGAGAATATTTTGACACCTTGGGAGATGCTTTCATCAACCACATAGCACGTGCCAAAAAAAAAAAAACAGTTTCAAAAATCTTAACTGTAGCCATCTACTCTGCAAAAAGCATAGGCCATTCTTGAATCATCAGTCTTAACGACTGTCAGAAATGGAATTGAACCCCTCTTCCTCTGTGCCACCTTTTCTCCTTTCTCCCCTTCTTTCCCTTCTTCTATCTGTTCTTCTGTCCCCATCTTGTCTCTTTTCTCCTCCTCCCACCTCATCCACCCAAATAAACTTCTCCCTTCATTCAAGGCCAAGTTTTGAGCAGCCTGCTCTGACTAGAGTGGACCAGGACACGCTGAGTTCCAATCCGTTGCTTAGCACCAAGGTTGCTTGGATACATCTCTCAATGGCTACTGGCCTTTGCCTTTGACTACTTATGCATGTAAGCTATGCAGTGAATACCCCTGTTCAGAGAAGCACTGGGCCAGAACCAACTTTCACAATCTCCTTTTGAGTGGCCTTGGTGGTGGTAGGAGTAGGGGGTTGTTTTAAAAGAAAAAAGACCTGATTTTTTTTTATTGCTGGTGTAGCAGTGATAAAGAACTAGAGAGTAAGGAATGAAACAAAATCATCTAGTGAACACAGCTCTGGGGCTGTCTTCATACCAAGATAGGAGTGAGTCAAGAGAAATATACCAGGATACTCAGGAAAAAATAATTCCTATCCTCTTCCCCCATGAATCATCACCTGTACCTGTGATCTGTATTCTTAAGAGAAAAAGCACTGGTGAGTGTGTGTGCCTGCGTGGATGGTGAATACATGTGAAGGGGATGAGGAGAGAGAAAAAGGAAAAACAAATAGAACCTTTCCACAAATGTCAAGGCAAAGTGAAGAATTATAGTCTCTATGCATAAATACACCAAGGCGATAGAAATGGTACTTAGAGTTTGCAGAGGCCATTGTTTTATTGGGTTCTCAGGCATACCCTTGGGAAGCGACAGTTTCTCTGCCCCTCATTCTTATGTCCAGGCTTCACTTGTGCTAGAATCCTTTAGTGCAGTCTCTATGTTCCATCCTGTCTAAGAGACTGCGCTTGGGGATAAAAAGACCAAGGGAAAGGTGGATATGATTGAAATAGTGTGCAAAGATGCAGAAAGGATGCCAGACCAAGGATGAGAATCAGCTGAGGATGCAGATGGGGGTAAAGAAATGGACAGACCCCAGGAATCCTCTTCTGTAGGAGGAAAACATTCCCAGGGTGGTGAAGAGCAGAAAGCAAGACTCAAGGTCAAGATGGAGTGAGAGATGAAAGGGTGAGTAAGGGCTGATTAATGGTCTGTGCACTCGAATGAGAGGAGAGGGTGACATCCAAGGGCTAGCAGGGGTAGGTGAGGTGGGGTAAGAGCATGCTGAGTTTATCTAAAGAGATTAATACTGAGACACACATGTCATACTATACAGTTCAGTTGCTCAGTCGTGTCCGACTCTTTGTAACCTGATGGACTGCAGCATACTAGGCTTCCCTGTCCTTCACCATTTCCCGGACTTGCTTAAACTCATGTCCACTGAGTCGCTGATACCATCCAACCATCCCAACCTCTGTCATCCCCTTCTCCTCCTGCCCTCAATCTTTCCCAGCATCAGGGTCTTTTCCAATGAGCCGACTCTGCATCAGATGGCCAAAGTACTGGAGCTTCATCAGAACTTCCAATGAATATGTGTTAAATAGCTTCAGTCGTGTCCCACTCTTTTCAACCCCATGGACTGTGGCCTGCCAGGCTCCTCTGTCCTTGGGATTTTCCAGGCAAGAATACTGGAGTGGGTTGCCATGCCCTCCTCAAGGGGATCTTCCTGACCCAGGGATTGAACCCAAGTCTCCTGCACTGGCAGGTGAGTTCTTTACAAGTGGCCACCTGGGGAGTCCTTGCGGTGAAGCGTCAGGTTTGATACATGTCCTAGTGCTCTGCATCCTTGCCGTAGCGTGTTCCCTTCTTTTCTGAGTGATGGTTATCACTGCCCTGATCAAGTTAATGTATCTTCGCTGAATATCTATTCTGGGTATAGTCTCGTACATTGAGGACACACAAAAGGCACAGCCTCTGCCTTGTTGAGAGTCCAGTCATAGGGACAAGATCGAAAGAAATAAGAATGCAACATGTAATGAACGTCACGGCAGCAAAAATATTACAGAGTGAGTTTACATGAGCTCACAGAGGAGAGATGGAGTTAGCCAGAAAGAGAAAAAGAGAAATTGGAATAGACTTAAGAAGAAAAGGTGAGTGTTGGTGATATGGCACTGAGTAAGAACTCACCTTTCTGAACTTCAGGTTCATCCTCTGGTAATGGGAAGGCAGGATCACTAGATGACTCCTAGCACCAGACTTCACATGCTGCGGTCCTAAGATGAGACCACACCCAGCGGGTTTCTGAATCTGAAGGTCTGCCCATGGACTTTCATGCATCATTCGCTGTCCCTTGCCCCTGAACCTCTTCTTTGCACCTACACCAGCAAACTTGAGGTTCATTCCCAGTGACAAATGGTCTTGGCTGAGGCTTGGGAGAGAGGAGATGTGTGCAGCAGAGAGGAGAGATGTGATGGTTTTTGCCAAAATAGGGAAAGTTTCTAGGCACCCCTTCCCTGTCCCATATCCTTGTGAATAGTGTCAAGAAACTGTAGGTGTGTGCTTGCTTGTATCAAGCCTCAGCCCTATTAATGACCAACAATGGGGCTGAGCCTTCCTTTCTCCCTACTTCTCCTATATGAAGCCCCTAACATATAGTAGTAATTGTTGTCATTTGCCCTGATTTCAGTATTAGCACATTGCTCAAAGTTGGGTACTCTGCTTGTCAGCAGGGTTCCAAACTTGGAAAGATCTTAGAGTTTCTGAGAAAAAAGATTGATACTTGGAAGGGAAAAAGAATTTTCCCCACATCACCTAGCTAGTTAGACAAATTGCAGAAAGCTGGGTTTAGAACTCAGGTCCTTTAATACCCATCCTGCAGAAAGTCTGGGTTCCAAGACCCTTGGCAGTAGGTAGGGGCTTACTAAGTACTTCGTGGAGTTGAGAATTCACTGGGTCTGAATGATAAAGGTTAAGGGAGTGTGACCTTGTTCTTGTTTAGTCACTAGGTCATGTCTGATTCTTTGAGACCTCATGGCCTTCAGCACACCAGACATCCCTGTTCCTCACTATCTCCTGGAGTGTGCTCAAACTCATGGACATTGAGTTGGTGATGCTATCTAACCATCTCATCCTCCACCACCCCATTCTACTCCTACTCTCGATTTTTCCAAGCATCAGGGTCTTTTCTAATGAGCTGGCTCTTCACATCTGGTGTCTAAAGTATTAGAGCTTCAGCTTCAGCATCAATCCTTCCAATGAATATTCAGGGTTGATTTCCTTTAGGATTGACTGATTTGATATCCATGCAGACCAAGGGACTCTCAAGAGTCTTTTTCAGTACCACAATTTGAAAGTATCAATTCTTTATGGTCCAGTTCTCACATCAGTACATAACTACTGTGGCCACACTGCTTCTAAATGGTGCAATAGGCTAGTTTTCTCTCACATCAGGGGCATTTTGTTTTTTTTTTCTTTTCTGACCCTAGAGATGAGCTCCTTAGTAGAAAGTCAAACAGAGAAATTTTCCTTTGTAATTGAAACTGAGTCCCTGTAGAATCAAATTCCTCTGCTGAGCTTATGATTAACCTCTCCATCCAAAACTTTATTTCCTTTCTTGTCCTGGACATGTTCCTCTCAGGGCTAAAATGAAAAATCAAAGAAAAACCGGGTATGGTGGGCATTGAAATCAAGGACTCTGCTGGGCCCTCGGGTGCAAAAGCTGTTCTGTGTCCCCATCTCTTGCTTTTACAAAAAGGCTTTGGTCTCCTAGGCTTTCCTTGAGTTACAAAGAGCAGCTTCAAGCAGTTACTAATTAGGAAAGTGAGAGAATGCAGAAATGAAGTAAAAGCGGTAAAGAAACAAAGTGCAGTGATAAAGCAGAATCCTAGTTCTTCCTCAAGGGACAAGCATAGTGATCTGATACATGCCTTCAAGTTGTTCTCCAGGAACAAAGGTCCCAGCCCAGTGAAGTATGTTGACTTTATGCTGAGCACAAGTGCAGAGATCCCAGACTGGATGGAACCAGGAAGTGGATGATGAAGATTTCTCATTACCCTCTCCCTCACCACCAACCCCTCAGAAGAAAGGTGTGTCCCCTACAGCCCTTGCCCCAAGTGTCGCCTTTAAAAATCCTACCTTGAAAGCCATTAGAGGGTTTAGGTCTTTTGAGCATGAGCTGCCCATTCTCCTTGGCTGACACCCTGCAATCAACCTTTCTCTGCTCTAGACTCTGATGTTTTGGTTTGTTTGGCCTCACTGGGAATCAGGCATGTGGACTTGGGTTTAGCCCCCAAATATGCGGATTCTTATTTCTCCCCTGTTGTTGTTCAGTCACTAAGTTGCATCCAACTCTTTGAAACCCCATGGACTATAGCATGCCAGGTTCCTCTGTCCTCCACTATCTCCTGGAGTTTGTTCAAATTCATGTTCATGGAGTCGGTGGTTCTATCTAACCATCTCATCCTCTGCTATCCCCTTTTCCTTTTGCCTTCAATCTTTCCCAGCATCAGGGTCTTTTCCAATGAGTCAGCTCTTCACATCAGGTGGCCAAAGTATTAGAGCTTCTCCTTCAGCATCAGTCCTTCCAGTGAACATTCAGAGTTGATTTCCTTTAGGATCAACTGGTTGTATCTCCTTGTAGTCCAAGGGACTCTCAAGAGTCTTCTCTCAGGTTCGGCTGAAGTCTGTTGATTAGGGCACAAGGTTGGCTAATGGGGAGAAACATTAGCAAAAATGTCCTTGCTCAACATCCATGTTACCTTGAATAGGTCCCATCTATGACCTTAGTTTTCTGATCTTTGAAATATCAAGATGCATCAACCCAAGGGACTTGTTTAAAAAAACGCACATTCCCAGTGTCCTCTCAGGACACATGGAATGAAAATATCTGGGGCTATGGTCCAGGAATCTGCCTTCATAACAAGCTGCTCAGATTCTAGTGATTCTGGTGTGCACATTATTCCACTGCATAAGCCTTGAAATTCCTCTGGCCTTACCCTATATGTGGAGAAGGGATGTAAGGAAATATTGCTCAAAACCAAGAGGTTTATACTCTCTAGGTGTCCTCATCTAGTAGAGAAGTAAGAGAAAGAAAAGCAGCAGTTTTGAAGGCGAGAATTTCCTGGGGCACCATTGTTTTCTTTCTAGGGTTTCTGTGGAACGAGACAGAAAAACTTCAGGGCATTGAGCCATCCTTTTTAAATCAGGTTGTCTGAAACCCTTTTGCTTTGTGTTTTCATTTCCTTTCTGTTTTCCCATCCCCTTTGATGAAGTCTTGTGTAAATGTTTCAGCGTGGTTGCAATTGTGCTATAAAGTATTGTGGTTTGGGTCACGTTTTCTCTAAGAACGTGGTGCATGTGCATGCGTGCATGCTCAGTCACTTCGGTCGTGTCTGACTCTTTGCAACCCTAAAAACTATAGCCTACTAGGCTCCTCTGTCCATGGGATTCTCCAGGCAATATGCTGTAGTGGGTTGCCATGCCCTCCTTCAGGGGATCTTCCTGACTGAGGGATCGAACCCATGTCTCCTTCATTACAGGTGGATTCTTTACTGCTGAGCCACCGAGGAAACCCGTGTGGTGCATAGTCAGAGGGAAATTCTGATCCCACCCTCTATATCTCCATCTGAGATCAGGTCGTAATTAGTGAGGCACTCTAAGAAGGTGAAATTCAGCTGCCAGAAGCAAAACTATCCTCCTTCCAAAAGGAATATTCTTCTAATGTTTGTCTTGGAGGTCACCATATTAATTTTAATTACTAAAGAGAATTTCCCTTCTAGAAAATCCTACAGGGGGGTGGGGGTTGGTGATACAGAGACTCTGAGATTTCCTGCACACTCACTGAGGGAACACCAGCATGTCAGTCACTGCAAATGACACATGTTGATGGTCACTTGGGACCTTGAAAGAGGAATAAGGATTCGTAGCTGGGGGATGGAAACAAGTCCCTGGAATCAAGCCTTTATCGGAACATAATTCAAAAGAGCCTTGGTTGATACCAAGGCCAGTATACCTGTGCTTTTCTTAGGCTACAGACTACAGACGCTGTGCTGTGCCTCCCTGTGGGGTCCTCTGTCCCCACACAGGGCAGAACACCCCAGATTTCTCAAGAGAAGAGGCATCAGTTAGAGAATAGAGAGCCAGTCTCTCTGATCAGAAGGCAAATGGTAGACATGAGGAGACTGGTTTCCCTCGCAAGTGAGAGCAGAAGTGCTGTCTGTGATAAACAGCAGGGATGTTCAGGCATGTACCAGAACCAGAAGCCACCACGATGATCACCATCAAAGAATTTAGAGGCCACGGTCACCAATGGTTAGCACTATCATATTGACTATTCCTATAAGGACTCTGGAGCAGTGAAGCAAACGGGTAATTCTAGGAGTCTACTCAGCTCCTCTTTTTTGCCCTGAGAAGATAGCTTTCCCCAGGGGAGAGAAGCCACTGAGCTAATGCAGCCCCATGAATCACCTTTTGTAGGTGGTATATTTCCACAAAGGTATTTTGAATTTGTAGATACAATATAATACAAGACATATTTACATATGTGCATTTCCTATGGTTCCAGTAGTTCCAAAAGTCCAATAGTCCCAGTTCTCCTGTTGGTCATCACCTATGAAGCCACATGTGTGACTTGTGTGTGCGTGCATGCTCAAGTGTGCACCCATAGATGCCCACACATGTGCCTCCTGACACACATACGCATCTGTGCCCACATGGTGGATGCTCTCAGCTGCAGTGCCAGGTGGAGCCCCTGCCATTCACATATAATGAAACACACAGATTTGCCTTCTGTTCGGGGTGTTTTCGCTCCTTTATCATCCACATTAAATGTTACAAGCACTTGACTTTATGACTCCTCCCGTCTGCATATTAAGCAGCTGACACAGGCAGCCTCCTCTTGACAATGGTCTGTGCAAGCCTGCAGTGTTATTTAGAGTCCTGCCTTGAGGAGAAAAGGGTCTTTCGTGTCAGGCCAGGTAGCTTTTGACGGCAATAGGATTCTTCGCATTTCAAAGCTGCTCTTCTTTTGTTAGAGTGGGGGAAAAAAGGGAACTAGACTTCTTGCCACCCCTATGCAGAGGGATAACCAGCTTCTCAGCTGCTATATTTGCTTATTCTCTTAATAAGACCCTGGGCTGCATATTACCTAGAAAGTTCAGGTGTCCTTTTCAAAGCCCTTTTCCTCCTGCTGTTGGAGGTGAGAGTGCCTGTGTGTAGGGAAGGTTGCTATCACTTCTTGCTTAAAAGTCATCTGGAAGGTGACAAAGCCTCATTAGGAAGCTGCCCTTTGCTGATCGCCGGATCGAGCTCTGACTCTGGAACCAGGGAAACCCCTTGTTCGCCTTTCTCTCTGCTTCCCCTTCCTCCCTCCTTTCCTGTCCTCATCTCCTCCCACATGCATCCTCACCTCCATTTAGACTCTCTCGCCCTCATCTTGTTATCCCTTCTCCTGACTTCTGACCTGGACTCCATCTGTATTTGTTAATGAGGAGTTCTGGAAAGTCTGTAGTCCAAGTCGCAGAAATGACAGGCAGGCTCAATTGCTCATTTTGAAGGTAAAGAAATGAGCAGCAGAGGAGTTCAGCAGAGGACCCTACACTGGGTCCACACTCCTCCATGTGAATGTCCTCCCGCCTGATCTTCCAACCCCCTACTTATTTCCCACATCCTCTCTCTGCAGTCTGGCCGCCTGGTCCTCTGTTTTCCCACTGATTTCCGTGACTGCTCAGTTTGTGAGCGGCTTTGCAACATCAGAGTGTGATTGAGAGGCTCGGGGACAAGCTGCCAGAGAGGCATTCTTGCTTTGCTTTCCATTTCTCTTCTCCCACGGCCCACCAGCCAGGTATGAAAACAACCGTGCCCTGGGTTTACACAGAGCCTCTCATCCAAGAAATCTCAGAACGGTTTTGCCAGCAAGTCTGATTACACTCATTTTTCTGGACAGGGA
The DNA here is from genome assembly GCA_006410675.1 of Oreotragus oreotragus. Classification (NCBI taxonomy): domain Eukaryota; kingdom Metazoa; phylum Chordata; class Mammalia; order Artiodactyla; family Bovidae; genus Oreotragus; species Oreotragus oreotragus. The sequence continues at coordinate 292,588 of SJYX01014378.1, forward strand.
AAGCATCCTTTTGAGAAGGGAAGTCGGTTGCCAAAGACTGTTCTAACTACCCCTGGGAAAAGCTACAGGATGACTGGGCAGCTCTCCCACTGGCGTCCTGGGCTGCCTGCTGGTCCTCCCTAGCTTTGGATGGATAGATTTAGATCATGAGGACCACAGCCCAAAAGACATTTCCAGAACATAAATCCAGTCCTAAAACTGTGGGATGAATTAGGATGAGGTATCTCCCTCCATATCAACTCTTTGCTTTTTGGTTACGTAGAAGATAATTATGAGCTATTGCAATCTCCAGGGCCCCTATTTTTGTGATATCCAATTCATTAAACTCCATAATCTTAAAAGCAGACTGTCCCATGAGTATCTGGGTATTTCACCTGATTGCTCTTCTTCTGTGAGTCAAGCCAGCCCAAGAAAGTACCAGAGTCTTTCTTTTCCCTTTTGAAAGTGTTAGTTGCTCAGTCGTGTCCAACTCTTTGTGACCCCATGGACTGTAGCCCACCAGGCTCCTCTGTACATTGGATTCTCCAGGCAAGAAAAATGGAGTGGGCTGCCATTTCCTTCTCCAGGGGATCTTCCTGACCCAGGGATCAAACCCAGGTCTACTGCCTTTTAGACAAATTCTTTACTGTTTGAACCCTCAGGAAAGCCCCAGTGAAGCACTCAGCCATGTCTGACTCTTTGTGACCTCATGGACTGTAGCCCATCAGGATCCTCTGTTCATGGAATTTTTACATGAACATAATGCTACTTAGACTGCTTCCCTACCACCAAGCCTCCTTCTTCAAGCTGAGAGGCTAGCAGTCTGTGTATTTTGAGTGAAGCAAAGAAATAAGGAGAAGGATAAATGGAAGAAAGCAGAGAGAGAAGGGAGAGGAAGAAAGGAGGAAAAATCAATAGAGAAAAGCAGGGGGAGAGGAGGTCAGTTTGCTGAATTTGCAGAGATCACTCTCGACTGGGTGTTGATTCCAAGTATGTGGGAGTTTCAGACATTGTATTACATCATAAGTGTACCCCTCCTACCATCTTGTCGGGGTTTTTACATCTTTGGATGTAGAATATCTTTTTTGTAGGGTCTAGTCAGTTTTTATTAGTGTTTGTTCAGCAATTAGTTGTGAGTTTGGAGTTCTAGTCAGAGCAGGTGAGCTCAAGGTCCTCTATTCCACCATCTTGTCTCTGACTCTAGGATACTGTGTTAGTTCAGTAGGGCTGCCATGACAAAGCAGCACAGCCTGGATGGCGTCAACAACAGAAATGCATTTTCTCACAATTCTGCAGGCTGGGAGGTCAACGGGTGAGAAGGGTGGCTTCCTCCTGAGGCCTCTTTTGTTGACTTACAGATGGCTGACTTCTCCCTGTGTCCTCACGTGGTCCTCTTTCTGTCTATGTCCAAACTTCCTCTTCTTATAAGGACATGAGTTGTGTGGACTAGGACCCATGAAGGACCCCGTTTTAACTGAATCACCTCTTAGAAGGATCTCTCAAAAGTAACATTTTAAGATACAGGACCAGGGCAGGGAAGAGGGGGGGTTAGGGCTTTAACATACAGATTTGGAGAGGATACAGTTCAGCCCATGAAAGACAACTCGTCTCTAATCTTGATGATACCTTTCAGTCATTATAAGTATCCCCATTTTACAGCTGTGAACCTGGAACATAAGAGAGATTGGGAAACACACCCTAAGCCACACAGCTAGTAAGCAACAGAGACGGAAGGCACACCAGTCTCATCTCCCCAACGCTGAGCCACTGCAGCCATGCCATGTGGCCTCTGGACAGGGGAGCCAGATAGTGGACCAAAAGGAACATGGCTTCCAGAGCCACACCAACCCCAGCTCCTTCCATCGAAGCTTGACCGTGACCATGGCAATGGTGAACATCTCTCTGCTGCAGAGATCTCATTTTTAATATGTTTATAAGACCTGCAGTAAAAAAATCATGGCTAAAAATAAACAACACTTCCCTTCCTCATGGCCATTCTGCACGTCATACACAAATGTGAATGGGTATGAGAGTCTATGGCATATATCGAGTTATATTATTATTTGCTACACCTTTTCAGAGTCAGCATATATGCAAATGTTGCTTCCCGGGTGGTTCAGTGGTAAAGAATCTGCCTGCCAATGCAGGAGGCACAAGAGATGTCAGTTCAAACCCTGGATAGGGAAGATCTCCTGGAGGAGGAAATGACAACCCATTCCTTTATTCTTTCTTGCCTGGAAAATCCCATAGACAGAGGAGCCTGGCAGGCTACAGTCCATGGGGCCCATGGGGGTGGGCTATAGTCCTTGGATCACAATGAACAACAGCAGACGTGCACACACTTGTGCATGACACAAAGGTGGGGCCTAGAAATCTAAACCCCTGACAAGAGCACTTGGCAACTGGTTTGCTTCTCCCCATTGTAATGACTACAGTTTAGCTACAGTGCAATGCCATGTTGATCTGTGATATTTGTTTTCACCCCTATGTAAACAGTGATATCTCTGAGGGCAGGCAGGGGGGATTATTTTCCACTTACCCTGCATCTCCACAGAGTCTATCAATGTGCTGGCTGGTAGCAGATCTTATAAATCATCTGTGAGTGAGTGAGGGACCTGCAGAGGGAGAATTTAATAGCCGCACAAATAAGTTCTTATATTAGTTCGGTGTTGCCACAATGATGCTATAACAACCAGCCACAAAATATCAGCATCAAATAACAGTAAGTGACCATCTCTCACTCATGGGTCTTCAGGCTCACTGGGCAGCTCCCCTTAGTAGGGTGGGCTTGAGTGGCTCTGGTCCATTCATCACTCACCCTTTCCTGCCAGTGAGCTAGCCAGGGCATGCTTTTCTTAAGGAGGTGCCAGAAAGCAAGCCCCACTGCTCAAGTACATTCCAAGACCCTGTTCATGTCTACTGACTTTTGTTCAATGCAATCCCTTGGTTGTACCCCAAGTCAAAGGGTAAGGAAGTGTGCCTTTCCCACAGTGAGGCAAGAATGTGCTTCCCAGGAAGGGTGAAGAATTGGGACCAACAATCTATCATGGTTCTTCTGAATCCTCAGACATTGTTAGCTCTCTGCCTCTGCTCATCCTGTATTCCCCATTCATAGGAACTGTTGGGAGAACACCAGCCTTTTTTATCTCTTTCAGATAATGTACCAAGAGCATCACTCCAGTATTCTTGCCTGGAGAATCCCCATGGAGAGAGGATCCTGGTGGGCTGCAGTCCATAGGGCCACAAAAGAGTCAGACATGATGTAACTACTTAGCATGCACACAAACACACACCAAGAGCAAATCTCCTGTGTCTAGAGATTGATTATAGGGAGCCATGACATAGTTGGGTCTAGAAATGAAGTCAATCCTAAAGCAACCAGAGGATTAACGTCCCCAGCACCCTATCTCAGAAAAGTCACCTGACTGTGCTGTGCATATCATGCTTTGGAAATCACGAGAAACACTGGATGTTGACCTTCTGTGCAAGATAAGCTGAGTTCATCCCCATCACTGGCTGTGACCCACATCTCCAGCTAAGAAGTAAAACTAGTGATCTATAACCCAGAGGCCAGGAAATCCTTGCAGGGCTCCCCATCCCTCCGCCCCCGTGTTCTGCTGTTCAAAGAGGTCATTTTTAAAGCTTTTAATTTAAAGGGACTTTCAAGTGCAGTGCTTGGGCAAATACAATTACAAGGAGATATGATAAAGTGATTTTTTAAAAGTGGACAGCTTGAGGCAGAGCCAAGGGACAGCCACAAGTCTGTAAGGGCTGCTGGAACTACCAGTTTCAAGGGAATTATAGTTTGGTACAATCTTAAGTGGCAGAATCTCCTCTCCCACTAATTCCTACCCTAAACCATTGAGCAAAGCTCAGTGTCCGGGGAACGTTTTCCATCTTATTACTGGCACATTTTCTCTAATAGACATCTGTGGGTGGGCACATGACAAGTGACCAGGTGGAATAATGCATATGCAAGGGATTATATATGTGCAATTATGGTAAAATAGCTATCCATTTGCTCATCTGTACGTATGCTTAGAATAACCCACCTTCTTCCATGGTGATTTGATGTGCGTGAGCATGTTTCTCTTTCAGGTTAACAGCATTTTCTCCCAACTGACTATCGTGAGCATGTTTCTGCAACTCCAAGTCAGACACACCATCAGAACAATAATGCTTGTACCACTTCAGATCAGAATGAGCTCCTGGCTCTGCTGGTTTCAATGTGAACTTGGGGAAGTCACTTAATCTTTTACAGTATCCATTTTTCATCTATAAAAGTGGGGTTAATGACCCTTGCCTCGGAGGATTGTGGTGATGAATATCAGATATAATATACTTGTACTTGGCAAGCAACTTTTCAATAAGTTAGTTTCATTTCATGCAATGGGGATGATGAGAATGGATACTCTCAACGTTCACAGGGATGGGACTTTTGAAAGTCTGAATATATGGGGGTTGTACAGCTGAAGGTTTAGCCTCCTAAAATGGGAACAGAGACCACAGCTATAGCTTTATTGGTCATTTGGGGATTGATGTTGCCATTTTCATTTTTGTAGTGCCTAAGGAATGAGATTAGAGAATGAGGTTTCCACCAGCATCAGCAGCAGAGGGTGCCAAGGTGGCTGTGGTAAATGGGGGTACATAGAGGCAAAGAGGGTCCCAGAGGAGCCTGTGGGCTAAGGCAGAGACAGTCTTGGTAGGTGGATCCCCACAACTCAGGTCTCTGCAAGACCACTCAGGCTTGAGTCATTCTAGTAGATGGACTAGCATCATTGGTATGGAATTCAGTTTTTAGTAAGAGGTTTCAACACCTTTGGGCTTCCCCGGCAGCTTAGATGTTAAAGAGTCCAGGTATAATCCCTGGGTTTTGAAGATCCCCTGGAGAAGGGAATGGCAACCTACTCCAATATTCTTGCCTGGAGAATCCTATAGACAGAGGAGCCTGGTGGGCTCCAGTCCATGGGGTCGCAAAGAGTAGGAGACAACTAAGCAACTGACACTTTCAACATTCTCAATGTTATTTATAAATATATTTACTTCTTTTTCATCTTTACATGAGGTAAATGAGGTAAATAGTTCGTCAATCTTATTTTCTGGAGGAAGAGACTGATCTTATAGGTTAGTGTACTTTGCCGGAGGTCACAGTGAGAAAACTCTATCTGACTCCATAACCTACATATTGGCAGTTCTGCAGCAGTTAAGGCTCCAGTCCCATGAGAGCAGGAAGCAGGTCCAACCCAGCAGGCACAGAAATGCACACAAGCATGAATAAAGAAAGATCGCACAGTTTCAATGCAGCTTAAAGCACATTTTCTCCAGACAACCTTCCTGAACTACACCAGTACCGCCTCTTTGCCCCTCTCAACACCTGTGACACTTAGAATTGGATCCAAACAAAGTCCATCCTTGAACCATCTATTCTGATTGTCTCATTTCTTGTATTGGACCATTCTCCCGAGGCATTCTACCCATTTCTCAGAAAAGCTGAAATACCTATGTTTTCTCTAAATCCCCTCAGACTTAGAGAAACATAAACCTCGGCCCCAAAGATGCCTATTACTATATTTTTTAAATCCTCTGGCATTTGAATAGCAGACTTGTTTCCTCAAGCCACACTATTTGCCATTCTTTGTGATGATGGCTGCTGTGAGCTCTTTTCATGAAGAGAGGCCCTGTAGCTAGAATAATGGCGAGAGCCGGGTAGTTCAATGGAGGAGAAAAGCAGAAATGTTGCCAACTCACCTCAATGTCATTTCAGACCCATTAGCCCCTGTCACACTGAATCGGAGCAAGGCATTGGTTTATAGGGGTCCTGCAGGAAGCAGATGGGTGGATAGTGACCACCACTGTGGGCTTTTCAGGTGGCTCAGTGGTGAAGAATCTGCTTGCAGTGCATGAGACTCGGGTTCAAACTCTGGGTGGGGAAGACCCCCTGGAGAAGGAAAATGGCAACCTACTCCAGTGTTCTTGCCTGGGAAATCCTGCAGACAGAGGAGCCTGGCAGGCTCCAGTCCACAGGATCACAAGAGTCAGACATGACTGAACAACTGAGCACGCACACATGCCCACCACTGCCAGCCTACACACACTCTAGGTATTGTGTAGGTACCCCTTCCTAAAATATATATATATATATATATATATATCCTTCTCTAAATGATCTCAGTGTCTGAACATCCACTGTTCTTTTTCGGTCCCTTTGGTTTTGTATTTTTTCTGTTAAATGGAGAGTTTGTTCGTTAAACTATTATCAAGTTGGATTAGTGAGTCCTCTTGAAAGGCAATGAAGGAAGCAAAAGGAGAGAATTTCCATAAAGGAATGGGACAAAAGGTGCAGATTTGATGAGGGGGCGGGGACAGATGAGAGCTAGTTTTGTTATTAATGCATAGGAGGCTGCTTGGTGACAGAAGAATATTTAGGGAGAATAGAGGAAGGACTAAGCCATATCCCTGCTTTAGAGTCTCATTGGCATCTCCAAACCTCCTGGAGGTTATCCTAGCCAGGGGCCCTGCCTCGTTGTGTGATGCTCCATCCCATGCACCTGGCCTCCTTCCATACTGCCTCTCATACGCTGCCACCCCGGGGCCTTTGCTTGTGCTATTTCATCACCCTACAGCACCATTTTTACCTTATCTGCCTATATATCTCATTTATTTCTCAGGGTTAAACTCAAGTGCCATTTCTAAGAAAAAGCTTTCTTGGGTCCTTTCAAGTTCCAAAGTATTCCTCTTCCCACTCTGTCTATCATTTACAGTTCTCCAACTTAGGCTATGAGTCCCTGGTGTCTCAGACGGTAAAGAATCTGCCTGCATTGCAGGATACCCTTGTTCAGTCCCTGGGTCAGGAAGATGCCCTGGAGAAGCAAATGGCTAGCCACTTCAGTATTCTTGCCTGGAGAATTCGAAGGACAGAGGAACCTGGCAGGCTACAGTCCAGGGGGGTCGCAGAGTCGGACATGACTGAGCAACTAACATGTTCACTTTTCTCAAGGACAGAGGCTGTCATAGCCCTAAAACCTGGGGCAGTGCCTGCTAGTGTAGAGACTCCAAACCTTCCCAAGGAAGAAGTAGCAGAGGGGAGAGAAGGGTCTGGAAGAATGGGCTTGGAACGGTGCTACCTGGGCTTTCCTTTCTAGGACCAACCCCTGTGACAGAATCATTTGCCTTCAGATCAAGAAAAATAAAATCCACTGGGAAAGAAGTAAAATTTATTTGACTCTGTCAGGTGAATTATAAAGAGCCTAGACCCTCTGGCACTCCCACACTGCAAAATGAGGAGGTCAAGATTTACCACCTGCCACCTGCTTGAGGTTCTTATGACCTTCACATGTGGAAAATTCATCAGATCTTTGAGAAGTGAGAAGAAAATCCTTGTCCATCATTCTTAGTGAACATCCAAGATTTTCATTGCTTATTAAAAGTTCCCCAGAATCTTAGACTGGGAAGAAGGCATTCAATGCATCGCCTCCCTTTTTAGATTGGCATGATGTCTCGTAACAGAGCCGACACAATAAATAATTGTGGAATGAATAACAAAAGGAATTGTTGAAGCCTGAGGCTGCACAGTTTATTAGAGTCAGACCGCATTCAGAAGCCAGGTCTCCTGTCCCCCAGTCAGATTTACTAAGAGATCACCCACCTCTCATGGCAACTTCTGTCTCACTGCAACTACTAAGTATCACACCCACTTTCTTTTCTGTTTAAAATGCCAATGTGTTCTACTTCCATTTCAAAAGTAAGGCACATGAATCATCGAATCATTGAACTGCAATGAATCACTGAACAACAAAAAATGTATTCCGTGTGGTAGATTTCCAAGCTGATTTTCCATCAGGTGGATAAACATGATATATCGAATAGAAATACAGTCCCAGGTACAGTTTTACCTACTTTTTAAACATCAGAATTGTGTGGTAGACTACAGCTGCTGGGGTTTCCAAGACAAGGAGGTGGGTAAAGATTAGGGAGTATGCCTGTGTGGGCTGATTCCAGAGAACTGGGGGCCGAAATCTTCAGGCTTCCTCTCTTATTTTTGTTTTAAATATTTCACTGAAGTGATAAAGGGCATCTCATGAATCTGAAGGCAGAAAAAAAGGATATTGAAAGCATGTAAAATAATACTGTTCTAGAAATGCTGACAAGTCTTTAAGAAAGGGTCTCTGTCTCTCTCTATCTCTGTCTCCCTCTCTGTGCGACTGTCTCTTGGTCTCTCTGCCTCTCTCTCTCTGTCTCCCTCTCTGTGCGTCTCTCTCTCTCTTAGTCTCTGTCTCTCTCTCTCTCTGTCTCTCCATTTGTCTCTCTCTGTGTCTCCCTGTCTCTGTCTCTCTCATACTCCATTTCTGACTGCAGTCCAGGCAGTGGGTAGAAGATGAAGAAGGACTTGAGAGAAAGGTCTGTGCAGGGTAGAGGATGAAGCTGAGGCATACCTCCAGGCCAAAGGAGCCAGGAGTAATGCTGCAAGTGAGCAGCATCACACTGGAAGGGGAGTGGCTCAGGGCTCTGCCGCTGGACTGGATGGGTGGGAAGGATTTCCAGGAACACCACACAGGAAGTCGTCAGGTTGTCCACAGGGCACTTGCAAAAACTGTTGGCATTGGTTACCGTGCTGCCAGTGATGCTATTCTCTCAGATAAGACAGAGGCTGGGAAGGCTCCTACAATGAGTTAGAACTTCATCTTGACCCACTAACTTTGTCCTTCTGATGCTGAAGCCTGTGAGCCTTTCCCCACTCAGTGCACTCAAAGCCACAAGCTACTGGCCTTTTATTGCCATGCATATGAAAAAAGTTTGCTTCCAGGTTTCCCAGCTCCCATGATTCCTCCTTCAATCCCTTCTTCCCCCACCCCTCGCCTTCCAAGTGACCCCATTCCCTGGAGCCTGGGACATTTATATAGTCTCCATCCTTCTCCCTTACCCCAGCTATTTCTAAAGAAAAGGGTCTGATCAATAAATCCACCGTGGGATATAAAACACTAATAAAGTTTAATAACTTTCCTCTCCCAGGAGTATTTGCATTTTAACAGGGGACTTGCAGCCTAAGCTAAAGGAATTAGGCTGTAATGGTACAATTTCAGGCACCATCAAGCAGGTAAGGGAGGTTTTGGGGGGAACAAGGGGTCTCCCTAGCACTTCTGGGGTTCTCCTGTTAGATGCTACCTTCTCCAAGGTCGACCAGTTGATCAAGAGAGCAGGAACAAGCACACTTCGTGAAGTTTCATTCCTAGCCTAGTCTGTAGGCTTACCTTTCTGGAATTGCATACTCCTTTGCTACTGCTGCTAAGTTGCATCAGTCGTGTCCGACTCTGTGCGACCCCATAGACGGAAGCCCACCAGGCTCCTCTGTCCCTGGGATTCTCCAGGCAAGAACACTGGAGTGGGTTGCCATTTCCTTCTCCAACGCATGAAAGTGAAAAGTGAAAGTGAAGTCGCTCAGTCGTGTCTGACTCTTAGCGACCGCATGGACTGTAGCCTACCAGGCTCCTCCATCCATGGGATTTCCCAGGCAATAGTACTGGAGTGGGGTGCCATTGCCTTCTCCGGCATACTCCTTTACCCTGCCCTTATTCTCTTGTGCACCTATTGTTTCAGTCTGCAAACTCTGATTGGCCTGCTTTGTGCCTGGAGATCCCGTGTGAACTTGGCAGTTCCAAAGATCAGAAATAGCTTAGACCCAAAAGTCAACTTGCCTAGACTCTGCTCCTGCTGCTGTGTGCCCCTCCTTCAGACTCTTTCTCTATTAAAAAAAAAAAAAAGATAATCATATTGCCTACCTTAAGGATTAGAATGAGATGCTGCATGCAAAGTTAAATAATAATTGCTTGGTAAATATTTTATATTATCACAATATGAGTATCTGTAGATTCCAGGAGCCTGTAGCCCAGAAGCAGAGTATTATGCAAATAACTCCAAAGCCCATAGGAATTTTCTCTCATTCTTCCAGGCTAAATGGAAGAGTCGTCCTGCTGGAGCAGCTCATTCTCAGGAGGCACAGAGGAGAGAGCAACCAAGAAATAGCCAGTCTGGTGTCTGTGGATCAGAGGCAGAAAGCAAGATGGAGGTCACTTATGCAAACTCTTGCATATCGGAGCATTTATTGTCTTCTTAAACAGACACCCATCTGTGCTTTGAGAAGACAATTCTGGCTAGGTAGGAGGCGGATAAGAAGCAAAGAGAGCACTTTGGCGACTATTTGCAAATGAGGCAGATCATAGATGAGACCATAGATGGATGCAGACAAGGAGGCAATAGGCTTCCCAAAATCTTACAGCTCTCTTTCTCATACTGTTGGTTGGTACATTCCAAAGGTGCATTTGTGGGTATTCAGATTTCATTTTGGTGGCACTGAGTATTAGTTCATAAGCAAAATACAGTAGCCCCCACATATGAATCTTCTAGTTGTGAACTTTCAAAGATGTGAAACTGTGTTCCATCCACATCAGGTGTGAGTAAAAGCGCAGCTTGCCCTGCATCTCCTATTGCTGATGAACCTTCAGCTCCCATGTCCTCTTCCTCCACCAGTCAGTAACTCTTCCTGCCTGTTCACTCGATGCCAGCCCCTGTATGCCAGCTGTTGTACTGGACTACTGTACATTTCAAGTGCTGTACTGTAAGATTTCTTTATTTTTAGTGTTTGTTATGCATTATTTGTGTATAAAGCATAAACCTGTTAGAGTATAGTACTAAATAGCCGGTTGTGTTAGTTGGGTACCCAGGCTAGCAAATAATTGGGCTTAGGATCTTGCTCTTGGAATAGAACCCGTTCATATGTAGGGCACTTACTATATTTCTATTTAAAATATTTTAAGGATTTGCTTGTGTTCTCAGGAAGTTCCCACTGTCTCCCTACATCAAAGATACCCTGCATTGTCTTTCTCTTTCTTTTAACTCTTCATCTTTCCTGTCATTTCTGAGTATCTCCCCACAGTGACTTTTGGACTAATATATGTACTTTTTTTCAAGAGCTGCAGAGAGAAGATACTTTCTCTGACCGTGTTCCTTCACACTCCTCATGCCCTCCTTCCACCTGAGCAAGTCTTCTTCTAGAGTTTGAGGCAACTTCTGAAAAAGAGTGGCCTCCTGGACCTGTTCCAAAAGGGCAAGCGCATCAGCTCCAGTTACTTTCTGAGTCTGTGGGCTCATGCGGGGCCCCGTGAGCCACGGGCATCTGACACAGTCGATATAACTGAGGGGCATGAATGGGATTTGACCCCGCAGCACCTCCATTCCAACTCCCAGTCATGCCCTTGGCAATGGAATGATGGACTGGAGAGATTCAGGTAGCCCAATATCAACATGGAATGCTCCCTCCAATATTTCATAGTTTCATGAAGAATAAGGGCAGAGGGAAGTACAAAAAGGGGACAGAAATCCAGTGGGTTCTTGACTAAATCCCACTAGATAGAGGACCTCTAGAAGACAAGTAGTGGGTCTTATATTTGTGTCTCCACATCCCAGATCCTCAATGCCTGGCATAGTATAGAAATTCAGTGATAAAATGAGATAGCTGGAAGTGTCTGGGGAGGGCAGTGGAAGGCAAAGAGTCACTGCCTTGCAGCTGAGGTTGATAACAGACATATCCTGGCCCAATTTCCAAACCAACTCTGATTAGAGGAAACAATGAGTTAGTCACCTTGGCCTGCCAAAGGATGCAGTCTAGAATTACCCTTATTCCCCTGGGCCAGGTTTCTGCTGTATCTGGAAAGGGTCCTGGGCACCTGCTTATTCAACCCCCTGAGCATCTGCCAACCCCCAGCCTCAACTAGTAGAGAGGTGACTACCATCCTTGATGGCCTGCTGCCTTCCCCATACTCTAGACCTTTTATATATTGACTATAGCCCAAACCAAGCCTGTGTTAGCTCTAGATTTCTGTGTTTCTTATATTTTCTATATTAACTATAGGGCTTCCCAGGTGGTACTAATGGTAAAGAATTTGCCTGCCAAGCAAGAGACAGGGATTCTATCCCTGGGTCGGGAAGATCCCCTGGAGAAGGAAATAGCAACCCACTCCAGTATTCTTGCCTGGGAAATTCCATGGACAGAGAAGCCTGGCGGGCTACAGGCCCTGGGGTCACTAAAGAGTCTGAGACGACTTAGCAACTGAACAACAACAATCCTACCCGGGGCCCAGCTTGGCTCACCTTCACACCTGCCTGCATTTTGACACACCAGCTGGAGCTCAGAGTCTCACAGAGAGGCTTAGAGGAGGCAGGCAGATCCCTGGATAGATGTGAGCCTGTCCCCTCCCTCTTGGCCCAAGGATCAGTGACAGTTGCTCAGAGGGGAGCAGTAATGGAGTTTTTATTGCTTGTGCTTCATTGCATTTGATCCTAATGCCAGAAGGTCATTGTTCAGATTTTTTTTCAGGTCAATGCTAATTAACTTTATTAATGCCTTTTTGGTAAGGGGAAAGCAATAGAGCTATGTTCCACTCACATTTGTTTGGCCCTTACTGTCAAGCAGCATTGGGCTTAGCATGTCTATTTAGAATCTGGGGCTAAGAGGCAGTGACCTTTCTGGATGGTCCAGAAAATTGAGTGTAGAGCCCACAGGGCTGAGAGAGGGCCATCTCCTAAGGAGAGAAAGTAGGGAGAGGGTGAAGCAGCACAAAAGAGATAAAGACAAAATAAATGGGTGAAATGGAAAGAAAAGCTAGGCAATGTGCTAGAAGGAGCTCTGAATTTGGAAACTTCCTCAATATAATATTTAACTTGTAGTAAGTTCTCAACATATGTTAGTTGAATTTTAATAGGATCAGTGTGACTGAGGTGTGGTGTTTCTGGGTTCATTCATTTTTTTTCTTTGAATATTTACTTGGTATCTATTGTAATCCAAGCATTGCAGTAACTGAGGATGTAGCAGAAAGACATAAATACTAATGGGACCTCACATTCTAGAGGGCGAATATGTCCCAAAATAAAACTACTCAGTACCTTATATTTTTATTGGACTTTGCCTAATTGACCCCATAGGGTAGGAACCATGTCTTATACCCCTTGGCATCACTGCTTTGAGCCTCCAATCTACTTGTAATACATGATGTAATACCACCACATGTAATACCATGATGCTAACTCAGGGAAAGGGTTCCAGAAAGGACCCTACCACCTTTAGAGAAGGGGCAAGAAGATGAGAAAATGGGGGCCAATCCCAAATCCAGAAATACCCTATTCTCTCTTCTCTCAGATGGGAGCAAGACAGAGGTCAAAGTTTATATTTTCAAACTTAGGAACCCATCATGTCGGAAGAAGAGCTTGAGCTGCATGAGTCTAAGAGCCTTTGAGTTCTCTGCAGCTATGTATGGTACATACCTCAATCAGAGAGATTCCCTGAGAGATACTTATTAATTTCCTCAACAGCCAAGCACTGGGGGGACACCCTGTCATCAGCCTTGAACCGGGTAGGGAGAGGGACCTTGGAGGTAGAATGTTCGGGCACCAGAGCGGTCCTTGGCTAAGGTCAAAACTAGGCACCTGTTTTGGAATCTAAGGACTAAAGAGAGGTCCAGGTCATTGTGCATTTCCTTTGGTAAAGGAAAGACTGTAAAGAAAGACTTCCTGGTTGCCCAGTGGTTAGAACTCTAAGCTTTCATTGCCGAGGGCCTGGGTTAGATCCCGGGTTGGGGAACTAAGATCTCATTAAAAAAAAAAAAACAAGAAAGAGGTGGGGGAAGAATGTAAAGGGTAGGATGAAGAAGTTGAGGGTCTCAGGGGTTACAGAAGAGTTATTTCAGTCGGCACGTTCTCAATAGCACATACGATGTCGTCTTTCTCTCACACACACACTAACGTACACATGCCACACATAAAGACTCTAGACTCCTAAAATATAATTCTACACAAATTATGTCCTACCCCTACTCTCAGAGAGCAGGAGTGTCTGTAAGAGAATGGGAGACTAGTGCACAAACACACATGCTCACAACACACTGCTGGGTGCGCACGCACACACACACACACACACACACACACACACGCACGAAGATCCAGATGAGGAAACAGCCATCAGGGGGCTCTGCTGCCTTACTCTTCCCACTGACTTTTTTTTTAACAAATACATAAATAATGAGATAGTAATAAAAACTCCGTTACAGTTTGTCTGCTGACGTGGAATGACTCATCTCCGTAATTCTGCTTCCATTTCCCAAGCGGCTCCGTAGATCACAGAAGAGATTAAATGTCCTCGTGTGTGATTGGGAACATTTGCACAGCTGAGAATTCAGAGCATGCTGCAGCGCCGGGCTGCACCCAGTGACTGGCTGCCACAGTGGGCAGGTAGGGAAGCTGACTGACACCGGGGTGACCTGAAGTCGAAGCCTGGCTCTGCTGTTTCTATGGCCTAGCCTTAGGCAAGCTGATTGGCCTCGGCTCCCTCACCCCAGAAGATAAGGATAAGAGTTTACCTAGCTGGACTCTGAGCCTTAGTGAGGTAATTTTCACTGATTTAAGTGTCTCTTATTTGTTAAGTAAATGAATGTCCTTTCGGTGTTAAATGAATATTCTAAACATTTCCCTAGTGTGTCTCTGAATATTAACATATGGTCTCGGAGTTCTCTATTTTATTTCAGCAGTCCTCCTTAAAAATGGAGCTTTCAATTACTTATTTGTTTAAATTAAAATGATTTAAGATGAATTATCTTGAATTCTGACCAAAAAATTAAAGACACCCTAGGACATTTGAGAATTTAACCTAAGAAGATTAAAAGACTCAAATCCTGTGGATGATAACCCATAATACTCATACAGAAATCTTATTTTAAGATCACCTCTCATGTAGTAGGGGGCTTCCCCGATGGCTCAAGCAGTAAAGAATATGCCTGCAGTGCAGGAGACACAGAAACGAGGGTTCGATCCTTGGGTCAGGAAGATCCCCTGGAGGAGGAAATTGCAACTCACTCCAATACTCTTGCCTGGGAATTCCCATGGACAGAGGAGGCTGGTGGGCTACAGTTCATGAGATCACAAAGAGTTGGAAACAACTAAGCTCACAAGCCACCACATGTATTAGGTCCTCAAAACACACTGTGATAAGTGGAACAATGGAAATCATGGAGGCAGCCAAGCTTCAGAGCCGACCTGCCAGCGAGTGGGAAGGCTGCAGAGCCTGTCAAATGATGTCTGGGTCAGGACAGAGTCAGCCCGAGCTCTCAGCTTGCAGACTGGCTCTGACTCCAGGAGGCTGGCCCAGTGACCAGCAAGCGGTCACCACACTGTGCTGGCCTGGTCAGGTACCACCTACCACCCATGCTCTGCAGCATCTCACACTGCATCACTGCTATCTTATCTCAGGTCATGGTACAGCTAGCTACGGCCATGAAGGATCCTCAACATAACCACAAACTGCCTGCAGGCTCCAGACTCCCACACCCCTCCCAGGCAACTTGAGCATGTGTATCAGTATATCAGACTAAACTCTTTCTTAAATCTTACAGCTCCTACCCACCACTCTGCTTCACACAGCCTTTTTGTCTCAGTTTTTTGGAAGTGGAGATCCTGATTAAGAGTGTATTTGAAGTCTTGACAGAAATTTTTAAATTGTTTTACCTAACCACCAACAGTTGGAGAAGCCAATGGCACCCCACCCCAGTACTCTTGCCTGGACAATCCCATGGACGGAGGAGCCTGGTAGGCTGCAGTCCATGGGGTTGCTAAGAGTCGGACATGACTGAGCGTCTTCACTTTCACTTTTCACTTTCATGCATTGGAGAAGGAAATGGCAATCCACTCCAGTGTTCTTGCCTGGAGAATCCCAGGGATGGGGAAGCCTGGTGGGCTGCCGTCTGTGGGGTCACACAGAGTCAGACACGACTGAAGCGACTTAGCAACAGCAGCAGCAACAGCAGCAACTACCAACAGTACATGAGAGCGTCTGTCTGCCTCACACCTTTCCCAGTTCTGAGCACCCTGTATGTGTATGTGTGTGTGTGTTTATGTATGTATATGTACACATGTCTGTGTGAGAGAGACAGAGGAAAGGTGGAGAGTAAATCTTCGTTATATAATCAGCAGGGAACACTCTTGGGAGTAGTCTTTTTGAAACTGGAGAGATGTGGAAACTGATTCTTCTGACATCAAAGGGCATGAAAGCCATTCTCCTGGACTGGATAGCTGGAGAGTTTGTTGGCAGCTGAAGGTGAGAGGATAATTTCTCCTTAGGCTTCTATGTTTCCCCAGAGAACTTTGGGGATTTGAAGCAGTACAGTTGCTATCTGGAGAAGGAAATGGCAACCCACTCCAGTACCCTTGCCAGGAAAGTCCCATGGACAGAGAAGCCTGGTAGGCTACAGTCCATGGGGTCGCAAAGGGTTGGACACGACTGAGTGACTTCACTTTCACTTTCGCAGTTGCTATCAGTTTCTTTTCCTCTGCCTCTGTCTTGCAGATCCCATTTTAATACAGGCAAACCCTCTAGCAGAAAGTGAAGAGGTATGTTTCCTGGAGATCTGATTTCCTTCTTTTATTCTTTGTTTTTCTAATTGAAGTGTAATTGATTTACAGTATTGTGTTAGTTTGGAGTGTACAACAAAGTTAATTGGTTACACAAATATATACATATACATAGAGGCTTCCCTGGTGGCTCAGTGGTAAAGAACCCACTTACCAATGCAAGAGACTCGAGTTCGATCCCTAGGTCAGGAAGATTCTTTAGAGAAGGAAATGGCAACCTACTCCAGTATTCTTGCCTGGAAAATCTCATGGAAAGAAGGAGCCTGGTGGACTACAGTCCATAGGGTCACAAAAGAGTTGGACATGAAATAGCAACTAAATAATAACAATAAGTTCAATTCAGTTCAGTTCAGTCGCTCAGTCGTGTCCGACTCTTTGCGACCCCATGAATCGCAGCACGCCAGGCCTCCCTGTCCATCACCAACTCCCGGAGTTCACCCAGACTCCTGTGCATCGAGTCAGTGATGCCATCCAGCCATCTCATCCTCTGTCGTCCCCTTCTCCTCCTGCCCCCAATCCCTCCCAGCATCAGGGTCTTTTCCAATGAGTCAACTCTTCGCATGAGGTGGCCAAAATATTGGA
>SJYX01014379.1:4253-57008 GCA_006410675.1 Oreotragus oreotragus
CCCCCGCCAGAGAAGCCCTTTATTTGCTTTTTATGTGGGATGAGTGAATTCAACTGTGAGTTCATTTTTTAAAAAACATGTTTGCTTCTTTCTTTATAAACAGATTTTATTAAAACATTGCTTGTGTGGAGGAATATTCCCATTTTCCTGACTCTGAGATGACAGATTCCTCTATTGGCTTTAGTTTTAAAATCACATATTTGTGAAGAACATAGCTGTTTGTGTGGAAGTTTCCTACTTTTTAAAGTTTTCACCTTGACTTTTTCTAGTTTGAACCTTCCAAATGGCAGCCAAAGGTGTTGCCTGCTCATCATTTTTTTAAAAAACAAAGCAACTCTTCTTTAAAAACTTATTTATTTTTAATTGAAGGGTAATTGCTTTACAATATTGTGTCGGTTCCTGCCATGCGGCAGCCATAGGGATACATAGGTCCCTTCCCTCTTGAACCTCCCTCCCACCCCACTAGGCCATCACAGAGCACCAGGTTTGAGCTCCCTGAGTCCTACAGCAGATTCCATTGGTTATTTTACATATGGTAGTGTGTGTGTCAGAGAAGGCAATGGCACCCCGCTCCAGTACTCTTGCCTGGAAAATCCCATGGGCGGAGGAGCCTGGTGGGCTGCAGTCCATGGGGTCGCTAAGAGTCGGACACGACTGAGCAACTTCCCTTTCACTTTTCACTTTCATGCATTGGAGAAGGAAATGGCAACCCACCCCAGTGTTCTTGCCAGGGACGGGGGAGCCTGGTGGGCTGCCGTCTATGGGGTCGCACAGAGTCAGACACGACTGAAGTGACTCAGCAGCAGCAGCAGCACTGTACATGTTTCCGTGCTCCTGTCCATTCGCCCCACCCTCTCCTTCCCCCACTGTGTCCACAATCTGGTCTCTATGTCTGCATCTCCATTCCTGCCCTGCAGATAGGTTTATCAGTACCATCTTTCTAGACTCCGTATATATGTGTTAATATGCAATACTTTTTTTTCTCTTTCTGCCTTACTTCACTCTGTATGATAGGCTCTAGGTTTAACTACCACGTTAGAACCGACTGAATGTGTTCTTTTTATGGCCGTGTAATATTCCATTGTGCGTATGTACCGCAGCTTCTCTATCCATTCATCTGTTGATGGCCATCCGCAGGTTGCTTCTGTACCTTAGCTATTGTAAATAGTGCTGCAGTGAACACTGGGGTACATGTGTCTTCCTCAATTATGGTTTTCTCAGTGTATATGCCCAGTAGTGGGATTGTTGGGTCTTGTGGTTTTATTTTTATAAAACTAGTTTTATTCCTAGTTTTTTAAGGAATCTCCGTATGCTTCTCCATAGTAGTTTATCAATTGATATTCCCACCAACAGTGAAAGAGGGTTCTATTTTCTCCACACCCGCTCCAGCATTTATTGTTTATAGATTAAAACAATATAACTCTTTAGAGACTTTGTCTGATGGAAACTCAAGGAAGAATTGGTATTATCAGTAATAAAGTATGTATATGTATGTGTACTTTGCTCCTTGCAGATAGATTCTATGTATTATTCTCATGTGCCCAAAGAATTTGCAGAAGCAGTTGATCTTTGCTTGCTTGTTTGTTTTAAATTCACAGGTTTTAAGGGCACAGTTTGAAAATTTTGTTAATTGTATCCAGTTGTACAACCAACATCAGAATCAACAGACAGCTTCCTCATCCTAAAAGTCTGAACTTGGAGCCCTCCCCTCCCCCCTCGCTCATGGCAAACACTCACCTGCCTTCAGTCACTATAGTTTTGCTTTATCTAAAATTTCATATAAATGGAATGACAGAGTATGCAATCTTGTATGTTGTCTTCTTTCATTTAGTGTAGTATTTTTGAGTTTCATCTATGTTATTGGTTATATTAATAATTTGTTTCTTAAATTGCTGAGTAGTATCCCAGGGTAAGCATATATCACAGTTTATTCACCAGTTGGTGGATATTTGTTGCTTCTAGTTTTTGACTATTATAAATAATTCTGCTGTGGACATTTAGGTTTTAATGTGGGCATATGTTTTCATCTCTCTTGGGTACATGACTGGCTGGACTTGGTGGGTCATCTGGTAAATGTATATGTAGCTTTATATGGGTCATGTGGTAAATGTATGTGAAACACTGTTGTACAGTGTTTCAAGGTAGCTGTAATATTTTCATTCTCACCAGCATTGCATGAGGATTCCCCTCTTCCACATCCTTGCCCAAGCTTAATACCACCAATCTTTTTAGCTTTACTTTAGTGTATATGTGATGTTGTCTCATTATGGTTTAAACTTGCATTTCTCTGATGTCTAGTGATATTGAATATTATTCTGTGTGTTTATTTGACCACTCCTGTAACTCTTTTTGTGAAATGTCTGTTTCAAATAATTCACCCAGTTTTTAGATTGGGCTGTTGGTTTTTCTTTTGTTTCTTAAATCGTGTAACCCTTGACCAGTTATGTTTTGCAACTTGATGGCTGCTTTATTTATTCAAACAGCAACGATATTTAATCTTGATAAAGTCCAATTGATCAATATTTTTCTCTTAGAGTTTATGCTTTTGATATATTTGTTTTAAGAAATCTTGGCCTAACCTAATGTCACAAATATTTTCTGGGTTTATTTTTCTAAACATTTAATAGTTTTTACCTCTTGAGTGTAGGTTTATGATCCACTCTGAGATAATTTTCATATTGGATACTAGAGAAGTGTTGTCCCATTTTTTTTTTTATGTTGACATCTAGTGTTCCAGAACCACTTGTTAAAAAGGCAGTATTCTCTTCATTTAATTGCCTTGAGATCTTTGTAGAGCATCAATTGCTAATATAATTGTGAATCACCACTCCAGTTTTTGACTTGGCATATGTCATGCCTTTTTTCTTTTTTTAGTTTGTGTCAGCTTCTTCCACATTTTGGAGCAGTGACTCTGCATTTGAGTCACTGGTCACTGGCATCTCATTTGCAGTCCACCTGGGCCGATTAAAGACAACAGCAGGAGGAGAAAACTTGTGGGTTTTTTCTTCCTTAAAGAGGAGTGTGACGGCAGCATACCAAGTACTTGCAGCCTGCTGCCCATTTAGTTGCCAGTAGGACAAACTTCAGCCACGTGAGGCTGAAATGGTAACCTTAAATAATAATATCTTAAAATAATAAGCATTTGATGAGCACTTACTCTGTGCTGGGCATCATTCTGTGTAATATGGACTCATGTAATCCTCCAAAACTCCCACGAGGTAGTACTATCATTGTCATCTCTATTTTCCAAATGAGATGCATAAGGGCAGCTGTGAACATGCCACAGTAAGTGGCAGAGATGGGACTTGCCACAAGCTGTTGGTCTCCAGGGCCAATGGCCTTGACCCTTACCTCTATATTCAGAGACAGCGTGGGGCCTTCTGGTTCTCAGGAGTTCCATTGCTGAACATAGTGCCTTACCCAGATGCATTCGTTTTTTAATCAGAGTGTTCTTTATCTATGTTTCTCATCTTTCATATCCAGTACTCTTACCTGGAAAATCCCATGGAGAGAGGAGCCTGGTAGGCTGCAGTCCATGGGGCTGCGAAGAGTCGGGCACGACTGAGAGACTTCCCTTTCACTTTTCACTGTCATGCATTGGAGAAGGAAATGGCGATCCACTCCAGTGTTCTTGCCTGGAGAATCCCAGGGACAGCAGAGCCTGGTGGGCTGCCGTCTATGGGGTCGCACAGAGTCGGACACGACTGAAGCGACTTAGCAGCAGCAGCAGCAGCAGCAGCATCTTTCATATGACAGTAAGAGGGACAAAAGGGACCAGCTCTCTTCCGCGCTGGTAGGGGCTCACAGTAGACGAGTCACACTAGCAGCCCTGCCTTTCCTGGCTCGTCATTCCTGAATGGCTGCTGCTTTCTGTGAACTTGGGGAAAGAGCAGAGCGAGACAGGATAAATTCGCTGTGCTCATCAGGGCTCCATATTGCTGGGGTTCTGGTAGCTTTACATCAAGCATTCAGTGGCCTTGGAGTGACAATGTTACCTTCAGGTTTGCTTCTTTGGCTTCCCGTGTGGCTTAAAATCATCCACAAGCTTCTTCTCCCCGCCCCCCTCTCCTTTTTTCCTTTCTTACTGGCACGAGCGGGGGCCACTTGCGAGCTGTGGGGCACGGGCTTCTCACTGCAGTTTCTTCTCTTGTTGCAGAACACGGGCTCTAGGCGCGCAGGCCTCAGTAGCTGCAGCAGGCTTGGAAGTTGTGCTGCATGGACTTAATTGCTCCGAGGGTTGTGGCATCTTCCCAGACCAGAGATTGACCTGTGTCCCCTGGAGTGGCAGGTGGATTCTTAACCACTGGGCTACCAAGGAAGTCCCCTTCTTTTCTTTTCTTTTTTTTCAAACTGAGCAAGGAATCTTGTAGGGTTTTGGTATTGTTGAGTATTTATTTGATTTGCCCTCAAGCAGTCAGGGGTGCTTCTGTAGGGAAAAGCAAATCACTCCACAAAGGAGTGTGAGGTGCATACTTTTTCACTGAAGGGTTGCTACTAATGTTTTTCTCACACAGTGCAGAAATATTCCATTAGTCACAGAAGAGTCCATGGATGTGGTCCAATGTCAATGGAACCGTCACCCTATTTGGGGGATGTGTTATCAGTTGTGCTTGTATTGTAGATAACGAGGCTTATGAAAGGAAGCTATTGTATTCGGGGTTTTATTTTGAAGTGAACGAGAAAGCAACTTACCAGAAACTAAATGTGGAAATTATTTCCATTGAATTTAGTTTACATCCTTTCCTAGTCTTGGAAATCAGTGTTTACATTGCATAAGGTATTTCAATGTGAAAATTAGTTGAATTAATTAAATTAGTTGAAATGATCTATCGTGATCTTTAGCCACGGCATTGTCAACAAGTTATAAGATTAGGTGATTTCAGAGTGATTTCACCAAGTAAATTTCACTAAGGAAAATTTGTCTAAAACCTAGTACTTCCTTTAGGCAAACTATTAAAATCCCTACTACTTGTTGAATTAGCAAGTTTCATTTGCTATTACAGATGACTTCTTCTCTCTGTATATGTATGTGTGTGTGTGTGTGTGTGTGTGTGTGTGTGTGTGTGTGTACATTGATATTAAGGAAGGGAGCAATTTCGTTCAATTCAAGCCAGTAGCATTAAAAAGTTCTTTAATGAATTTATTTAGCTAATTTGATTTATATTTTATTCTATATCCTCTTTGTAGTAACATTTGGTAAATATTTGTTTATACTGGGTGTTAGGCATTTTGCTAAATGTGAGAGTAGAAAGAAGGGGCTGTGCCTTGGTTTCTGTGCTCTAGAAGGTTACTATATAATCTGTGAAGAGACATAACAATAGTTGCTGTTTATTGAGTACTACTGTGTGCCAGGCATTGTGACTTACACATTTTATTTAATATTTACTATACCACAATTTTGCAAGGAAGGTATTATTTTTTCCCACTTTGCAGATGAAAAAAATAGATTCAGAGAGCTTATGAATGTGCCAAATGTCACACAGCTAATAAGCAAATAGTCAAGTTGATAAATATAAATCAGGGTAGTATTAATAACTATCAGGTTTCTAAAGTGAAAGTGAAAGTCGCTCAGTCGTGTCCGACTCATTGCAACCCCATGGACTATACAGTCCATGGAATTCTGCAGGCCAGAATACTGGAGTCGGTAGGCTTTCCCTTCTCCAGGGGATCTTCCCAACCCAGGGATCGAACCCAGGTCTCCTGCGTTGCAGGCAGATTCTCTACCAGCTGAGCCATCAGGGAAGCCCCAGCAGGTTTCTAGGAAGCATGTAAAACTTGAGAGAGGGAAGAAAGAGTTTTTATAGAAAAATTATGTGTATTGTCCTTATAAAAATCAGAGTAGAAAAATGAATTCGCAGACTCCAGAGCTCAGTGATATGAGACAGTAAAAGTTTATTTCTTGCTAATAATCCTGATACAGGTCTATAGACCCATCTTCTGATCAGGAATCCAGGTTCTCTCCATCTTGTGACATTACCGTCTCTGCATGTGACTTCAGAGTCACCCCAGCTGGGAAGAGGGACCGTGGAGATGGCACACTGACTTGTAAATACTTTGATCTGAAAGTGGTGCTATTCCCCCTGTTCACATTTCGCTGGCTAGAACTAGTCACGTGGTCTCAACTAACTGCAAGAGGGCTGAGAAGTCGATTTCCCATTTAGTCCTCCAGTTTGCTCAGGAATGAGAACCATTGGGTTAGCCAAAAAGTTTATTCAAGTTTTCCCATAATATCTGAAAATATAAAATATGAACATATATTTCATATAATATATTAAATATTTCATATAATACATCAATAATAATAATTGATCATTTTATCAATGTATATAATAATTGATATATATATAATATATATTCAGATTTCCCCATAATATCTGAAAATTTATAAATATGGAAATACAATATATATTATATAATTTCGCTGGTGGCTCAGATGGTAAAGCATCTGCCTACGATGCGGGAGACCTGGGTTCAATCCTTGGGTTGGGAAGATCCTCTGGAGAAGGAAATGGCAACCCACTCCAGTATTATATACATGTATATAAATATGATATCTTATGGGAAAACCTAATGAACTTTTTGGCCCACTCAATATTTATAGGGAAGATGAGATATCTCTACCATGTATTTCATTACTTAGCCCCTGGTAAGTTAATTGTCAAATTAATGTAGTTTGCAGAGAATCCTGTAATGAAATCAAAGAATTATTATTTGCTACACCCAACAGACTTATGATGGTTATGTCTGTTAATGTCCTTTTCATCTGTAGACTGATAATGGAAAGTCACCCTGGATCTAAACACTGTCCAATGTGATTTTTAAATGGTAGTTCATTTCCTCCCCTAACTAAGGAATAAAACCTTGAAAATGTTGATTCAGTTACTAAAATGGATCATGGCTTTGCTTTTGATTAGTGCAACCAATTTTATTATTTTTTATTTCAAATACTTGAAATAGTGCATGTAGTACCACTAAAACTTCTATCATTTATTATTTTGTTCTTGAACCAAGAAAAATTTTGGAAAATCCTTAGAATACAAGTTTTATATTGTGGGAAGATTTAGGTTTCTCTGTATGTGCTGTGCTGTGCTGAGTGGCTTCAGTTGTGTCCGACTTTTTGCAACCCTATGGACTGTTACCCACCTGGCTCCTCTGTCCATGGGCAAGAATACTGGAACTGGTGGCCATGCCCCGCTCTGGGGATCTTCCCAGCCCAGGGCTTGAACCCATGTCTCTTACATCTCCTGCATCAGCAGGCGGGTTGCTTACTACTAGTGCCACCTGGGAGATGTGTATAAGAGACAGATATATTATATTATATAATTTCACTGGTGGCTCAGATGGTAAAGCATCTGCCTACGATGCGGGAGACCTGGGTTCAATCCTTGGGTTGGGAAGATCCTCTGGAGAAGGAAATGGCAACCCACTCCAGTATTATATACATGTATATAAATATAATATCTTATGGGAAAACCTAATGAACTTTTTGGCTCACTCAATATTTATAGGGAAGATGAGATATCTCTACCATGTATTTCATTACTTAGCCCCTGGTAAGTTAATTGTCAAATTAATGTAGTTTGCAGAGAATCCTGTAATGAAATCAAAGAATTATTATTTGCTACACCCAACAGACTTATGATGGTTATGTCTGTTAATGTCCTTTTCATCTGTAGACTGATAATGGAAAGTCACCCTGGATCTAAACACTGTCCAATGTGATTTTTAAATGGTAGTTCATTTCCTCCCCTAACTAAGGAATAAAACCTTGAAAATGTTGATTCAGTTACTAAAATGGATCATGGCTTTGCTTTTGATTAGTGCAACCAATTTTATTATTTTTTATTTCAAATACTTGAAATAGTGCATGTAGTACCACTAAAACTTCTATCATTTATTATTTTGTTCTTGAACCAAGAAAAATTTTGGAAAATCCTTAGAATACAAGTTTTATATTGTGGGAAGATTTAGGTTTCTCTGTATGTGCTGTGCTGTGCTGAGTGGCTTCAATTGTGTCCGACTTTTTGCAACCCTATGGACTGTTACCCACCTGGCTCCTCTGTCCATGGGCAAGAATACTGGAACTGGTGGCCATGCCCCGCTCTGGGGATCTTCCCAGCCCAGGGCTTGAACCCGTGTCTCTTACATCTCCTGCATCAGCAGGCGGGTTGCTTACTACTAGTGCCACCTGGGAAGCCCTTCAGTTCAGTTCAGTTCAGTCGCTCAGTCACTGTCTCTTATACACATCTTCATTTAGTGTAGTATTTTTGAGTTTCATCTATGTTATTGGTTATATTAATAATTTGTTTCTTAAATTGCTGAGTAGTATCCCAGGGTAAGCATATATCACAGTTTATTCACCAGTTGGTGGATATTTGTTGCTTCTAGTTTTTGACTATTATAAATAATTCTGCTGTGGACATTTAGGTTTTAATGTGGGCATATGTTTTCATCTCTCTTGGGTACATGACTGGCTGGACTTGGTGGGTCATCTGGTAAATGTATATGTAGCTTTATATGGGTCATGTGGTAAATGTATGTGAAACACTGTTGTACAGTGTTTCAAGGTAGCTGTAATATTTTCATTCTCACCAGCATTGCATGAGGATTCCCCTCTTCCACATCCTTGCCCAAGCTTAATACCACCAATCTTTTTAGCTTTACTTTAGTGTATATGTGATGTTGTCTCATTATGGTTTAAACTTGCATTTCTCTGATGTCTAGTGATATTGAATATTATTCTGTGTGTTTATTTGACCACTCCTGTAACTCTTTTTGTGAAATGTCTGTTTCAAATAATTCACCCAGTTTTTAGATTGGGCTGTTGGTTTTTCTTTTGTTTCTTAAATCGTGTAACCCTTGACCAGTTATGTTTTGCAACTTGATGGCTGCTTTATTTATTCAAACAGCAACGATATTTAATCTTGATAAAGTCCAATTGATCAATATTTTTCTCTTAGAGTTTATGCTTTTGATATATTTGTTTTAAGAAATCTTGGCCTAACCTAATGTCACAAATATTTTCTGGGTTTATTTTTCTAAACATTTAATAGTTTTTACCTCTTGAGTGTAGGTTTATGATCCACTCTGAGATAATTTTCATATTGGATACTAGAGAAGTGTTGTCCCATTTTTTTTTTTATGTTGACATCTAGTGTTCCAGAACCACTTGTTAAAAAGGCAGTATTCTCTTCATTTAATTGCCTTGAGATCTTTGTAGAGCATCAATTGCTAATATAATTGTGAATCACCACTCCAGTTTTTGACTTGGCATATGTCATGCCTTTTTTCTTTTTTTAGTTTGTGTCAGCTTCTTCCACATTTTGGAGCAGTGACTCTGCATTTGAGTCACTGGTCACTGACATCTCATTTGCAGTCCACCTGGGCCGATTAAAGACAACAGCAGGAGGAGAAAACTTGTGGGTTTTTTCTTCCTTAAAGAGGAGTGTGACGGCAGCATACCAAGTACTTGCAGCCTGCTGCCCATTTAGTTGCCAGTAGGACAAACTTCAGCCACGTGAGGCTGAAATGGTAACCTTAAATAATAATATCTTAAAATAATAAGCATTTGATGAGCACTTACTCTGTGCTGGGCATCATTCTATGTAATATGGACTCATGTAATCCTCCAAAACTCCCACGAGGTAGTACTATCATTGTCATCTCTATTTTCCAAATGAGATGCATAAGGGCAGCTGTGAACATGCCACAGTAAGTGGCAGAGATGGGACTTGCCACAAGCTGTTGGTCTCCAGGGCCAATGGCCTTGACCCTTACCTCTATATTCAGAGACAGCGTGGGGCCTTCTGGTTCTCAGGAGTTCCATTGCTGAACATAGTGCCTTACCCAGATGCATTCGTTTTTTAATCAGAGTGTTCTTTATCTATGTTTCTCATCTTTCATATCCAGTACTCTTACCTGGAAAATCCCATGGANCTGACACTGTTTCCACAGTTTCCCCATCTATTTCCCATGAAGTGATGGGACCAGATGCCATGATCTTCGTTTTCTGAATGTTGAGCTTTAAGTCAACTTTTTCACTCTCCTCTTTTACTTTCATCAAGAGGCTTTTTAGTTCCTCTTCACTTTCTGCCATAAGGGTGGTGTCATCTGCATATCTGAGGTTATTGATGTTTCTCCCGGCAACCTTATTCTTCTCTATTTGTAGTCAAAGTTGATGGGAATTGGATGTCCCATTATTCCGGCTCCTGCTGCTGCTGCTGCTGCTAAGTCGCTTCAGTCGTGTCTGACTCTGTGCGACCCCATAGACGGCAGCCCACCAGGCTCCCCCGTCCCTGGGACTCTCCAGGCTAGAACACTGGAGTGGGTTGCCATTTCCTTCTTCAATGCATGAAAGTGAAAAGTGAAAGTGAAGTCGCTCAGTCGTGTCCGACTCTTCACGACCCCATGGACTTCAGCCTACCAGGCTCCTCCGTCCATGGGATTTTCCAGGCAAGAGTACTGGAGTGGGTTGCCATCGCCTTCTCCTAGGAGCCCTCTATCCAGCTCTTGCATAGAATGGATCTGGAAATCCCCTTTCTGTTAAAGCTGTTACTTGGCAGCACCATTTGATACTTTGATACTTTACTTGCCTCTTGAAGAAGTTCTTGGCTTTATGCCCATAGCTCAGTTACCATCTATGCCCTGAATACTTTGCACACTTTTTTCTCTAGCCCAGTTAACTCTGCACCCTATACCTTTGTGCCCAACTGCCTGTTTGACTTTGAAAAGTAAAAATGAAAGCCGCTCAGTCGTGTCCAACTCTTTGGGACCCTATGGACTATAGCCTACCAGGCTCCTCTGTCCATGGAATTCTCCAGGCCAGAATATTGGAGTGGGTAACCGTTTCCTTCTCCAGGGGATCTTCCCAGGCTAGGGATCGAACCCAGGTTTCCCACATTGCAAGCAGATTCTTTACCATCTGAGCCACCAGGGAAGCCCCCTGTTTGACTTTCCACCTTTACAAAACCTTGTTTACAAATTGTTTTCCACCCTAGTTGAGTGACACCAACATCTTTCTGGTTTCTGAAGAAAATAGGATTTTTTTTCTGCATACTTTGCTCTCTTATCATCCTGGTCTAAGTCATTATCAGTTCTATCAACTTCTCTTTCTTTCTTTTTTTTTAATATTTTAATACGCTTATTTGGCTGGGCCAGGTGTTAAGTTGAACTTGGGCCCTTTTCATTGCATCTAGCAGGATCTTCCAGGTGCGGCATCTGAACTCTTAGTTGCAGCATGTGGGATCTAGTTCCCTGACCAGGGATTGAAGTCACATCCCCTGTATTGGGGGCACATAGTCTTAGCCACTGACCCACCAGGAAAAGTCTCCGACTTCACTTTCTTACACCTCTCTGAAATCCTTCCTTTGTCTCCATTCTGCTTCCACCTTACTGACTCAAGCTATCATTATCTCTGGTCTGTAAAACAGTCCACTTCTGTACACTGTACCTGGAATGGTCTTTTCAAAATTATAATCTGATCATGACACCCTCTTATTGAAATCCCATTGTTTCTAGGATCAAGATCTAAATCTGTAACTGGTTTTCAGGGCCTTGCACGTTCTGTTTCTCCTCTGCCTTTCCTGCCTCACCTTGCACATCTTTCCCCCTGGTGCCCTCTGCTCTGAGCTTCATTCAGTTCTGTGAGCCTAATATGCTCCTCCTGCCTCAAGACCCCTGTGAATGCTGCTTCATGTTTCAGATCTGTGCTGTGCAGTAGGTACTGTAGTCACCAGCCACGTGCAGCTATTAAAACTGGATAAAATTTAAAATTTAATTCCTCAGTTATCTCCATTCTAAGTGCTCAACAGACATATGTGGCTAGTGGCTACTGTATTAGACAGTGAAGATATACAACATTTCCATCTTTGCATAAAGTTCTGTTCAACAGTGTTCTTCTAGAATATTCTTTACTACCTTCCACACCCTTCCTCCTGTGTGACTTTCTTAGGGAAGACCTCCTTGTCTTCTCCTTTCAATTTCCAGTAAAATCCGTTTTCTTTGAATCTAAGTCCATCAGTCAAAGACTACCACGAACATATTTGTAGTCAAAGTTGCAGTTATTTAGTCTGTTTCTGCAGGGGATCCTTAGGGACAGCTCATAAGAGAGAGGAGGAGCTCTGGACAGTGTGTGGGCTTGTGCTGGATGAATCTAAGAAGGGATCATGGAAGTGACAACCAGTTCTGGATTGTGTATATCGAGATGTTGGGGGTGGTCTAGAAACTGGGTGTCTCCGTTGTCATTGTTCAGAAGAGGTGATGAACAAAGCGAGGCTGAGGATATCTTTGCTAGGAAAGCATCAGTCCCACAGGAGGAGGGAGCGTTGCTCACTTGTGTGGCTGTGTTGCTGTCTCCTGGGCTTCTGCTGGGAGCATTGCTTGTCTTCTGTTGGTCTTCTCTGTTGTGCCACTGGAAACGGTACATCCTGTTAGAACCATCTAGGCTGGTTGTCAGTGGGACTGATTTCTACTTTCTCAGTTGTGATGTACAGTCCTAGAACTCTGTCGCTGTTCCTTAGAGTGTTTGCACATGGTTTATAAATTTTTAAATGAATGATTATTTGGCTAATATTTTTCATCTAGTAGATCAGAAGCTTCATGAGAGCAGGGCCTGCATCTTTTCTTTTCCACCGTGGTATCCATAGCACCTAGCATGGTGTCTGATACAAAGTAGATGCTCAGTAAATATTTACTGAAAGAGTGGATGAATGAATACATTAGTAAGACCTAAAAATTGGTGACTGATTAAAGACATGGAATTATATAGCTATATCTGATGTACATATAAACTGTGATGTAAGGGTTCACTGCATTCTAGAGATGGTGGTTGGAAAATAAACCACCATCCTAGAGATGGTGGTTAGAGATGGTGGCTGGAAAATAGCTGGGGGTAACCCTTTCTTGGGGATGACAGAGGATGAGGTGCATGGATGGCATCACTGACTCAATGGACATGAGTTGGAGCAAACGCCCGGGGATAGTGAAGAATAGAGAAGCCTGGCGTGGGGTCGCAAAGTGTTGGACACAACTTAGCAACTGAACCATACCACCAACCCCTTTCCTGAGAAGGAAATCTTTGAATGACTTGTCAAAGAATGAACATTTATGACAGAGAAATGAGAAGCAAGAAGGTTGTTTCTTAGAGAGACTAGAAAAAAGGCCACAATGGAAAGTCCAAATATATGTGATCCACCAAGTCCTTTTTCTTCAATGTTCTGTTATATTCACTTTAGGATCAAGAGTTAGCACTTTTGTGCATCTGCTTGAAAAGGTTCTAAAATGTAGTAAAATGCATTCTACTTGCCCTAAATATACAACAACTGGATGTCTGTGAACCCAGACCTCTTCATGTGTAATATCGTGACTTAGAGTTTCCTCTGCAAACTCACTCTTAACAATGTTGCGATAATGAAGATCTTAGAGAAGGGCACCGGATATGGTCAAGTGGTCACTATAGAACAGAATTTAATACACGTAGGTAGAGCTCGCCACATTCCAGGAACTGTTCTTACTAGTTCACCGCTAATAATGCAGTTAATTCTTCTCATCACTACAGCTATGCATTTTACAGCTGAATAAAATATGGCACTTGCCCCAGTCTACACAGGCAGCAGGTAAAAGAACTAGAACCTGACTGTAGACAGTCTTGCTGCCGAAACTATGCTCCTAACACTCTCAATAGGACTTATGATATGCTGTGTGGCCTCCCTGTATTCAGTGTTCCATTAACTCAGAAATCGTGACTTTTGGAATAGTGCTGGAGATAAGAAAATAGAAGAGATGTCTAAACGTTTGAGGAAACAGTTTCTAGTACCTGAAAGCACCTTAGGAGCACCTGTGAATATGTGAGGAAAAGTACAAATACAGTTTATGTTGAATGTAATTCTCAATGTGCAGGTACTATGCCAGTTCTGTACACAAATGGTAACTATTTTCACTGTAGTTGAAAACATAATACCAAAAAAAATGTGTAATTTTCCTTTCTAAAACAAGGATAAGACAGTGTGGATACCTTTGCCACTTTGGTGTGGGGCGGGGAGCATAATGACTTACCTATTTGGTTTAATTTTGATGACTTTTTATGTTTTGCAGAAATTTCGGAGTGCTTCGGTTGGGGCTGAGGAGTACATGTACGATCAGACATCAAGGTAGGTTTCCAGGAGATGCCCCTAGACACTGATGCACCGGTAAGTGTTTAAATGTATCTTCAGGTTATACTTCTGCACCTTTAAAATAAAACCTTCTTCTCTGCACAATGACTTCTA
Source organism: Oreotragus oreotragus (assembly GCA_006410675.1). Classification (NCBI taxonomy): domain Eukaryota; kingdom Metazoa; phylum Chordata; class Mammalia; order Artiodactyla; family Bovidae; genus Oreotragus; species Oreotragus oreotragus. The sequence continues at coordinate 18,518 of SJYX01014379.1, forward strand.
AATTATTATTTCCAGTCTTGATCAGCTTTCTGAGGTCCATACTCTTCTTTGTCCTCTAGTTGGCTAGATACCCCTTCTTAGGTGTTCCTCTGAATGTCAGACACTTGGGCCTCCAACGCAACATGTACATAGTGGAACTCTCTTTTTTTCTCCCCTTTTCCCCTTCCTTCTTTCACATCTGTTCTTCCACTTTTATTCCTTCTTCTCAAAAACTAATTAATTCTGGTTTTTTTTTGGCCGCGCTGGGTCTTCATTGCTGCGTGCAGTCTCTCTCTAGTTTCGGCCAGCAGGGGCTACTCTCTAGTTGCGGTGAACGGACTTCTCGTTGTGGTGGCTTCTCTTGTTGTGGAACACAGGCCGTAGGTGCGTGGGCTTCAGTAGCTGCAAGGCACAGGCTTGCTTGCCCTATGGCATGTGGGATCTTCCTGGACCAGGGATAGAGCCCATGGCTTCTGCACTGGCAGGCAGATTCTTAACCACTGGACCACCAGCAAGACCCGCTTCCGTTTCTTGTTATGTGTAAGGATGTAGCCATCCTCCTAGCCACACACTCCGGAGGTGCCTGAAGACGGGAGAGAAGGGCGTAAATGAATGAATCCCTCCCATTTGCAAATCTTACCAGTGATTTCACCATTTCAGGTAGAATAAAACACAAATTCCTGATGAAGGTGGTTAGAGCCCTCCATGCCTTGTAAACCTCCTCTCCCACTGTGTTTCTTGCCCCTTTACTTTTATGTATATGACCCTCTTTTCTTCTGTTTTCTCTTAAAGTCTTTCTGCTCCTTCAGAGTCTTGTTCCAACCTCAGGCTCCCCAGTCATCCTCTCCAGATTGTTCCAGACAGAAATTGGCTGTGCAGTGGTAGTGGCGAAGGGTAGGGAAAAGGCAGAGAAGAAAGTTTCCAATCAACTTCCAAAAGATGGAAATGCATGGGTAATTTACATGCTATCCGTCCAGATAACCATGCAACCAGCTATTGGGCCATTAAAAAGAGCACTGACCTACCATTTTCCTGCCCTGTTTTCGTTTTCTGCTGCTGTCATTGTCCCCTAGAGTGAGCAACTTTCTCAGCCTCTTCTCAGCTGTGAAATGAGGAAGGTGGTTCTTATCTTGTGCTGTGGATCAGCCTGGGGGACGTGAATCATTTGTGTTCATATATACTTTTATCTGGGAAGAAAGTTCACAACTTTCTTCATGTTTTTCAAGCAGTGATTCCTAATATCCTGTCTAGGTCTCAAATTTTCTGATTCAGTGGTTATCTCAAAATTGCTTTTTCCAGGCAAAATGACAGTGGAATCGATTCTATCTTGAATGATTTATTTCCCACCTTATTCTAAGATGCATATTCTGGAATTCACTTTGTTTATCAGCTTTAACTTAAGATATTTTTATCAAATAAGAGAAATATTATTTTGCCCTTCAGATTTATTTCTCACTATATAAGCTAAAAGATATGAAACACTGCAGAAATATTCAACATAGAAAGCAGGAGTCTCCCGTAATCTTATAGGTAGATCATTTTAGGAAGCAAACTTTGAATCTTTTTGCACCTAGTTTTTCACAGACTGTGAAATTTAAAGGGCTAAAAAATAGACACAGTGAAGAGTTTCTGATGATCCAGAAAACAGACAAAGCATTTGCAATTGGATCATCATCTGTGCCATCCTGCAGGGTAGCAGAAATAAATATTCTGAATGAGCATCTTAAATAAAAAAGAATGGTGGTTCATATTCGTTGCTCATTTTAAACAATGGCTATGTTTTTCAAAGTTGGGAAAATGAGTGTTTTCATTTTACAAGTTAAATTATTTTTGTCAAATATTAGGGAAATTATTAAGAGTAGGGATCTGCAAACTTTTTTTCTGTAATAGGCTGGATATTAAGTATTTTAGTTTTAGTGAATTACACAGTCTCTGTTGCAACTACTCAGCCGGGCTGTGGCAGTGCAAAAGCGGCCATGAGAAGATAAAAACAGATGTGTGTAGCTGTGGGCCAGTAAAGCTTTATTTACAAAAACAGCCAGCCAAGTGGCTCTAGCCCAGGGACCATTGTTTGCAACCTCCTGCTTCAGAGCAGTAACCCTGTCATGAGTTCTTCTGCAGGCTTAGAAAACAAGACCCCACAATCAAAAAATAATCCCTGTTATGAAACTAGATTCCCTAGAGGTTTCAATAATGAGTGTTGAGTTCTAGATTTTTGTATTCTGAAGTATTTTAAAGTGGGATGTAGCTATGTGCAACACCTCAGTTAGACAAAAGAAGGTTAAGTATATGGATTGATTGAACTAAGGTATTCACACCTATGGCTTATTGCTAGCATGAAAGAAGCAAGTCCTATCTAAGTTCAGGCTTTGCAAAGTGCCAGCTAAAACCTAACAGAGGCTCCCTGGCCCTGCCTGGCTCAGTGGGATGGGCATGCCGTGGACTTTCTCCCTTTCTTAACCATCTGGTTTATGGGCCACTAATAGAAATGTTATGTGCCCTGTACTAGCAGTGACCTTTGGTATGGTCTCATCTCTTTTGCCATATGCTGTGTTTTGTCTGTGAAATGGAGTAAACGTTGGTTAATGTTCATACAAAATGTTATTGATGTGAAATTGATCCCAAAGGCAGAAATGTCTGAGTGAATCTGACTACTATTTGCTTTCTGTTCACAGTGGCACGTTTCAGTACACCCTGGAAGCCACCAAATCTCTCCGTCAGAAGCAAGGGGAGGGCCCAATGACCTACCTCAACAAAGGACAGTTCTATGCCATCACACTCAGTGAGACGGGGGACAACAAGTGCTTCCGACACCCCATCAGCAAAGTCAGGGTAGGAGCCTCATTTCTCAAATAAAGCATGGAGGGATCAGAAGAAAGCATTGTTAGTTACCAGCCTTGTGGAGGGCATGGAAAAAAATTCCAAAGTAAATAATTCTAGAACAAATGTCAGAATTGGGGCACAAGAACTTATTGGCTTGCAGTTTATCATTTTAATCAGTAATCAATAAACCCCAGGGAACAGACATGGTGGGAACATGCTTTCTGACTGTATCCAAGGAATTTTCTCAGCTTCATTCATTGCCTATGTGGTATCTAGTTACTATCATCATTGTTTTCAATCAAATGATGTTCATTTTTCCAGTAAGTAGCTGTAAGTCAGAGCATATCTGTGGGTGGGAAAGAGCTGGGCTTTCTTCTGTAAAAGAGGGTGCAATTCATATGTGTCCCTGGGCCCTTTGCAGCTCTGCTTAAAAGCCTCCTGCAGCCCAGAGTCAAGGGGTTCAGTTCAGTCGCTCAGTCGTGTCCAACTCCTTGCGACCCCATGGACTGCAGCACTCCAGGCCTCCCTGTCCATCACCAACCCCTGGAGCTTACTCAAACTCATGTCCATCGAGTCGGTGATGCCATCCAACTATCTCATTCTACGTTGTCCCCTTCTCCTCCTGCCTTCAATCTTTCCCAGCATCAGGGTCTTTTCAAATGAGTTAGTTCTTCTCATCAGGTGGCCAAAGTATTGGAGTTTCAGCTTCAGCATCAGTCTTTGCAATGAATATTCAGAACTGATTCCTTTAGGATTGATTGGTTGGATCTCCTTGCAGTCTAAGGGACTCTCAAAGAGTTTTCTCCAACACCACTGTTCAAAAGCATCAATTCTTTGGAGCTCAGCTTTCTTTATAGTAGGACTATATAGTAGGACTTTATAGTAGGACTACTCTCACATCCATACATGACCACTGGAAAAACCATAGTTTTGACTAGATGGACCTTTGTTGGCAAAGTAATGTCTCTGCTTTTGAATATGCTGTCTAGGTTGGTCATGGCTTTTCTTCCATGGAGTAAGCGTCTTTTAATTTCATGGCTACAGTCACCATCTGCAGTGATTTTTGGAGCCCCTCAAAATAAAGTCTGTCACTGTTTCCATTGTTTCCCCATCTATTTTCCATGAAGTGATGGGACTGGATGCCATGATCTTAGTTTTCTGAATGATGAGTTTTAGGCCAACTTTTTCACTCTCTTTCACTTTTATCAGGTCCACCATAGTTTGGTCTCAGGTCAAACAAAAGGGAGGGAACACAGCCCCACCCGTCAACAGAAAATTGGATTAAAGATTTACTGAGCATGGCCCTGCCCATCACAACAAGACCCAGTTTTCCCCACAGTCATTCTCTCCCATCAGGAAGCTTCCATAAGCCTCTTATCCTTATCCCTCAGAGAGCAGATAGAATGAAAACCAGAATCACAGAAAACTAATCAAACTGATCACATGGACCACAGCCTGGTGTAACTCAATGAAACTATGAGCCATGCCATGTAAGGCCACCCAACATGGGTCATGGTGGAGAGTTCTGACAAAGCATGATCCACTAGAGAAGGGAATGGCAAACCACTTCAGTATTCTTGCCTTGAGAACCCCATGAACAGTATGAAAAGTCAAGGAGTGGGTATGATATGATCCCTATCTGGAGTGACTTGAAAGAATTTTCACATCCATGAGGGTTAGTTCTATTTGTGGGAAATGAAACTGTCTTGGAAGTCTGCCAGCTTCTGGCATTCTCAACTCTGCCAAGAATGGCGGGAACTGGTAATGCTTCTCTACTGAAAAGGAAAATTATATATACAAGATCTCTGAAAAGAGATTGAAGGACTTTCCTGCTCTGTTGTAAAATGATTTATGCTGCTGTGTGCGTGCCTCCTTATTTTATCATAACTGCCTCCTTCTAAGCTGTTTCTTCAGTACACTGAGAAAGGAATACCGTGCTCTGCTGGGTCCAGTCCACCCCATCTCAAATTCCCATGCAAAGGGTAATACATAGGGTCACAGAGAAAAGCATATCTGGGCACCTGCTGGGTGACTTGCCTGTTACTAGCTTTAGGTAAAATCATTACAGTGGCGTGCTCTTGAATCAACCGGGTTTTATGACATTGTTTCCATGAGAAAGACAAGGAAGAACTGCTCCTCCTTTGTCCAATACGCCTTCCTCCCCTCAAGACTGTCCCGGTTCCAGACTGGAGTTTCAGGCGGTTGAGAGTGAAGGGAAGGATGGGGAGGGAGGCTCTGGGACTAATGTCCTCTCTGAGGCTGCACTCCGGGGCAGGTGCAGAGGTACCCAGTGTGCTGTGTGCCTCCAAGCCTGTGGTGTCCACGCCTGTATGTCCCAAGCCTGTGGTCAGGCCTGCAGTGGAGGGATGCTGTCCTCGTTCCCATCGTCCCAACAACCAGAGCCACAATAGAACAGCTCGTATTTACTGTGTGTGTTTGCTGAACACCATACATCGAGTAACTCTCTGAAACTAGCAACAACCCTATGCCATAGGCATTACTTCTCTAATGTTCTGGATGAGGAAACTTGGCCTTTCAGAAGTCAGCGACTGGCCAAGGTCACACAGCTCAAATGTGAGGGAGCCAGGATCTATCCCAAACAATCAGACTTCTAACCTACTCTCTTAACACCCGAGTGTACAGTACTGAGTAGCATGGAGGCCTGAATCCACCTCTGGAAACTGACCCTAGTCTGCCCTAGGCCATCATATATGAATGCCTGGTGAGAAGACACTGGATACCTCTTCTTTTTCAAAAAAATCTTGCCAATTACAAGGTAGTGTATAACTCATATACACCTTGGCAATAACATCATTATCATCACCCTGAAAAGATGATGTTAATAATCTAAGGCCATGGCAGCAGTTTGAAGTACAACAACTTTTCCAAGAATTTTCTTTCATTGAAATCATGAAAATAATGTAGTTTATTTTATCTGCTTTTGTTCCATTTTGCCTAAAACAAAGAGGCTTCCTTCTCTTAAGGTCTTCAGTCTAACAGCCTTGGAGCAGGATGGCCCTTCTCCGAGTGGGTCTTTCTTATTCCTCTTATTCGTTACTCTGGGAGAGCAAGCCACCTGGAGGAACAAGGGATGCACTTAGAATCTCTGAGCACGGATTGCTGCGAACAGTGCTACTTCCCAAGTCAGAGCCTGTAGCCTTGGTAATAGCAATTTCAAACTGCCTTTTTCTTTATCACTGAAAAAATACATTTCCATACCAAGAATAAGCCATTACTTATGCTAATTTAGTCATTGACTAGAAAAAAGTCACCCGAAATGTTATTTTTATTTTGGGACAGACAGAAATAAACAGCAGGAGGCCGTACAGTGAATGTTTACATAGAAATAGAAAGACCTGCGGAAGGGGAAGGGAGAAGGATGGAGGGAGGCCGAGCCCCGGGTTCCGCCAGCACAGCCGGTGGGTCCCTTTCTCGTCAGCTCTCCTGCACGCCTTTGTGAGTCATGCTGCTTGTGGATTCGAATAATATGGATGCATTATTTCTAAACCAGCTTTTCTGACAAACCTCTGCTTTTTTTGTGCGACAAATGTTTACATACCGCTGGGAGTAAGCCAGCTCTTAACTTGACGCCACGGCTACTATCATGCACTTGGTATCTCTTATTTGTCGGCCACTAGGGACACGGTGAATTATACGATATCCCCGCCCTTATTAACATAAGCCACTGCCATGGACGGAGTAACTGTAAGTAATTAGGTAGACATGTGTCAAATGCTACAGGGGATAAGGCATTAAAGAATGAGAATTGATGAACTATTCTCTTGTAATAGCAGAAAAATGCCTAAGGTAATTTGGATATGGAATGAGATGGAGAGTATATTCCTGGATACAGTATTCCTCATGCTGTAAATAAAGGGTTGTAAGTTCGTTTTTTTTTTTTTTTAAATTTGTTTGTTTGGTGATTTTGGGTACCTTCTCCGTCTCGTAAATGACAATGAATTAACATATATTTAGTTTAGCCAAACAGTTTGTAACTTAGAAGTGGAAGTCATTTGGGATTCTTATTTCTACAGATATAATTAGTTTCATGGGCTCATTTAAAGGCATATCCACATATTTAAGGAAATCATATGGTTGACTTTGTATCTTTTGGTCTGTGATGTATCTTTATTTTATGTCATTGTTCATCAATGTGAGCTCATCTTTTAGTATTTCTCTCAGTACCATCACTGATCCAGTCAGAGGCACTTAATTAGGCCAGAAACACATATTTGCTCTTTTACAAAAGCACCAAATTCTGTGTTTAAGGATATGATATTTCAAAAATGGCCTTGTATTCAATGTAAGAAAAAAATCTTTTTCGGTATTCCCACTCATCTCACAAAACAGTACATTTGCTGATAAATTGGTGAATCCAACTGTGTGTTAGTCATGGTAAAGATAAGGTAGCATTCTTTTTTATTCTGTACTGTTTTCATTTCCCATTTATTTTCTAAAAAGTAGGCCTATTTTGAAACAAAATAAAGCCTACAACTGAGCTTATCTAAAGCAAGAAAAGCAAATTTACAGAAATTAAGGCAACACACCTCTGGTAGGATTCCCAGAACTGGACACTGTGGAGCAGGAGGGGCTGAATGGAAAGTAAGCTGTGTGGTTCTCCCTTCCCTACAGAGTGTGGTGATGGTGGTCTTCAGTGAAGACAAAAACCGGGATGAGCAGCTGAAATACTGGAAGTACTGGCACTCTCGGCAGCACACTGCAAAGCAGAGGGTCCTTGACATTGGTAAGTTGACCTTGACCTTGGCCTGCTGGCATGGTCTTTGGTAAACCTTCATGTTGCCTTGATGCAAAGAAGAGCCCAGAAGTCACGGCTGAGACCGGCATCACTCCTGTGATGTGCCTGGCACTAGTCTGCGCACCTTTCCAATATTTCAGCACATTTAGTACAAATAAGGCTGAGATGTCAAGATCGGGCTAAGCTGAGAGCAAAACATTGTGTCCCATCGAAGTCAACTGTGTCTCATATACGAATAGACTTAGACTTACCTTGGCCATGCCAGTTTCTGAAACATATTTCCATGCCCTCTTGTGTTTGGCCATGCCAGTTTCTGAAACATATTTCCATGCCCTCTTGTGTTTGAGCCTAATAATTGGCAGGCAGGCCAGGGGAACTCTTTTTCCTTCCTGTAACACAAGTAACCTGGGCTCATTTGGTTCTAAGATACTTGTGATGGTCACGGGACTAGATAGAGCTTTCTAGTTCTCTAATTTTCCATCTTGTGTTCCTTCCATCCAAACACACGTCTAGTGCAAAGAGTACTAGATGATCAGACTAACGCAGGGTTCGAGAGAGCGTTCTTGGCAGTAGAGAAGGAATGATCTGCCCAGTGCATTTCCTGGAGTCTGTATATTCCTAAACATCATGCTTGTTCTTTAGAGATTCGGAGCCCCCTGGGTGGGACTCAAGAGTCCAGTCAAGAGAACAGAGCCCATACCAAGTGGTTCCATGGAGAGGATTCATTGCCAAGGTTGGGAGGGTGGAAGGCCCCACGAGGCCATGAGAGAGGAGCCACAGCAGGAACTTGCTGCTATTTGCTGGAGGGCCGAAGGATCAGAGGAGAAGGGGTGGGAGTTGTGAGAGCCCCCAGGCAGGGACAGGATCAGCCGGAGCCACAGCTGGGACCGCGGAGGGAGCAGCTGTCTTAAAGCAGTGAGAACGCGGACCCCAGAGGGAGCAGCTATCTTAGAATAGCGAGAACCGCAGAGAATGTGCCAGAAACACCCCTCAGTGCAGAGCAAGGTGGAGGCGGCGCGCCCTGCCCCCCAGCCTCCCCTACCGCTTTCCATTGATCCATTAGCCTGAAAAGGAGGGCACACCTCCCTGGCACATGCACTTTGCAGGAATCACCCTCTAGACACAGAGCAAAGCAGGGGATGTCAGGGATTGATCTTAAAGTGTCTAGAAATAACTTAAGACCACAGTAATTATATGTGTTTTTAAATAATTGTAACAGTTCATCTACATTCTGCTTCCATAAGAAATTATTTCTCATTTATAGGCTTTATTTTCATGTTTCCCAGACCTCGAGGCACAGTCCCAGTGAGGACAGGCCAAGTCCAGTGAGGAAGGTTTTGGCTGTGTTGGACACCAAAGTTGATAATGAACCACTAGTTTACTTTGATTTCTTTCACAGTGTAACAAAGGACTTTTTCAAACCTTTTATCTCACACTTGCTGGGACCCTTTGACCAATGGTAGAGAAGCTAAGGTAGGGTTGGAGACTCGCTGTAGAACATATGGAAACTAATTTGCTGGTTTTTCTTGCAAAATGGCTACACCATCTCTACCACAGATACACTCACACACATCTCCTTTCAACTAGTTAAACGAATTTATTTAATAAACAAGGAAACCAAGGCTTACTGACCCACCTTTCCTTTCCTCCCATAACTAGTGCAAGCGCTGGAATAAAAGCAATCTTCCTCACCCAGGTCACAGCCTGAACCCCCAAGATCGACCAACTGGGAAGAAGGGTTTGGGACTACTTGCTGTAACCTGCTTTGGAGGCAGTCTGCCCAGAGCAGAGGAACAATTTTATTTTATTTGAAAAGTTAGCCTTATAATTATTGCCCAAGAAAGGAGCAATTAAGTAGAAATGTGGCCTAGGTCCAAATAAGGCAAATAATAAACACGTTTTACTGGCATACCTGTGGGTTCAACTTTGATGTTGTTACAGGGTTTACTTTTCTTAGCCCAGAATGATCTCTCAGGTCTCCTAGGATTTCAGATCTTATCTCTCTTCTTTATCACCTCCTGGCTGCTTTGTCTCCCTCATGTAACCCTTTGCACATGTGTGTGTGCACACAAACACATACACATTTATCATTGAGATTTGTGATTTTGACTCAGAAGCTTCATGGCTACTTGGGCTATTTGCTGACTCTGAGATTAAGGCATTAGGTTCAAATGAAAAATCAATTTTCTGACCACAGTCTCTACCCGTCACCTCAACCTGACAGGATGAGGAAAGATGGAAGAAATTCCTCTAATTCATTCTTGTACCAGATTTAAAAAAAATCAAGCAACTTGTTCCTCTGCCAGTGGGCGGTTAACACCATTTCCAATAGAAAGGGTGGGGAGTGAGGTTGCCGAGGCGACTCCATCTGTGTGCTGTGAGCCCTCCCCGGGTGGTAACTCTGCAGGGCTGTGTTGAGAATGTCTGTGAGGCTGCACCTGGGCTCAGCCATGGCGTTACCGATGCCTGCTGAGGCGGAAGGAGGCCCAAGAGTGCGTTTATGCTCCGCCTTTGTCAGTTTGGGTGGAGAACCTTCTAGTGGCTGGCCTGCAAGAGAAAAGGAAAAATCCAGAAGTGTTTAATGTGTGTTTTTTTTTTTCTTTACCTTTATGAACTGGAGAGATTAAAGCTGGGTCTCCCAAGTTGCAGTTCCCCAAGCCTCTCCCAGCCACTGTGGTCAGCAAGTCCAACTGAAGCCTGTAGGTAGTGACTTTGAAGCTAGCGTTAGAGACTGAGATGAGGCCGTTTTTTGCTAAAACGAGCGTTCGCAACCTGGGTCCTTGGGGTCTGTGGGTGGGCTTTGGGGAGCCACCACTCCTCACATTATGTGCAGTACCACTCTGCGTTTGGATGCACAGGTCCTTTCACCTTTCCAGGGTGCCCGGGACANATCTGCTCAGTTTTTCTGAGTTCTAAGAAAATTTGGAACAATTAGGCTATGGCTGATTTGTATTTTTTTCCTTTTATATTTGTATTGAGGTTTTAGATGTGTATAAGAGACAGGCGTTTGGATGCACAGGTCCTTTCACCTTTCCAGGGTGCCCGGGACAGCCCTCCCTCCCTCCCTCAGTCTCCCTGCTTCCCTTCCAAGCAGCACCCAGTGGAGCTCTCACCTCTCTGTGTCTCCTTACATCCCCTCAGAACTCATGTGTTCAGTTGACTCTTGTGACGCCATGGACTGTAGCCCACCAGGCTCCTCTGTCCGTGGGATTTCCCAGGCAAGCATACTGGAGTGGCTTGCATTTCCTTCTCCGGGGAGCTCAGCACTCATGCTCGAGGGCCATCCTGTCACCTCTGGGCCCTGGTATAATCATGCCTGGAGAACATTCTCCATCCTTCCCTACATAAATCATCTCCTCTGGACTAGACTGTTGGTTGTTCTTTGTGGCCCACGCACTCCTGCTTCTCTGAGTAACCCGTGTGTGCCGGCTACCTGATGGGAGAGTACCCTCAGTGTCCCCGTTGGAGTCCCCATCTGTGGAAAGACCATCCACGGAAAGTGGAGGGCCAGCGGAGAGAGCTGCTCCCCAGAGCAGGGGCACCTCAGCTGCCAGCTTCCTGAGTGCTGAGCGGAGTTCCTGGTGAGGCCTCACACCAGTCACATCCCTCCCTGGGCGGACACTCACATGTTGTCTGACTGTTCCCTCACTTCTTGGAGGCCTTTGCTCGAGAGACCTTCCCTCTCGCCTCACCCAAACATCACGCCCTCGTCGCTCTCCAGCTCCCTTAACTCTACTCCACTGCAGAGCCCTGTCGCCACCAAACATGTTATGAATACGTGTTTCTGTGTCTTCTTGTACCCCCTTCATGCTACACTAAGCCCCATAAGAGCAGACACTTGGCTGTTTTCTTTTCTGCTCCAGGCCCAGTGCCTCTCACAGAGCCTGAGTCACCGTGAGCATCTGATATATATTTCCTGAAGGAATGAATGAACGTATGAGTGAATGAATGAACACACGTGAGGATGAAACTCTTACTGCAGTGATAGGAAGCTGGCTTTCAAAGGCGCGAACTGTGTCTTAGTAACAGCTCCCATGTGTCTGTTGCCTTTTGTGTACCAGGCTCTTTCTATACATCAGACATAAGCATTTTGTCCTCCATCCTGAAAACAACTTATTTTACTGCTGAAAAGCTGAGAGGGTGAGGTGTGAAGAATTTTACCCAGGATCAAACCCCTGGGAAGCGGTGAAGATGGAAATTCAGGATTGCTGGACTGTGCACCCCTTGTTTTTTAATTATTCTGTGTCTTCCCTCCACTGTCTCCCATCTTTGTATCCTGACCTCTAGATCGCTCTGGGCCCCCCGCCAGCCCCTAATCAAATGCAGAGTAACTGCAAGCTGTCACGAATTGACCTAGCATTGAGGTCCTGCCTCTCCCCTCTGCACCTTCCTTTCCAGACGCCGAGAACACTTTGCACTCTGGGCGGCAGGACTGGCTGCTGCTAGTTCTGACATTTCTAAAAGCCTGTTCAGATGTGTGGTTCTTATACATTAGGCCATAAACTATGTTGGTGGGGAAGGAAACATTAGCAATTAGCTCTTGCTGGGTATAAGTAAAACAAACAAACCCCAGCGCAAGTGCACTCTGCTGCTCTGCAAAGCACAGAAGTAGAGTTCCCCAAGTTACACAGGTTCTTTCTTGTGAGCTCGTCGGATAACAACAGTTAGTCCAGGTCATCAGTATGTTCACATTCTGCAGCCCAAAGAGTGTTCCTGCACAGATTGTACCTACTCTATGGAATCACCACTTTGATGGTACCTGTCCTTTGCTCATCTCCGAGTGTGAAAGCCCCTTTCGCAAAGGACATGGGGTCAGTGTTGATCCCATCTTAGTTACCACCAGCTTGCAGAAAGGCAGAGTAATTCCACATTCATTCAGCAAACTGACCCTTCGTTAGGAACTGGTGATTCAGAGATAAATAAACAGGGCAGAGCCCCATCTTCAAGCTGCTCCAGACTGGAGGCAAGAAGATGACTGGCTGAGGTTATCACATGGTGAGAGGCAGATGGGAGAAGTATGCTGTAGATGCTTCTGAGTCCCCTCTGAAAAGATAACCAGAACATGTGAGGTCAACAAGGTGGGGGAGGGTGCTGTGAGCCAAGGAAACAGCCCATGCAGAGGTATAGGAATCAAGACAGTAAAACCAAAGTGAGACTGGCCTGTGATTTTATAAAATCTGATAAAACTGTTGGCAAAAATGGGAGGAGTGGAAACTCTTGTGCATGCTGGTGGGAGTATCGTTGATTCAGTTTACACAGTGGGTGGGGAGACAAGTAAACTGGGAAGAAACTGGGCTGAGAAAATGAGCTGGAAGGCTGTGGGAGTTGTGGAGAGGCTTGCTGTTTGAAGGGGAATTTTAGAGTAACCTGGGCTTCCCTGGTGGCTCAGAGGTTAAAGCGTCTGCCTCCAATGCGGGAAACCCAGGTTCGATCCCTGGGTCGGGAAGATCCCCTGGAGAAGGAAATGGCAACCCACTCCAGTGTTCTTGCCTGGAGAATCCCATGGATGGAGGAGCCTGGTAGGCTACAGTCCATGAGGTCACAGAGAGTCGGACACGACTGAGTGACTTCACTTTCACTTTCACTTTAGAGTAACCTGGTGGCTCAGACAGTGAAGAATCTGCCTGCAGTGCAGGAGACCTGGGTTCGATGCCTGGGTTGGGAAGATCCCGTGGAGAAGGGAATGGTTACCCACTCCAATATTCTTGGCTGGAGAATCCCACGGACAGAGGAGCCTGGTGGGCTGCAGTCCATGGGGTCACTGAGTCCAACATGACTGAGTGGCTAACACTTAGAGTGACAAGGGTAGGAAGTATAGATAGGGTTTGCTGGTCTCAAGTTGTAAGAGGTGACCCATGTAAAGCTGTTTCAGTGAGGTACAGACTGAAGCTCTGGGTCTCCCATGGAGGCTGAATGAGCCCAGCAGGGTGTTTTGGGATCCAAAGCCCAGAAAGTTCCTGGTGAGAGGGCTGTTGACTCCGACCACACATATCCTGCTGATCAGCTCAGAGCTGCAGGCGGAACGCTGGGGAAATCCTCTCTCAGACCGTTGGGTGGGTCTTTGCAGAGGAGCGTCGCCACACCAGATCCTGAGGGGAACTGAGCTCAGAGTTTCTCACCTTCTGCCACTTTGGCACTAGCCTGAATCCACAGAACCTTGCTTTGCAGTTTTGTTGGGGAGATTTTCGAGATGTGTGTGCTTATACTTTTTTTATATTGAGGTGTAACATGCATATTTTGTTTTTCATTAATCCATGTTTTTCTCTTGTTGAACAGAGTGGGCTTCAGAGATGCAGGATTATATAAGTGAGGGCCCATAAAAGATGTCACTCATCCAGGGGAGTGTTCCATTCGCCCATCGGTCCTCTCAGAACTCTGACAAGGGGGAGGCTGGGCAGAAATACAGGCAAATGGAATTCTGTGATGAGCAACATTTCTCTTTATTGAGTTGCAGGGTCTGATTTAGGAGACTTTGCTCAGCTGCTGAGGATTTTCAGCAGGACAGTGGTATCTGTCTTTCAGAGAGGTGGTTCTGGGCCAGGGTCTGGGTGGGATGAAGTGAGGGAGAGACTGGTTATAGCTGGGGAGAGACCCGGAGAAGTAAGCTGTAAAGGAGAGATGCAAAATTAACTCAGGAATGAGAGATGAATTCTAGAACTGGTAGACTTTCAGAACTGACTGGCTGTAGGGATAAAGGAGAAGAAAAAGATCACAGAAAGAAAGTGCAGCTTTGCCAGCGAGGTAGGGGTTGGGAGTAGCAGCAAGCGTGATGCCCCAGATGCCAGGGGAGTGGGGGCTGACTGATGCTGAGTCCAGCCAGGGGCACAATGACTTTTAGGCACCGTCTACACATTAAACAGGCTGGGAGTTCCCCGGGACTCATTTGCACAGTGGAGAGATCCAGTTTTGCCCCATGTAAGCCATTTTTAAAGTATTTGAAAGGGACTACCAATCACAAAATGAACCAGAATGCGTAGCAAGTCTACTTAAAGCATGAATAATTACAGAACCACTTTCTTGGGAAGGAATGTTTTTCTGTTTCCTTTCAAGCAAGGAAGGAAAATTATAAGACATTCAACAACTAACACTGATTTATAGAATGAAAAATCAGAAGCTACATCATATACATTAAGACTCATTCAAATATAGCTTCTCTCTACTGAACAGAATTCAGAATTCAGAATTACTTGCTTGCTTTACAATGCAACTTTTTCAAAATAATGAGCATCACAGTTTTTGCACTTTCCGAAAGGGTGGTATGGATGGTGACATAATGAGACTAATTCCCCAAGCACATCCAAATAAGCAAAATTACTTGATAGTCTGGAGGCTCAGACAGTAAAGCGTCTGTCTACGATGTGGGAGACCTGGGTTCGATCCCTGAGTCGGGAAGATTCCCTGGAGAAGGAAATGGCAACCCATTCCAGTGCTCTTGCCTAGAAAATCCCATGGATGGAGGAGCTTGGTGCAGGCTACTGTCCGTGCGGTCACAAAGAGTCGGGCACGACTGAGTGACTTCACTTCACATCCAATGTAATCGGTATTGACATCATTGTGCTGTTAATTGTGAAACCAACCATTTGCTCTTTATTCAGTCTGTCTTTGATTTTGGTTCCCAGAATTAGTATGTATTATATTGTTACTATTAATCCCATTGTTTTCCATGGCAATTGACAGGCAGTTATAGTCTCTTTGGTTATTAGCATGTGATTATAAGATTTTCATCTGTGCCCTAATACAAATGTATGTCTTTATTTTAAAATTGTGCTGTTGATAGCAATCTTATATTAAGATAAATTTTTCATGAATCCTCAAGTTCTGATGAAATCAAAACATTTTTTCAAGTTTAGTTCTTGATAGTTTTCTTTGAGAGTCAAAGAGAAGCCTTTTGGGAGATTCTCGAATACAGAATTTCGTTGACCACTGTGACTTACTCAGCTTGGCTTATCTGTCCAGGGCTGGGAGCTCTCTTCTGTATGGAGTCGTACTCCACTTTCAAACAGGAACTGCGAATAAAATGAAGCTACACCTTTAGTTTTTCCTTTGAGCTTTCTAGAGGAGGCTGGCTTTGGATGTGCTTAACAAGTGTGCTTTCTTGCAGTTTTTATAGTCAGATGCTGGCTTGGGCTACTCAAAGCTGTGCAGAAAAGTGGGGGGTGGTGGTGTAGAGATTGATGGTCTGGGAGAGGCATCTGCTGGTTTTCAAGAGGTCAGGTAGCCAAGTAGTCAGCATGGATCTGTGGCCCAAATGGGCCTCCATTCAGGCATGAGTAAGTAAGCTGTGGGGTAGGAAGTGACTCCTCTTTCAAGAAGCATGGATGGAAGGAAAGGAAGGAAATCTGCCAGGACCAGGGCCTGGATGTGTGGTCATTTGGGGAACTCTGCCCCGTCCTGGCCCCTTCCCTTGGGGGGAAAGCTGGGGGAACCCCAGATCACCACAGGGCGCCCTGCAGCTTGCCTCTCTCTCCCCCAGGGTTGCCCACTCTGCCACTGAGTTTTGTTCTGTGGTGAGCTCTCCTCCCCCAGCACTGAACAAACCTGCTCTCTCCCAGCAGTTGGGAAAGTGTGGGACTTGCCTCCATTAAACATAACTCAAGGAAATGGAATTTTGATTTTTGATATTTTCTAGACTCTTTCCACACTTCTGAATAGATATGAAAAGTAAATTTGATTCAAAACCAAACCAAACCCCTTGAGAGCCCTCAACTTAAAAAATAAATAAGTAATAACCCAACCCAGGGCTGGTTGGTGAGAGTCAGGGCAGTGAGTGAGTCAGAGCTGAGATAGTGGAGCAGCCTTGACCCCTGCTTCCTGCAGGGGTGGGGGCAGGGAGGGGGGAAGAGGGTGTGGCCCCGGCTCTGCCCCGCCTGCAGTTTGATCATCAGTTCTGGTTGTCGCTACAGTCACAGGCAGTGCGAGGCATCCTCTGATTTACAGAGAAGTGCTGTACCCACAGCTACTGGACAACTGTTTTCATCATCAACTTTGGTTAGAAAACATGGCCGTGATAAAAATGGTAGGCTGTTAATGCTCTGTATTTAAGAGATGATACACTGCAAATATTCTTTAAACTTTAATCTTAGTTCAGGCAGAACATACTCATTTTCAATACAAATTGAACCACTCTGAGTTTTTCTTTATTGTGTGCGTGTCTCCGTATGAGTGTTAGGAGCTGATTCTTTTGGGGACAGCACCTCTGGGGAGAATCATTTCCTCCTTGGCATGTGTGCCTAGGGTGATGGAGAGTTCCCTCAGCCTTCCCCCGAGACAGGGCCAGAGTTCACCAACTGTCCACACATCCAGGCAGATTTCCTTCCAAACTATTGCTGGGTCTTCATCTTTCCTTACAATCCGTGTTTCTTCAAAGAGGCCTCACTTCCAAACCTCGCATCTTCCTCATGTCTGAATCCAGCATAATCTGCCTTTTATTAAGATTTCTTTTTTTTTTTAAACTGGGGTATTGTTGCTTTACAATACTGTGTTAGTTTCTGCTGCACCAGAAAGTGAATCGGCTGTATGTATCCACATCCCCTCTTTGCCGGATTTCCTTCACGTTTGGGTCACCAGAGAGCACGGAGTAACGCTCCCTGTGCTGCGCATGCTCGTTAGTGATCCTGCTAAACACGTACTGTGTGTGTCTGGCCCCGTCGCTCCATCCCGTTGCCTCTCTTCCATCCTTGGCACCCTTGTGCTTGTTCTCTACATCTGCATCCCTAGTCCTGCTTGGCAAATAAGGTCCTCTGTACCATTTTTCTAGGTTCCACGTGTGAAAGTGAAAGTCGCTCAGTTGTGTCCGACTCTTTGCCACCCCGTGGACTATACATTTTTGGAATTCTCCAGGCCAGAATACTGGAGTAGGTAGCCTTTCCCTCCTCCAGGGGATCTTCCCAACCCAGGGACTGAACCCAGGTTTCCAGCACTGCAGGCAGATTCTTTACCAGATGACCCACGAGACGAGGGAAGCCCAAAATATGTGTCATATATCTATTTTTCCCTTTCTGGCTTCACTCTGTGACAGTCTCTAAGTCCATCCGTATCTCTGCAAATGGCACGATTTCATCCCTTTTGATGGCTGAGTAATATTCCATTGTGTGTGTGTGTATACATATATGTGTGTATGGCTAATATTCCATTGTGTGTGTGTGTATACATATATGTGTGTATGCATATATGCCACATTTTCTTTATCCACTCCTCCATTGATGGACATTTAAGTTGCCTCCGTGCCCTGGCTATTGTAAATAGCGCTGCAATGAACTTTGGGGTGTGTATCTTTTCTGATGTTCAAATTTCTTAATGCCATATCTGTAGGTCTGTTTCACCCCCAGGTTACTTCCAACCTCCCCTTCATTTCTCCATCTAGGGCTCTCCTTGCCTAGAATGACCCTTCCTCCCTCCTTTACCTGGCAGGCATCTCACTCCTAAGACCTTGTTCCATGACCCGCTTAGGTGGGATCTTCCTAATCTTTCAGACATCAGCTGCTTCCTCCACAGATTTTAGTTTGTACTTAGACTGTAACGTTGCTGGGTTTCACTTGGTTTATCAGCTTACATTCTGTCCATTCCACTAAATGCCAAGCTTCTCGAGTGGAGAGAAAATTTTTTTCTGTAACTTTTGTATGAGCAGCACCTGGTACGGTGCCTGGCGCAGAAAAGATGCTCAACTAGTGCTGACTAGCTGATGAACAAACTTCCGTGTATTGTTCTGTGCATGTAGGTAACACCGTGGCAAGGGAATATGTGCCTTGTTAACAGGGAAATCAGGCTCTGTCCTCTTCTATGATGAGAGAATCAGTTTTGGTGGTATTTTTCTGGATCCCAGCTAAATGTGCATTTGGTACTTTGATTTCTTATATTTTAAAAATTGTTGCATTATTCTATAGACTTTTTCATGAAACATGGTTAACTCCAAGACTTAATTACTAACATAGAAATATAATACCTACATTAATAAACCAAGGGGGAACTTCTTAACTTGGGGGCTTCATTAATAAATTTCTCCTCTTAAACTTAACTGGCAATTATTGTTATTTCCCTGAAACAAACAGAAATTTGTTTTAAAGCAAACTTTACCAGTAAAAAATTTGGAAATTAAAATTTGTAATTAATCTGGTCTTTAATATGGGTTAATTTTTTTTTCACTACTCCTGGGAAGTGTGTTTGCCTGGTTGTAGGCATTATTGTTTAAGAAACCTTTTCTGGAGAAGTACTTGCCCGCTGCTGGCAATTTTAAAGCCCTGAGTGGTTAACCAGAAGGACTGTTACAGAGAGGGTTAGAGTAGGAATGGGTGCTTGAAGGGCATCCGTTGAATGGATGCTCTGAGAACCTGTTTCAGTGAAAGGCTGAAACTTTCTCATAAAGAGATCATGGTTTACATGATGAGCTTTCAAAATGAACACACACACACATAACTAAAACCACTCAACAGACCTATCATATTTAATACTGTAAATACTTTAATTTCTTGTCTTCCACCATTTTCTTTTTCACATTTACTGGATGCCACATTGCTTTCTCCTTCTTGGTCGGACCTTTCCTGTATCTTTAGCTATATTTGACCATGACGTCATCTCAAACATGTAATCTATGCTCTCTGTTTGACTTTATGTCTTTAAAAAATATTTATTTATTTGGCCATGTCAGGTCTTAGTTGCAGCATCCAGGATCTTCATAGCAGTATGCAGACTTCTCAAGTTGAAAACTGTAGGCTTAATTGTCCCTTGGAATGTGGGATCTTAGTTCCCCGACCAGGGATCAAACCCATGTCCCCTGCCTGGGCAGGCAGATTCTTAACCGCTGGACCACCAGGGAAGTCCCTGATTTCATGTTTTTTGCTTGAGGCCTAATTATTTTCTTTCTTTAGAGATGCATTTAGTGAAACCTCGGCCTAATAGTCTCACATTTTTTTAGTGTTACTTGGTTGACTTAAGAGTTACAAAAAAAGAAACCCTGGCAAGACAGCCTGATAGTGTCACGAGACTCATCTAATTACCGAACAGAACTACAGAGCTGGTCTTTTCAGCCACGCTCCAGCAGGGACTGGAAACTTCTCTCTCACCCTGCCTTTCAGCAGGAACAAATGCATGTCTTCCTTGTCTT
Source organism: Oreotragus oreotragus (assembly GCA_006410675.1). Lineage (NCBI taxonomy): Eukaryota > Metazoa > Chordata > Mammalia > Artiodactyla > Bovidae > Oreotragus > Oreotragus oreotragus. The sequence goes on from SJYX01014379.1 coordinate 38,176, forward strand.
TGCAGTACCCACAAGTGTGGAATTAGGCAAATGTAAAGTTTTTCTTCCCTGTTTACAAAATCTAAAACTTGCCAAGAGAAAGTTTTTTCTGTACAACAGAAAAAACAGCAAGTTTTTTATGCTGTGAGGCCAGCACTTGTGTTATCTCCATTTCACAGATCAAGGAGCCAACTTTTCTAAGGTGGCTGTTGATTTCCTCTGGGTGCACACCTGCAGTCCTCAGATGCTGTGATCCAGCATCTCCAAGGAGAATGGTAACAGCAGGAACTGTGTCCCTCCTTTGAAGGACACATTTATCTTCTTGAAGAAATATATGTAAGAGAATTGGAATTTCCATTTTGAAATAATATGTAAATCATCTAATAATTGTTGAAAAATAAGTAAACAGGAATAGCTGCTGCTGCTGCTAAGTCGCTTCAGTTGTGTTCGACCCTGTTCGACCCCAGAGATGGCAGCCCACCAGGCTCCGCCATCCCTGGGATTCTCCAGGCAAGAACACTGGAGTGTGATGCCAGGGGAGTGGGGGCTGACTGATGCTGAGTCCAGCCAGGGGCACAATGACTTTTAGGCACCGTCTACACATTAAACAGGCTGGGAGTTCCCCGGGACTCATTTGCACAGTGGAGAGATCCAGTTTTGCCCCATGTAAGCCATTTTTAAAGTATTTGAAAGGGACTACCAATCACAAAATGAACCAGAATGCGTAGCAAGTCTACTTAAAGCATGAATAATTACAGAACCACTTTCTTGGGAAGGAATGTTTTTCTGTTTCCTTTCAAGCAAGGAAGGAAAATTATAAGACATTCAACAACTAACACTGATTTATAGAATGAAAAATCAGAAGCTACATCATATACATTAAGACTCATTCAAATATAGCTTCTCTCTACTGAACAGAATTCAGAATTCAGAATTACTTGCTTGCTTTACAATGCAACTTTTTCAAAATAATGAGCATCACAGTTTTTGCACTTTCCGAAAGGGTGGTATGGATGGTGACATAATGAGACTAATTCCCCAAGCACATCCAAATAAGCAAAATTACTTGATAGTCTGGAGGCTCAGACAGTAAAGCGTCTGTCTACGATGTGGGAGACCTGGGTTCGATCCCTGAGTCGGGAAGATTCCCTGGAGAAGGAAATGGCAACCCATTCCAGTGCTCTTGCCTAGAAAATCCCATGGATGGAGGAGCTTGGTGCAGGCTACTGTCCGTGCGGTCACAAAGAGTCGGGCACGACTGAGTGACTTCACTTCACATCCAATGTAATCGGTATTGAAATCATTGTGCTGTTAATTGTGAAACCAACCATTTGCTCTTTATTCAGTCTGTCTTTGATTTTGGTTCCCAGAATTAGTATGTATTATATTGTTACTATTAATCCCATTGTTTTCCATGGCAATTGACAGGCAGTTATAGTCTCTTTGGTTATTAGCATGTGATTATAAGATTTTCATCTGTGCCCTAATACAAATGTATGTCTTTATTTTAAAATTGTGCTGTTGATAGCAATCTTATATTAAGATAAATTTTTCATGAATCCTCAAGTTCTGATGAAATCAAAACATTTTTTCAAGTTTAGTTCTTGATAGTTTTCTTTGAGAGTCAAAGAGAAGCCTTTTGGGAGATTCTCGAATACAGAATTTCGTTGACCACTGTGACTTACTCAGCTTGGCTTATCTGTCCAGGGCTGGGAGCTCTCTTCTGTATGGAGTCGTACTCCACTTTCAAACAGGAACTGCGAATAAAATGAAGCTACACCTTTAGTTTTTCCTTTGAGCTTTCTAGAGGAGGCTGGCTTTGGATGTGCTTAACAAGTGTGCTTTCTTGCAGTTTTTATAGTCAGATGCTGGCTTGGGCTACTCAAAGCTGTGCAGAAAAGTGGGGGGTGGTGGTGTAGAGATTGATGGGCTGGGAGAGGCATCTGCTGGTTTTCAAGAGGTCAGGTAGCCAAGTAGTCAGCATGGATCTGTGGCCCAAATGGGCCTCCATTCAGGCATGAGTAAGTAAGCTGTGGGGTAGGAAGTGACTCCTCTTTCAAGAAGCATGGATGGAAGGAAAGGAAGGAAATCTGCCAGGACCAGGGCCTGGATGTGTGGTCATTTGGGGAACTCTGCCCCGTCCTGGCCCCTTCCCTTGGGGGGAAAGCTGGGGGAACCCCAGATCACCACAGGGCGCCCTGCAGCTTGCCTCTCTCTCCCCCAGGGTTGCCCACTCTGCCACTGAGTTTTGTTCTGTGGTGAGCTCTCCTCCCCCAGCACTGAACAAACCTGCTCTCTCCCAGCAGTTGGGAAAGTGTGGGACTTGCCTCCATTAAACATAACTCAAGGAAATGGAATTTTGATTTTTGATATTTTCTAGACTCTTTCCACACTTCTGAATAGATATGAAAAGTAAATTTGATTCAAAACCAAACCAAACCCCTTGAGAGCCCTCAACTTAAAAAATAAATAAGTAATAACCCAACCCAGGGCTGGTTGGTGAGAGTCAGGGCAGTGAGTGAGTCAGAGCTGAGATAGTGGAGCAGCCTTGACCCCTGCTTCCTGCAGGGGTGGGGGCAGGGAGGGGGGAAGAGGGTGTGGCCCCGGCTCTGCCCCGCCTGCAGTTTGATCATCAGCTCTGGTTGTCGCTACAGTCACAGGCAGTGCGAGGCATCCTCTGATTTACAGAGAAGTGCTGTACCCACAGCTACTGGACAACTGTTTTCATCATCAACTTTGGTTAGAAAACATGGCCGTGATAAAAATGGTAGGCTGTTAATGCTCTGTATTTAAGAGATGATACACTGCAAATATTCTTTAAACTTTAATCTTAGTTCAGGCAGAACATACTCATTTTCAATACAAATTGAACCACTCTGAGTTTTTCTTTATTGTGTGCGTGTCTCCGTATGAGTGTTAGGAGCTGATTCTTTTGGGGACAGCACCTCTGGGGAGAATCATTTCCTCCTTGGCATGTGTGCCTAGGGTGATGGAGAGTTCCCTCAGCCTTCCCCCGAGACAGGGCCAGAGTTCACCAACTGTCCACACATCCAGGCAGATTTCCTTCCAAACTATTGCTGGGTCTTCATCTTTCCTTACAATCCGTGTTTCTTCAAAGAGGCCTCACTTCCAAACCTCGCATCTTCCTCATGTCTGAATCCAGCATAATCTGCCTTTTATTAAGATTTCTTTTTTTTTTTAAACTGGGGTATTGTTGCTTTACAATACTGTGTTAGTTTCTGCTGCACCAGAAAGTGAATCGGCTGTATGTATCCACATCCCCTCTTTGCCGGATTTCCTTCATGTTTGGGTCACCAGAGAGCACGGAGTAACGCTCCCTGTGCTGCGCATGCTCGTTAGTGATCCTGCTAAACACGTACTGTGTGTGTCTGGCCCCGTCGCTCCATCCCGTTGCCTCTCTTCCATCCTTGGCACCCTTGTGCTTGTTCTCTACATCTGCATCCCTAGTCCTGCTTGGCAAATAAGGTCCTCTGTACCATTTTTCTAGGTTCCACGTGTGAAAGTGAAAGTCGCTCAGTTGTGTCCGACTCTTTGCCACCCCGTGGACTATACATTTTTGGAATTCTCCAGGCCAGAATACTGGAGTAGGTAGCCTTTCCCTCCTCCAGGGGATCTTCCCAACCCAGGGACTGAACCCAGGTTTCCAGCACTGCAGGCAGATTCTTTACCAGATGACCCACGAGACGAGGGAAGCCCAAAATATGTGTCATATATCTATTTTTCCCTTTCTGGCTTCACTCTGTGACAGTCTCTAAGTCCATCCGTATCTCTGCAAATGGCACGATTTCATCCCTTTTGATGGCTGAGTAATATTCCATTGTGTGTGTGTGTATACATATATGTGTGTATGGCTAATATTCCATTGTGTGTGTGTGTATACATATATGTGTGTATGCATATATGCCACATTTTCTTTATCCACTCCTCCATTGATGGACATTTAAGTTGCCTCCGTGCCCTGGCTATTGTAAATAGCGCTGCAATGAACTTTGGGGTGTGTATCTTTTCTGATGTTCAAATTTCTTAATGCCATATCTGTAGGTCTGTTTCACCCCCAGGTTACTTCCAACCTCCCCTTCATTTCTCCATCTAGGGCTCTCCTTGCCTAGAATGACCCTTCCTCCCTCCTTTACCTGGCAGGCATCTCACTCCTAAGACCTTGTTCCATGACCCGCTTAGGTGGGATCTTCCTAATCTTTCAGACATCAGCTGCTTCCTCCACAGATTTTAGTTTGTACTTAGACCGTAACGTTGCTGGGTTTCACTTGGTTTATCAGCTTACATTCTGTCCATTCCACTAAATGCCAAGCTTCTCGAGTGGAGAGAAAATTTTTTTCTGTAACTTTTGTATGAGCAGCACCTGGTACGGTGCCTGGCGCAGAAAAGATGCTCAACTAGTGCTGACTAGCTGATGAACAAACTTCCGTGTATTGTTCTGTGCATGTAGGTAACACCGTGGCAAGGGAATATGTGCCTTGTTAACAGGGAAATCAGGCTCTGTCCTCTTCTATGATGAGAGAATCAGTTTTGGTGGTATTTTTCTGGATCCCAGCTAAATGTGCATTTGGTACTTTGATTTCTTATATTTTAAAAATTGTTGCATTATTCTATAGACTTTTTCATGAAACATGGTTAACTCCAAGACTTAATTACTAACATAGAAATATAATACCTACATTAATAAACCAAGGGGGAACTTCTTAACTTGGGGGCTTCATTAATAAATTTCTCCTCTTAAACTTAACTGGCAATTATTGTTATTTCCCTGAAACAAACAGAAATTTGTTTTAAAGCAAACTTTACCAGTAAAAAATTTGGAAATTAAAATTTGTAATTAATCTGGTCTTTAATATGGGTTAATTTTTTTTTCACTACTCCTGGGAAGTGTGTTTGCCTGGTTGTAGGCATTATTGTTTAAGAAACCTTTTCTGGAGAAGTACTTGCCCGCTGCTGGCAATTTTAAAGCCCTGAGTGGTTAACCAGAAGGACTGTTACAGAGAGGGTTAGAGTAGGAATGGGTGCTTGAAGGGCATCCGTTGAATGGATGCTCTGAGAACCTGTTTCAGTGAAAGGCTGAAACTTTCTCATAAAGAGATCATGGTTTACATGATGAGCTTTCAAAATGAACACACACACACATAACTAAAACCACTCAACAGACCTATCATATTTAATACTGTAAATACTTTAATTTCTTGTCTTCCACCATTTTCTTTTTCACATTTACTGGATGCCACATTGCTTTCTCCTTCTTGGTCGGACCTTTCCTGTATCTTTAGCTATATTTGACCATGACGTCATCTCAAACATGTAATCTATGCTCTCTGTTTGACTTTATGTCTTTAAAAAATATTTATTTATTTGGCCATGTCAGGTCTTAGTTGCAGCATCCAGGATCTTCATAGCAGTATGCAGACTTCTCAAGTTGAAAACTGTAGGCTTAATTGTCCCTTGGAATGTGGGATCTTAGTTCCCCGACCAGGGATCAAACCCATGTCCCCTGCCTGGGCAGGCAGATTCTTAACCGCTGGACCACCAGGGAAGTCCCTGATTTCATGTTTTTTGCTTGAGGCCTAATTATTTTCTTTCTTTAGAGATGCATTTAGTGAAACCTCGGCCTAATAGTCTCACATTTTTTTAGTGTTACTTGGTTGACTTAAGAGTTACAAAAAAAGAAACCCTGGCAAGACAGCCTGATAGTGTCACGAGACTCATCTAATTACCGAACAGAACTACAGAGCTGGTCTTTTCAGCCACGCTCCAGCAGGGACTGGAAACTTCTCTCTCACCCTGCCTTTCAGCAGGAACAAATGCATGTCTTCCTTGTCTTTGCAGTACCCACAAGTGTGGAATTAGGCAAATGTAAAGTTTTTCTTCCCTGTTTACAAAATCTAAAACTTGCCAAGAGAAAGTTTTTTCTGTACAACAGAAAAAACAGCAAGTTTTTTATGCTGTGAGGCCAGCACTTGTGTTATCTCCATTTCACAGATCAAGGAGCCAACTTTTCTAAGGTGGCTGTTGATTTCCTCTGGGTGCACACCTGCAGTCCTCAGATGCTGTGATCCAGCATCTCCAAGGAGAATGGTAACAGCAGGAACTGTGTCCCTCCTTTGAAGGACACATTTATCTTCTTGAAGAAATATATGTAAGAGAATTGGAATTTCCATTTTGAAATAATATGTAAATCATCTAATAATTGTTGAAAAATAAGTAAACAGGAATAGCTGCTGCTGCTGCTAAGTCGCTTCAGTTGTGTTCGACCCTGTTCGACCCCAGAGATGGCAGCCCACCAGGCTCCGCCATCCCTGGGATTCTCCAGGCAAGAACACTGGAGTGGGTTGCCATTTCCTTCTCCAGTGCATGAAAGTGAAAAGTGAAAGAAGTCGCTTAGTTGTGTCCGACTCTCTGCAACCCCATGGACTGCAGCCCACCAGGCTCCTCTGTCCATGGGATTTTCCCGACAAGAGTACTGGAGTGGATGCCATTGCCCTAATTGCAGTTAATGCGAAAATCCCTCATATAACAAACAGCCCCCACCCCCATTGTCCACATAACAGACTTACCTTCCTTTATCTGTAGACCAGTTTGGTGAGTGACTGGGCAGCCAGGGGCTAATGGGAAGGTTGAAAGTAGAGGTTGCTTTTAATGGATCTTGAGCTACTGAAAGAATTGGGTTTGTAATTTCTGGTTGATCAAAGGGTAATCCATGTGAAGATTGACAGTTCTTGTAGTGTGTCTGTGTCCTGCACCCCCGGTTACCAAAAAGTCATTTCTTTTGTTTGAATCTATTCAACTCAAAAGGGCAGTTATAGGTGCTAGAAAATCATTTCTGACACTGAGGGCTACTAGATACTAGAATGAGACTTTGAGAGAGACTGGAATGTCTTAGGACAGAAAAGCAATTTTAAAGACTGTTGCTAAAAATAAAGTACTATCGTTTGAGAAAGAGTTCCATTGTCTTTCATAAATTAGACTTGGTTTAACTAGGAAAGTGTCACACTTTCTGGAAATGTCAGCTGACATGGGGAAAGCTTGGGGACTTGTGCTAGAGGAAGGGAGCCAGGTGTGTAGGTCTGACATGAGTTTGGCTGAATAGCCACTCTGGGCAGTAACATCTAATCCTAAATGTCTATAACATCTTGTCCTCTGCCTTCCTCTAAGACTGTTAGCATATTAAGTAATGAAATAAAGAATGGGAAATTGAAATAAAACATGAATAGTTCCCGCAGTACACACAAATAAATTATATACCAAAGCACTACTCCTGTCTTCATTCATTTAGTGAACTCTCAGGATGTATTAGGCACTTTTGTGTTTTCACAAATTTAAAAGACACATAGTTTAAAAAGACATAATAGGTAGATTGAATTTAAATCTCACTGAGTAATAGACTAATGAGAAGAGTTTAATTTTAAGCCCATCCCAGTTGATTTAAATTCAGAGCTAGAAGTCATGTTGTATGTGTGTATGGGCGTGTATATATATATACATACATAAAAGTGAAAGTATTACTCACTCAGTTGTGTCCGACTCTTTGTAAACCCTTGGACTGTAACCTGCCAGGCTCCTCTACGTGGGATTTCTCAGGCAAGAATACTGGAGTGGGTTGTCATTCCCTTCTCTAGGACATATGTGTATGCGTGCCTACAAACAGAATATGACCTACTTTCAATCTGAAGTCAAGTTTATGGGGCAGGACCAGCAGTCTCTCTTTCCCTGTTTTCCCATTGTGGTTTGCTGGGCTTCCCTGGTGGCTTAGATGGTAAAGAATCTACCTGCAATGCAGGAGACCTAGGTTTGATCCCTGGGTCGGGAAGATTCCCTGGGAGAAGGGAATGGCTACCCAGGATATTGAATATGGTTCCCTGGAGTATATAGTAGGACCTGGTTGTTTATCTGTTTTATATATACTAGTTTGCATCTGCTAATCCCAGACTCCCAGCCCTTCCCTTCCCCAACCCCCTCCACCTTGGGAATCATAAGTTTGTTCTCTGTATCTGTGAGTCCATTTTTGCTTTGCAGATAAGTTCCTTTGTGTCTTATTTCAGATATATATAAGTGATACCATATAGTATTTGTCTTTCTCTTTCTGACTTGCCTTGGTTAGTATGATCATCCCTAGGTCCATACATGTAACTGTAAATGGCATTATTTCATTCTTTTTTATGACTGAGTAATATTCCATTGTATGTATAAACATCACATTTTCTTTACCCATTCATCCGCTGATGGATATTTAGGTGGTTTGCATATTCTGACTGTTGTAAATAGTGCTACACTGAACATAGGGGTGTATGTATCTTTTTGAATTATAGTTTTGCCTGGATATATGCCCAGAAGTGAGATTGGTGGATCATATGTCCCTTTTCACCACATCCTCTCCAGTATTTGTTACTTGTAGACCTTTTTAATGATGGCCATTCTGACTGATGTGATAACTCCTTGTAGTTTTAATTTGCATTTCTTGGATAATTAGTGATACTGAGCATCTTTTCATGTGTCTGTTGGCCATCTGTATGTCTTCTCTGGGGAAACAGCTATTTAGGTCTTCAGGACCAGCATTCTTAAGCAATGAAAACAAACAGAATAAAAATATTGGGTTGGCCAAAAAGTTCATTCGGGTTTTTCTGGATGATGTAGACCTGAACGAACTTTTTGCTAACTCAATACTAGCGTATCTGGAATGCAGTAACGGGTTACAGTGTAAATGCTTATCTTATTCTAAGTTTATGTTAAGTGCAATTGAAAGCTATCTCACAGGACTGTATAGCTCTTTCTCTAGAAATAGAAGGGTGAGTCAAACAAATAAAATATTAGGCTTCTCCTAATGGGAAAACTCAAAGAAAGAGTTCATTGTAAATGATATATGGAGGGTAAACATCATAACAATACTAGTAACTCCAGCTTTAATAGTGCCAAAGAGTCACTCTACACCAGTCATAATTCTATGAGTCACAAATTTTATTTTCATAATTTCATCCCCTTTTGTTCTGGATTATGTATGGAAAGGTGCTCATTGTAAAGATTATATATTACAGAACTTCTTAGGTTTCAATCCCAGCTTTTCCCTTTCAGAACTAAGTGACTGCCAGGGAGGGGAGGTACTCGATGCATTTGCCCATTATACCAAGTAGGAATAATTTTAAAAAGCTAGTAATCAGAATTATCTGAGGTTGTGTTCATGAAGTATGTGTATTTAGCACACACTCAGCTCTCAAAAACTCGTGGCTGTTTCTAACTGTTTGCTCAGGACCCAGTGATGGGAATACATTTAGTGCCTCTAAAAATCAGCTCAAGTGTCAACACCCTTAAGGAAACCCAGGTCACCTCCAACTTGGTAAAAATATATAAAGGAAATCATGAACTCAGAGTTCTTGTGGGTCATTCAGATTTTAAGAAGCTGATTCTTTAGTTTTGAAAACAGAAAAAAAAAAAAATCTCAAAACCTCCTTCGACTAGGGTTTATTTATTTTTCGTATTTCAAGTCAGAGCGAATACTCTTAGAATGACCCTCGACTGTTTCCGGAATTTGAACCGATCCCATTTGTCATTGCAGATAGAGGGATACAGATGTTTGAGGACAGAAGGGATGGGGGAAAGTGGTGACCAGCATTGTTTCTGTCACCGACTACAGGACCAGTGAGGTCTGGTCTCTTAGACATTGTCTCTCTTTAATGGCTGAAGAAATACAAGTGCAGTAATCCACTGGCGGTCTCAGGCTTTGGTGAGAGGAGGGTAAATTTAATTCAGGTCTAGGTATCTCCCCTGCCAGTGTTTTTTCTCTGTGCTTTGAGCACCACCGTATAAATGGACTCCTTGTAGCATCCTGACCCCAAATGCATAAGATGCATAAACTACCACAGGTTCTTCTTGGCTTTTCAAAAGAAGCATCTTCTTGGGCTGTGATGTATTGCACACTGAGTTGGTACTAGTGCCTTGAGCCATTTTCAGCATTCTGGCTTCCTTATTACACCAGTCCAGGCAGAATCCACACCTTTCAAAAGAGAAGCAATTTTTGCATTAATTATACCACTTCTTTTAATCTCCAACAATATATACAAAAATAATAAGGAGTACTTATAATTTACCAAGCACATGAAGTTAATTAAGGTAAAGGAATTACTAGTTCCTTTGACAGCATTCCAGAATCACACTTACACATACAATCAGTTTGAAGAAAACAGCAAAAGTCTGAATTTAAAGACCTTTTGGGACTTCCCTGGTGGTCCAGTGGTTAAGACTCCTTGCTCCCAAAGCAGGGGCCCTACATTCAATCCCTGGTCAGGGAACTAGAGCCCATGTTCCACAGCTATGAGTTTGCATGCCACAGCTAAAGGACCCTGCTGCTACAACAAAAGACCCGGAGCAGCGGAATGAGCAAACAACAAATGTGTTTTTAAAGGGAAAAATAAAGACCTGTTCAGTTCAGTTCAGTTCAGTCGCTCAGGCGTGTCCGACTCTTTGCCACCCCATGAATCGCAGCACGCCAAGCCTCCCTGTCCATGACCAACTCCCGGAGTTCACTCAGACTCACTTCCGTCGAGTCCGTGATGCCATCCAGCCATCTCATCCTCGGTCGTCCCCTTCTCCTCCTGCCCCCAATCCCTCCCAGCATCAGAGTCTTCTCCAATGAGTCAACTCTTCGCATGAGGTGGCCAAAGTACTGGAGTTTCAGCTTTAGCATCATTCCTTCCAAAGAAATCCCAGGGTTGATCTCCTTCAGAATGGACTGGTTGGATCTCCTTGCAGCCCAAGGGACTCTCAAGAGTCTTCTCCAACACCACAGTTCAAAAGCATCAATTCTTCGGCACTCAGCCTTCTTCACAGTCCAACTCTCACATCCATACATGACTACTGGAAAAACCATAGCCTTGACTAGGCGGACCTTAGTTGGCAAAGTAATGTCTCTGCTTTTGAATATACTATCTAGGTTGGTCATAACTTTTCTTCCAAGGAGTAAGCATCTTTTAATTTCATGGCTGCAGTCACCATCTGCAGTGATTTTGGAGCCCCCCAAAATAAATTCTGACACTGTTTCCCCATCTATTTCCCATGAAGTGATGGGACCGGATGCCATGATCTTCGTTTTCTGAATGTTGAGCTTTAAGCCAAATTTTTCACTCTCCACTTTCACTTATTGAGGTGCAAATTTAACCAAGCTAGATCAAGCCCCTGCTTAAAATCCTCTGATGTCTCTCCTTGCACTGCCGTCTGAGGTGTGCCTCTTGCCTACCTCACCAGCCTTGTTTCAAACTGCACCCTCTCCAGCACCTTATTCACTGCACCTTATTCCAGCACCTGATTAACCCTTCTTGTCTTCCTTCACTTCCCAATATTGATATAATTTCTCATGCTACAGGAACTTACTCTTACTGTTCCCTTTGTTTAAGATTCTTTCCCCACATACCCCACCTCCCTCAATAGCATACTCTTCTCTTTTAAACCCGAGATTAAAATGTCACTTCCTCAAGGATGCCTTCCCTAGCTCCTCTTTCAAAACTCCATCACCTTTTTACCAGATCTCAAAATAGCAGGTACCTCTTCTTCAAACCATTTATCACAGTTGTAAGTTTACATTAATCTGTGTACTGTTTTGAATAATAAACTACAACTAAACATGAAGTGAAGAGCCACATATGTTTTGTTCAATATCATATTCACCTGGCACATAGCATATGCTCAATAAACATTTGAGGAAAGAAAGAATAAAGGAGGAGATTCATTGAGAGTGAGGCTTACTATAGTAAGAAAAATAGCCATGTCTATACCAGTGTTGTTTCTCTCTTAATGTAGTTTTTCAAATGTTCTGGAAGAAGTCAGGTGGTTCAATAAATGTTGGTGCCACAAGACAACAACCTTGGACCATGAGATAATTCTGAGCAATGTTCATTTGGCTAATCAATAACCAGTCTGAAAACCTCAAAAGGAAACTATTTTGTTACTTAATCACCCAAAGATAGACTATATTGCCAAGAAATAGAGTTATTTAACAATTTAATTACATTTCTTAGTTTTATTTTATTAGAACAGAAAAGCATTGAACTGTGGTTCAGAATTCCATTACCATAAGACTTGAAAAAATGGAAATCTACGTCAAGGCTGTATATTGTCACCCTGCTTATTTAACTTATATGCAGAGTACATCTGAGCCCATCTTTGCATGAAATGTTCCCTTGGTATCTCTAATTTTCTTGAAGAGATCTCTAGTCTTTCCCATTCTGTTGTTTTCCTCTATTTCTTTGCATTGATCGCTGAAGAAGGCTTTCTTATCTCTTCTTGCAATTCTTTGGAACTCTGCATTCAGATGCTTATATCTTTCCTTTTCTCCTTTGCTTTTCGCCTCTCTTCTTTTCACAGCTATTTGTAAGGCCTCCCCGGATAGCCATTTTGCTTAATAGACCAATATTTATATGCAAAAAAATTAAAAGGGTATAACAAATGAATTCACTGGCCTGCTTTCCACAGCAGTTAAAGTAGAGTGGATCCTATAATATCAACACAGAATATAACTTGCCAAAAACATATGGAAAGTATTGCATATATATGCTTGTCTAGCAGTCTTTTGCTGATAACACTGTGAAGTTTGTCATCTCCCCACTGGTGGCTCAGATGGTAAAGAATCCACGTGCAATGGGGGAGACCTGGGTTCAACCCCTGGGTTGGGAAGATCCCCTGGAGGAGGGCATGGCAACCCACTCCCGTATTCTTGCCTGGAGAATCCCTGTGGACAGAGGAGCCTGACGGGCTGCAGTCCTTGCAGTCACAGAGTCGGACACGACTGAGCAACTAAGCACACACACCTCCATTGCTTTCTGAGAAGGGCTAATTTGTGAGCTTTCTTTCCATCCTCCCAGTGTCTGCAGGGTATGGAGATGTGTTCTTTGCTTCCTCTTCACTGCAACACCCCTAACTTTGCCCTGGTTTGCTCAGGCGTTTGCAATGGTCCAAAACTGTCCAGACTCTCCTCCTCATCAGACTTCTGTTCCTCCAGCTCTTCTCTGCCAGCTAGTTTCCACATAGGCTATGCTGTGATTTTCCTCTGTAAGCTGTTGGTGTCTGGTGGCCATTTCTTGTTTAATTTGCAAGATAAACTTACAAGACAAATACAGGTAGTGGTTAAAACTATGGCCTTTGGCATTAAACAGACCTAGATTCAAATCACAGGTTGTTCTGCCACCAGCCATGTTGCTTTGCACAAGCAGCTTAACTTCTCTTTAGAAGAGAATGCTGATACCTATCTCCTGGAGCCATGGTGAGGATTAGAGGAGGTTGTGTCAGGAGAAGGTTTGGCATTTGGTAAGAGTTCACTTTACGGCAGGTATTTGTGTCCCAAGAGCACTTGCATTTTCATGTCAGGAGATGACAGTGTTTGTTCCCAAAGAGAGTCCTAGGATAGGATTCCAGGCCAGAGAATAAGTAGAGGTCCCGGAGCAGGTGGTCCTCAGGTCTTACCATGTAGGTAAGCTGCCTGGTCCTCCTGTATGTGGTGTTGGCATCTACCTAAGAGGGGAGACTTGATGATGAAGACTGTCTGTCTCATGGACATCATGGATAATTAACGTGGGACATCACTGTAGATGGAGTGCTTTCTAAGTCTATATGTGAAATAAATTGAATGCACAAAAAGGATTCAGTCATTTCAGTTTGCCGTAGATCCATGCTACCCAGTCTGGTCTCCAGACCAGCAGCGTCAGCCCTGCCTGGGACCTTATTAAAAAGGCAGCTTCTTTGCCACATCCCAGACCTACTGAATGAAAATCTCTGGGAGTTGGCTTAGTCATCTCTATTTTACCGAAGTTCTCATGGTGGTTCTGATGCACTCCAGCACTTGAGAGTCACTGTAACAGAACATCTGCAAAAGGCTATAAACCGTGAGAATCCAGAAACTATCAGTCTGCATCTTTGGAGGCTATCCTAAGAGGCCCTAGAGAATCTTCATGGCTGTGCATTCCCATACGCTTCACTTTGACATTTCAAGGACACACCCAACCTGAGAACAGACCCTGGGAAGTTTGACTCTATCACCAGACATGACATTAACATGAGATCAACATCACCCTTAATTCATTAGATTCTCATTTCTTCTTTCCATGGTTTTGTTCTTTTTGATGCTTTGAGCTGGTTGTGTACTTTAGAGTTATCCCTTTGTATGTAAACCATTAAGTACCTTCTTAACTCAGATGCAATTGACATACTTTTTTTTTTTTTTAGAAACCTGTTTTAGCCACTTGTAGTTTTGTTCCATCATGCCAGTTTTGGGAAACATCTAAGCCATATTTCTGTTTATATCTCCATGCTCATCAAGTAGATGTTTATATTCTATAGACATTTACAAACTAGTGTACAAGTAGCTTGTGTGTTGCCTCATCATCTTTTTTAGGAAAGAAAGTCCATTCAGAATGTAATACAGTGTTTTACTGGGCTTCAGTTTATGGTACTTTACAGATAAAGCTTTTTTAAAAATTGGATATTCGTGGCAACCCTGCATGGAACAAGTCTGTTGGCACCATTTTTCCAACAGCAGCTGCCTGTGTCACATCTTGGTAAAATTTTCTCCATATTTCAAACTTCTTCATTATTGTTACATTTGATATGGTGGTCTGTGATCAGTGATCTTTGACGTTGCTATTGTAATTGTTTTGGAATATCACAAACCACATCCATATACAATGGCAAGCTTAATTGATAAATGGATGTGTTATGATTTCTCCACCAACAAGCCATCCCCCCATCTCTCCCTCTCTTCAGGCCCGCCTGTGCCTGGAGACAAAATATTGAAATTAGGCCAATTAATACCCCCAACAATGGTCTCTAAGTGTTCAAGTGAAAGGACAAGTCTTACCTCTTTCACTTTCTTTTTCTTTTTTCAAAATTCTCTTTTTTATTTTTTAAATTCTGAAAGTATGATAATACATTTACAGAAAATACAGAACAAAATTACATATAGTCCCACTGTATATTACAATTATTTTAAAGTAGTAAATTGAAGTTTTAGTTGGAGTTTCAATATCAAACTCTCAAAAATTAACAGAATGAATATACAGAAAAGTAGAAGGATATAGTAGACCTGAAAAGCACCATGAACCAAGTCAACATAGTTAAGACTCACACCATTTTCACACAACAATAAGATACACATCTATCCAAGTTCTCACAGACTATAAACTAGGAGACACTAGAACATATCCAGGGACATGAAACAGAGTGCAAAAATTTCATGGTTTAAAGGTACTGAAANACCTGCAATGCAGGAGACTGAGCTATTAGGGAAGCCCCCAATTATCAATGTAGATCAAAAGAAAATGCCATCTAGGACCTGCATAGCTATAAATGCAACAACAAAGCCTGGATGACAGCACATGCGTTTATGACATGGTTTATTGAATATTTTAAACCCACTGTTGGAACCTACTGTTCAGAAAAAAAGACTCCTTTCAAAATATTATTATTGTCCATTATTATTGTCCATTGACGATGCATCTGGTCGCCTGAGAGCAAGAAGTGAGAGATACCACAAGATTATTGTTATTTTCATGCCTACTAACACAACATCCATTCTGTAGTCCATGGATCAAAGAGTAGTTTCAACCTTCCAATCTTATTATCTAATAAATACATTTTTAAGACAATAGCTGCTATCTAGTGATTCCTTTGATGAATCTGGACAAGATTGATGACCTTCTGGAAAGGATTCACCATTCTAGATGGCTTTAAGAATGTGGTTCATGGAAAGAGGTCAAAATATCAACATTAACACGAGTTGGGAAGATGTTGATTCCAGTCTTCATGGGATACTTTGAGGGGTTCCAGATTCAGTGGAGGAAGTAACTGCAGGTGTGGTGAAAATTGCAAGAGACCCAGAAGTGGAGCCTGGAGATGTGACTGAATTGCTGCAATCTCGTGATAAAACTTTCATAAATGTGTAGTTGCTTCTTATGGATAAGCAAGGTGTGTGGTTTCTTGAGATAGAATCTGCTCCTGCTTACAATGTTGTGAAGACTGCTGAAATGATAACAAAGATTTAGGCTATCATAAAACTCAGTTGATAAAGCAGCAGGAGGGTTTGAGAGGATTGACTCCAGTCCCGGAAGAAATTCTTTTGTGGGTAAAATGGCACAAGAGTATTGTGCTCTGCAGCACAGCATTGTATGCGAAAGAGAAATCATTCTTGAAAAATCGAGTCCATCGGTTTGGCTCATTTTAAAGGAATTGTCTCATTTTAAGAAATTGCCACAACCACCCCACCCTTCAGCACCACTCTAATCAGTCAGCAGCCATCAACTCCAAGCAAGACACTCCACCTGCAAAAAGATTAAAAAAAGAGATTATGACTCACCGAAGGGCCAGATGATGGTTAGCATTTTTAGCAATAAAGTTTTTTGAATTAAGGTATGTACAGTTTTTTAGACATAATGCTATTGTGTACTTAATAGACTACAGAGTAAATGTAATTTTTATATACACTAGGAAACCAAAATATTGGCATGATTCCCTTTATCTCAGTATTTGCTCTATTGAGGCTCTCTGGAGCCAAACCCCACAAAATCTCTGAGACATGCCTATATGTTCACCATGAAATGCTTTAAAGTGTTATGACTTTTTAGCTGCAGTGGCTCTCATACAAGAACAAGCCATGCATTCAAATCGTAGGACTTCCAATCATAGGAGGGAATCGCAGATACAGGGGTTGATGATAACTCTGTCAAAAATTATATGTTCATATCCTAAGTACTAGATCCTGTAAATATGACCTTGTTGGGGAAAAAGGTCTTTGCAGATATAGTAAGTTAAGTATCTCTAGATGAGATCATCCTGGATTATGGTGGGCCTTACAGCCAGTGAGAAATCCTTAGAAGAGAAGAAAAAGGGGGAAGAGACACAGAAGCGTGGAAAAGAACACCCCGTGCAGACGGAGGCAGGTTGGAATGCTGGGCCTGCAAGGCCAGGGACGCCAAGGATTGCCAGCAGCCCCCAGAAGCCAGGAGAGCCAGCAGCCTGCAGAAGGTACCAACCCTGCCAGCACCTTCACTTGGAATGTCTGGCCCCAGAGCGATGAGAGAATATGCTTCGGTGGTTTTATTTGTTATGGCAGCTCTAGGAATATCAACTCATGACACCAGCTCATGACACTCCCTTTTTTTTTGCAGCTACCAACATTTATAAAACTTAGATTTGGGAAACTTTCTTGAGGAAATAGATTCAGGAAGAGCAACAATAGGTTTGTCGGCGTTTAGTCACTAAGTCGTGTCTGACTCTTTGGGACCCCATGGACTGTCGCCCGCCAGGCTGCTCTGTCCATGGGATTTGCCAGGCAGGAATACTGGAGTGGGTTGCCATTTCCTTCTCCAGGAGATCTTCCTGACCCAGGGATCGAACCTGCGTCTCCTGCATTGGCAGGTGGATTCTTTACCCCTGAACCACCTGGGGAGCCCCTCTAACTACAGGTTGCTGAGGTTTTGTTCCTACACCAAGGATCGTGAACCCTTAGGCCAGCAACACTCATCAGAGGACATTCAGACAGTTTTCAGAAACAGGAGACATGCATATTAGCGTTCTGTTCATTGGACTAACATGCATGTGGACAAAGCAGTATCAGTGTGTATAAGTCATGTAGAAAGCTTTCACAGTCACCGTGTGATAGCGAGGCTGTTTTGCCATCAGCAGCTGAATGGCTGGGGAAGGAAATGGCAACCCACTCCAGTATTCTTGCCTGGAGAATCCCAGGGATGGGGGAGCCTGGTGGGCTGCCGTCTATGGGGTCACACAGAGTTGGACACGACTGAAGTGACTTAGCAGCAGCAGCAGCAGCAGGTGAATGGCTTAGAGACTGACAACAAAGGGAGTGAAGAAGAACAGGTCTTTCTTGTATAAGGTCAGATGGGGGTGTGTGACGCTGGCGTCTTAGTTTTGTGTTTTGTAAGACTATTCATGGAACCGTTATTCATTTTTTACTCAAACAGTTTATGGAATGAATCTTATCTGAATAATGTCAAACATCGAGAAGGCAGAGTATTAATGACAAGTTCCTTGCCTTCATATACATGTGTAGCTAATGAGAAATGATAGTGATAAATAAACAAACAAAATATTGCTGTGTGGTATGGAGGAAATGAGTAATATAACCACCTAGTACAAGGTAGCCTTGCCAGTCTTGTTTTTGGCATAAAGTGAAAGTTGCACAGTCATGTCCAACTCTTTGCGACCCCGTGGACTATAGTCCATGGAATTCTCCAGTTCAGAATACTGGAGTGGGTAGTCATTCCCTTCTCCAGAGGATCTCCCCCATTCAGAGATCAAGCCCAGGTCTCCCATGTTGCAGATGGAATCTTTACCAGCTGAGCCACCAGGGAAGGCTGACCCCTTGTCTTTGAGGCATATTAAATATAATTGTGTTGTTCATTTATTTATTCACCTACTTAATTATACTCTGTCTCCTTCTGAACTGTAAGCACCATGAGATCAGGGACCTCATCTTTTCTACTGATCTCAGTACTCTTGCCTGGAAAATCCAATGGACAGAGTAGCCTGGTGGGCTGCAGTCCATGGGGTCGCTAACAGTCGGACAGACTGAGCGACTTCACTTTCACTTTTCTCTTTCAGGCATTGGAGAAGGAAATGGCAACCCACTCCAGTATTCTTGCCTGGAGAATCCCAGGGACGGGGGAGCCTGGTGGGCTGCCGTCTATGGGGTCACACAGAGTCGGACACGACTGAAGCGACTTAGCTGCAGCAGCAAGTGTAAGGATGCTGCCTGGTATATAGGGAACACAGAGCAAATAGTTATTCAATGTATTTGTGGACTGAGTAAGGGAAATTGGATTCCCAGGCAGCTC
>SJYX01014379.1:57352-81462 GCA_006410675.1 Oreotragus oreotragus
CTGGAAAATCCAATGGACAGAGTAGCCTGGTGGGCTGCAGTCCATGGGGTCGCTAACAGTCGGACAGACTGAGCGACTTCACTTTCACTTTTCTCTTTCAGGCATTGGAGAAGGAAATGGCAACCCACTCCAGTATTCTTGCCTGGAGAATCCCAGGGACGGGGGAGCCTGGTGGGCTGCCGTCTATGGGGTCACACAGAGTCGGCCACGACTGAAGCGACTTAGCAGCAGCAGCAAGTGTAAGGATGCTGCCTGGTATATAGGGAACACAGAGCAAATAGTTATTCAATGTATTTGTGGACTGAGTAAGGGAAATTGGATTCCCAGGCAGCTCAGTGGTAAAGAGTTCACCTGCAATGCAGGAGACTCAGGTTTGATCCCTGGGTTGGGAAGGTTCCCTGGAGAAGGAAATGGCAACCCAGTATTCTGCCCGTGGACAGAGGAGCCTGGTGGGCCATGGGGTTGCAGAAGAGTTGGACAGGCCTTAGTGACTCCACAGCATCAACAACAACAAGGGAACATGATGGAGAGAAACTGGCAGATCCCCTGGGCAAAACTAGGGGACCCAGACGCATTTTATTTGTATTTGTATTGCATTTGTTTTTAGAATTTTTTACTTTTCTAAGCTAACATTTTTTTAGGGGAGAAATTTTTCACGTAGAGAAGGTATGAAAAAATAAAAACTTGTAAGATCTAGAATAAGTACTTGACCAAACCACTTTTATTTATTTCTGTTTATTGCTAGATATGGTATTTGTTTTTCAAATTTATGATTGATTGATAATTTTTAAAAGTCTTATTAAAACTTCAAAACAAAATTGTAAGACTATTTTTTAAAATAGATAGCATGAAGAATCAGGGAACTCAATTTAAGTTCAGTGATCTTTTCTCATTTCAAAATTTAAGAAATTGGCCTGCTGAAAACACAGGTTTGCATTTAAAATCATGTGAACTATAGTCATAAAGACTTGTAAAATTTTAGGATATAAAATGGTTTTCCTTTGCTTTCTGTTTTGTCTCTTTAACTTTAAATATTTACTTTAAATCAAGAAAATTTGAATTCCCTTAGAGAAAAATGAGCAAAAGACAGAAAAATAAACTCTTGCAATAAATGAGTAAATTTTAAAATCAAAGAGACAGAATATGAAGAAACACAAAGAACCAGAAGCCAAATGGAAGACTGTTCTATTCTTTAACAATCAAGGAACTGCAAATAAAATAATGTAACCTGCTTTGCATACCAACTTGGAAAGAGACAGTTTGAGGAAACAGGAAGTCATACAGTTATTGCGAATATAAACTGTTTTAACCTTTCCAGGAGCAATTTGACAAAATGAATTATAAGCCTCGAAAATATTTTGCCTTTGACCTATTAATTTCACTTCTGAGTGAGTGAGTGAGTGAGTGAAGTCACTCAGTAGTGTCCGAATCTTTGCGACCCCATGGACTGTAACCTAATCAGGTTCCTCCGTCCATGGGATTTTCCAGGCAAGGATACTGGAGTGGGTTGCCATTTCCTTCTCCAGGAGATCTTCCGGACCCAGGGATTGAACCCAGGTCTTCTGCATTGTAGGCAGACGCTTTACCGTCTAAGCCACCAGGAAAGATCACTTCTGAGAGTATATATTAATGAAAAAGTGAAGTATATATGGCTATTTTTCCATGAAGATAATTAGATGAAGTGCTATTTAAGGTAGCAAAGTATTAGACATCATTTACAAGATCAATAAGAGCAAATAAAGTTTATAACATTTTTATCTTAATCCTATATAATAGTACTTAGCCATTAAGACTATTTTCCACAATTTTATTTAGTGATGTAGGAAGATGCTGAAAATGTATTACAGGGGGAAAGAAGCAAATTTAAAAATAATTGTTACAATATTGTATAGAATATTTACATATTTTGGAGAAAGGGAGACAGAGACTGAGGTAGGAAAAATGAAGCCTACACAGATGTGTTTGTAGTGGGTGAGAAAATTGTGCCTGCTTTTCAATATTTTTCTTATTTGTTCATGGTATGTGACTTTCCTATGGTGATCACACAAGTCTATGTTAAAACGTGTGTGCTTTATTTTAAATGTGAAGATCCATAGTCTTGCCTTAAAGTTTCCCCGGAGAAATGAATAAAATTATGGACAAAGGGCATGAATAGGCAGTTTATGTAAGGAGACACCTGCTTGGCTATCCTGGATGTGAAGAGATGCTTGAACTCATAGGTGATGGAAGAAATGCAATTGTAATGTCATTGAGATACCACTTTGTACCCACTGAATCGGCCCCTAAAGGAGAAATTTGGTGAGAAAGAAGGGAACTAGAATTCTGGTCAGGATCTAGACCAACATTACCCTTTACAGGAAATGTATCCAAGGCCATTCTGAGAGGACATCGAGGTAGGTTTTTCTGCAGTTAACCATCAATCCAGGTCCCAATAATAATAAGAATTTTTTTTTTGTTTAAACACAAAATCAAGCTGACTTTTTTATATTATGGGTTATTTTGAGCTCATTAGTATTAGGAACTTTGTTTTATTTGGAGAAGGCCATGGCACCCCACTCTAGTACTCTTGCCTGGAAACTCCCATGGACGGAGTAGCCTGGTGGGCTGCAGTCCATGGGGTCGCGAACAGTCAGACACGACTGAACGACTTCACTTTCACTTTTCACTTGCATGCATTGGAGAAGGAAATGGCAACCCACTCCAGTGTTCTGGCCTGGAGAATCCCAGGGACGGGGGAGCCTGGTGGGCTGCCGTCTATGGGGTCGCACAGAGTCGGACACGACTGAAGCGACTTAGTAGCAGCAGCAGCATGGATAGAAAAATAGTCCTGCTTCTCTCAGTCTAATTCACACAAAGTGCGTTGTATGAATAAGAAAAAGTAAGTAAAAGTTTGGTGAAAGATCACATGAATTTAGATTTTGTGATAAATGAGGAGAAAATGGCTGAAATGATCAGATATATGAATTTTAGGAAAGCAGACTTCAAAAATTTGCAGCATTCACATAGAGAACTTGCTGAAACCTCAAGAAACCACCGACCCTGGAGTCGCAGGGCCACTTAGGACACAGGTGAGGAAATGACCATTTGACTAGAAACATGTCAGATATTGTAGACAAAGAATGCTTTATACACCCTGAAAGTCAGCCATCGCAACTCACTCCTAACTTAGAAAAACATTCGCAAAGATTTTATAAACACAAAAGACTCCAGGACGGTCAGCGTTGTGCCTTGCTCTGACGCCCACTATGGGGCTGGAGTATGAGCAGAGAAGTATTCAGGGCCTGATTGTGAAGGAGAGTGTAGGTCATGGTGTATATTTTAGCCCTAAAAAATTATTGAAAGCACATGATTAGGGTTCTCATTTTAGAAAATAATAATAGAAATTCAGATAAAAAAGAACACACGTGATTGGGTGGTCAAGCTGTAAATGAAACAGACCTCAAAGAAAAGCAGATGGGCCTTACCATGATGCCAGCCAAGCAAGACGTGGTCAGTGTTTATTTCGTACACAAGAGTTGGAGTGAAGGTAGGTTGTCCTATCCAAGGAGGCCAAGAGTGGAGGGAAAATCCAGATGGTGAGCATAAGCTAAAGCCTCAGGAAGTAGTGGTGAGGATTAAGAGTAATATCATGTCTACCCCTGAAGACCAACTAAGGCAGGGCCAGTGCAGACAGAAGACCAGGGATTTTTATCACAGTGTTGTCTGTGGTACCGGAGAGCTGGACACTACTGAAGGCTCATCTCTGGGGAGAGGGGATAAGTAAATTGTGGTCGACGGTCACCATGGAATTCTGTGCAGCCACAGCCAGGATTAGGCATGCAACCAGTGAAGTGGTTACATCTGAAAAGGTCCATAGCGAGGGTTGCCAGATAAAATAGAGAGTTAAATTTGAATTTCGGACAAACAAATACTTTTTTAGAGTATGGTCCAAATATTTGCTAAATCTGGCAACCCTGGTCACAGCATGGCACAGTCTGTGAAAATGAAAGCTCTGTACACAGGCAGATCGACCCAATTTATTTCATAAGCATATAGAGCAAACATGTCAATAGCTGTTGTGGGGGCAGGGGGACAGAGGAGAGAAAAAGGAATAAATAAATATTACATAAATTAACGAGAGAGCCTTAAGTTGACAGGTGGATGGTAATGAACTGAATCAGACTCACTCAGTTCTCTGTACCTAAATCCAAAAAGAAGTAAAAAAAAATAAATTTTTCTGCACTCTCCTGGATTTCTTTACTGACGCCCTGAAGACACTGCCTGGCTGATAGATTATTCTGTCCTACAAAACGATCCCTATGAAATAGTCTGGCATTGCTGGCAAAATTAAGTGGCAGAAAAGAGAGTAGGAGAGGGAGTGGGTATGTGATGAGGGACTCAGGGTGAAGAAGTTTATAAACCGAGTGAAAAGTGAAACTAATGAACAAAAGTCATTTAGGAACACTGCTTCTCCTAGATTTACTGTTTTAATACAAGAATGGGCTCACATTCTTATAGAGTAAATAGTAGTAAAAGATTATCCATAAGCACAAATGCTTAACTGTTGCCATGGCAACAGTCAGCCGAATAGACAAAGTTGCAATTTCCCCATTGGAAAATGATACTTCAATACATGTCACCAGTATCACTGACTTTTATTTTTTTTTTTTTTTTTTCATGTCACAGCTGATTACAAGGAGAGCTTTAATACGATTGGCAACATCGAAGAGATTGCCTATAATGCTGTTTCCTTCACCTGGGATGTGAATGAAGAAGCAAAAGTGAGTGAGAAAGTAGCATTGATTCATTGGTCATACCTTTTAAGTATCACAGCCTTTCTCTGCAGCGGATTCTTTGACAAAAGCCTCTGTGAGTAGAGAAGAATCTGTTAACTTGAGCCAGAAAAACGGGAAATGAACCTATTGGATTTCTCTAGAAGTCACACACATTCATTTACTGAGAAGCTAAATCAATTGCCTTTCGACAGGCAAAGGGGTATACCTGTTTCTCTGGGGCCTCCCGCTGAAAGGGCCAGGCCCCTTGTCCCTCCCAATTCCTCCAGGCCCCCAAGCTCCATTATATCACTTGGGGCTGACAGGATCGGGCTTAAAAATCTTTTCTCCCCGTACTGAAGTTTCCTCAAACACCTCTGCAACTGCCTCCTTCTTCAGAGGCAGGATGGCGTTCAGAGCTTCTGTCTGCACAGGTAAGCAGCTGGACGACCCCACCCCACTCCTGCCCCTTCCAGGCTTCACCTGGTCAAGGGAGGGAGCAGGGCTGCAGGTTTCTGAACTTCACTCCCTGAGAAAAAGCCACCACTGTGACCTTGAGCCATGTCTTTCCTGTTGACCTTAGGCTTTTCTTATTTCTGTCTGGTGCCAGCACAGTTAAGAAGGGCAAAGGTAAAAATCTCTGGCCAGGTGCATCCGGAGGATAGACATCCACCATTGCATGGATTTGGGTAAAAAAATGCAAGACTTGCGGGTACTCAGACTTGCTTTCCAGCCACGAGCCTCTGAGTGTATGGAAACTGAACTTCGTGGCTGTGCCCACTCTTCATCCTGGGTTCTGTACCTTCTGATTCTCGAGCTTCATTTTGCACCAAAGGGAAGGTTTCAGATGAACCCTAAGCTGTTTTCTGCTTCGGTTACTTACCATCTAGGCAGGCGTTAGAAGACTTTGTCTTCGAATTAATGAAAAGGTCAACGTAAACAACCGCTTTCAATGCTTCATTGTCTGCGAGCAGGGGAAGGCTGGGTGAGAAAGGAAACTGGATGGGAGTTCATGGGCATGATTTAGAGATGAAGATGAATTGCTCAGTGTCTCATTTCACTCAGGTATAAAACAAAGTAAATGAAACTGGCATTAGGCCCAAGAAAGGTGACCTAAATGGGCAAGCAGAAACAGAGCTCCAGAGCGGCCGAGGGAACGTTCTGGGGGCCCAGTGCGTCCGAGGGAGGGAGGGAAGCCTTGCGATGCGTTGGAAACTCAGGGACCGCACAGAAGGGCAGGAAGAGCTATTCCTCAAGGCTTTCCCCTGCTTCCACTTCGAGTTCCTCACCCGAGCCCCGGGCCTTCCCCTCATGGCTTCCACTTCGAGTTCCTCACCCGAGCCCCGGGCCTTCCCCTCATGACCCTTCGCTTCTCCCAGAGGCTAGATTACTGGGCTGGGTAAGGGAGAGGCAGCCTGTGCGGTGGTGTCAGGGCCCGGAGTTGAATCCTTGGCAGGCACCTGACCCCTCTGGGCTTCAGTTCCCTCACACAAAGCAAAAACAAAACAACTTTTCCGATCGTCTCTGCTGTACCAAGCATGTGCTTGGGGGGTTTGATGTGTGAAAACTCAGCCTCCAAGGGAGGTGGGGGACAGCAGTGTATGAGGAGTGAGAGGCAGGTCATGGGATCCTACCTTTGGAATACCTTCTCAAGGTAAAGCCAGCTGAGACTGCACCCCTCATTTTCCTTTTCATGGAATCTGATAATAAGTTGCTAGAATGTGAATGTATTAACTGTCTCCAGTCAATAGAACCTTTTAAAGAAAATGCTGAAAGGGACATCTTAAATGATGGTGGTTCTCTGGTCGACCAACGAGATAGTTAATTTGGTGTAGTTGACTCTTCTTTCATTTCCCGTAGGCAGGGCTCACTTGTCTTGTTTAAATATGTGTGTTTGTACATGTGTGTTGTTCCAGGCTGACACGTTTACGCTCACATATGCTTTGACAAATGGCAGTACTTGCTTGTAGCACAACTTGTTTCTTTAATACATATTTTTAGTAGCAATTATTTGGTAGTTGTAATTGTGTACAGTCTGGATAAGTAATAGAAATAGTTCCAAAGGATTTTGCTGAACTACTGGGAGGACTTTTAAAGAAAAACCATAAAAGTTAAATTTGTTGCGTTAGGTAGGCTGAGATTTTTTTTTTTCAGGCTGCAGGACATAAGGTTTTTCTTTAAATATAACTGATTTTATAATAAGCAGGCTGCAAAAGTAACCCCACAGTTACACAACTGGGAAAAAGTTTTCAACAAGTCAAGGCCCATAAAGGGCTTCCCAGGTGGCTCAGTGGTAAAGAATCCACCTGCCAATGCAGGAGAGGCAGGAGACATGGGTTTGATCCCTCATTTGGAAGATCCCCTGGAGAAGGAAACGGCAACCCACTCCAGTATTCTTGCCTGGGAAATCCCATGGCCAGAGGAGCCTGCCAGGCTTCAGTCCATGGGGTCCCAAAAGAGTTGGACATGACTTAGTGATGAAACAACAACAAAGCAAGGCATGAAAGGTGTCCCTCTCACGGTGGAATTGTCTATAATTTTCATATTGTGGACTTCTCAGAAGCAGTTGCCTTGGCCTACGAGTTCCTGTTGGTAACAGCCACACAGAAACCCACTGGGGGCTTCGGGATCGGGGCCCCATTCAATGTCACCTGCTGCTTTGGTTTTGGTGTGGCCAGAGGACACAAATTTGGGACCCACCACCCTCATATGGTCCACAGAACATAAATGTCTATGGGTTTAGTGCACTTTAAGTACTTTCATTCCAAATTTTAAAATATTTTGCCCGCATTTAATAATCAGATTTTTGTTTTTTAAATCCAAGTTTCCAGATTCTTTTGGACTCTGGCAACATTAGCCCGAGTGTTTGCAAGGCTGTGAGTGGCTCTTGTGAGGCACCAACTGTTCTCTTGAATGCTTTCTCTGCCTTTCTCCCTCCTGGAACTCCCCTTGCCTGGTCCTCATGAACATTTGAGTTTCCATGCCTGAATCACACCCGCTCAAGCAACCGAATATGCAGTTTACCTGTTTATTGGCTTTCAGTGTTAGGGGAAGTAGTGGCACAGGGAGGTTAACACAGGGAGGAATGGGGCAGTCAGCAGCGCCATCACCCTCCGCTGGTTCCTTTGGCAGCAGGTCGCGCAGAGGTTGAGCTGGTACCCATACAGAGAGTTGCAGTGCCTCCCTTTGGAACACATACAGCTGTAGTAAATCTTGATCTTTGAATGTATTAAAAAAAAAATCAGAATCACTTGGGTCCAAATGTAAATATATACCAACAATTTGAATAATACCATTTCAAGGGTAAAAAGTATATATATATAATTTATTAAATTTATATATGCCTATATAAGTTTACATATACAAATACATATATATATATACAAACACACATATATAAGTATACATATATATGTATACATGTATATATAATATATGTATACAAATGTACACACATATAAAATATATATACATATATACATTTACATATACACATACAAATATAAACATACATACATACAAATATATATATATATTGGCACAAGAGCAGCTTTGAAGTACACTATATCTGAAGAAACGTTACGAATGTTCTTTGAGCATGTAAGCATCATTTGAGAAAACCATGTGTCTTCCCAAGGTAGCTTTTATTTGGACATTTGGCTTCCCTGGTGGTTGAGATAGTCAAGAGTCTGCCTGCAGTGCTAGAGACCGAGGTCCATCCCTGGGTCAGGAAGACCCCTGGAGAAGGGAATGGCTACCCACTCCAGTATTCTTGCTGGGAGAAACCCACGAACAGAGGAGCCTGGTGGGTAGTGTCTCATTTCACTCAGGTATAAAACAAAGTAAATGAAACTGGCATTAGGCCCAAGAAAGGTGACCTAAATGGGCAAGCAGAAACAGAGCTCCAGAGCGGCCGAGGGAACGTTCTGGGGGCCCAGTGCGTCCGAGGGAGGGAGGGAAGCCTTGCGATGCGTTGGAAACTCAGGGACCGCACAGAAGGGCAGGAAGAGCTATTCCTCAAGGCTTTCCCCTGCTTCCACTTCGAGTTCCTCACCCAAGCCCCGGGCCTTCCCCTCATGACCCTTCGCTTCTCCCAGAGGCTAGATTACTGGGCTGGGTAAGGGAGAGGCAGCCTGTGCGGTGGTGTCAGGGCCCGGAGTTGAATCCTTGGCAGGCACCTGACCCCTCTGGGCTTCAGTTCCCTCACACAAAGCAAAAACAAAACAACTTTTCCGATCGTCTCTGCTGTACCAAGCATGTGCTTGGGGGGTTTGATGTGTGAAAACTCAGCCTCCAAGGGAGGTGGGGGACAGCAGTGTATGAGGAGTGAGAGGCAGGTCATGGGATCCTACCTTTGGAATACCTTCTCAAGGTAAAGCCAGCTGAGACTGCACCCCTCATTTTCCTTTTCATGGAATCTGATAATAAGTTGCTAGAATGTGAATGTATTAACTGTCTCCAGTCAATAGAACCTTTTAAAGAAAATGCTGAAAGGGACATCTTAAATGATGGTGGTTCTCTGGTCGACCAACGAGATAGTTAATTTGGTGTAGTTGACTCTTCTTTCATTTCCCGTAGGCAGGGCTCACTTGTCTTGTTTAAATATGTGTGTTTGTACATGTGTGTTGTTCCAGGCTGACACGTTTACGCTCACATATGCTTTGACAAATGGCAGTACTTGCTTGTAGCACAACTTGTTTCTTTAATACATATTTTTAGTAGCAATTATTTGGTAGTTGTAATTGTGTACAGTCTGGATAAGTAATAGAAATAGTTCCAAAGGATTTTGCTGAACTACTGGGAGGACTTTTAAAGAAAAACCATAAAAGTTAAATTTGTTGCGTTAGGTAGGCTGAGATTTTTTTTTTTCAGGCTGCAGGACATAAGGTTTTTCTTTAAATATAACTGATTTTATAATAAGCAGGCTGCAAAAGTAACCCCACAGTTACACAACTGGGAAAAAGTTTTCAACAAGTCAAGGCCCATAAAGGGCTTCCCAGGTGGCTCAGTGGTAAAGAATCCACCTGCCAATGCAGGAGAGGCAGGAGACATGGGTTTGATCCCTCATTTGGAAGATCCCCTGGAGAAGGAAACGGCAACCCACTCCAGTATTCTTGCCTGGGAAATCCCATGGCCAGAGGAGCCTGCCAGGCTTCAGTCCATGGGGTCCCAAAAGAGTTGGACATGACTTAGTGATGAAACAACAACAAAGCAAGGCATGAAAGGTGTCCCTCTCACGGTGGAATTGTCTATAATTTTCATATTGTGGACTTCTCAGAAGCAGTTGCCTTGGCCTACGAGTTCCTGTTGGTAACAGCCACACAGAAACCCACTGGGGGCTTCGGGATCGGGGCCCCATTCAATGTCACCTGCTGCTTTGGTTTTGGTGTGGCCAGAGGACACAAATTTGGGACCCACCACCCTCATATGGTCCACAGAACATAAATGTCTATGGGTTTAGTGCACTTTAAGTACTTTCATTCCAAATTTTAAAATATTTTGCCCGCATTTAATAATCAGATTTTTGTTTTTTAAATCCAAGTTTCCAGATTCTTTTGGACTCTGGCAACATTAGCCCGAGTGTTTGCAAGGCTGTGAGTGGCTCTTGTGAGGCACCAACTGTTCTCTTGAATGCTTTCTGTGCCTTTCTCCCTCCTGGAACTTCCCTTGCCTGGTCCTCATGAACATTTGAGTTTCCATGCCTGAATCACACCCGCTCAAGCAACCGAATATGCAGTTTACCTGTTTATTGGCTTTCAGTGTTAGGGGAAGTAGTGGCACAGGGAGGTTAACACAGGGAGGAATGGGGCAGTCAGCAGCGCCATCACCCTCCGCTGGTTCCTTTGGCAGCAGGTCGCGCAGAGGTTGAGCTGGTACCCATACAGAGAGTTGCAGTGCCTCCCTTTGGAACACATACAGTGGTAGTAAATCTTGATCTTTGAATGTATTAAAAAAAAAATCAGAATCACTTGGGTCCAAATGTAAATATATACCAACAATTTGAATAATACCATTTCAAGGGTAAAAAGTATATATATATAATTTATTAAATTTATATATGCCTATATAAGTTTACATATACAAATACATATATATATATACAAACACACATATATAAGTATACATATATATGTATACATGTATATATAATATATGTATACAAATGTACACACATATAAAATATATATACATATATACATTTACATATACACATACAAATATAAACATACATACATACAAATATATATATATATTGGCACAAGAGCAGCTTTGAAGTACACTATATCTGAAGAAACGTTACGAATGTTCTTTGAGCATGTAAGCATCATTTGAGAAAACCATGTGTCTTCCCAAGGTAGCTTTTATTTGGACATTTGGCTTCCCTGGTGGTTGAGATAGTCAAGAGTCTGCCTGCAGTGCTAGAGACCGAGGTCCATCCCTGGGTCAGGAAGACCCCTGGAGAAGGGAATGGCTACCCACTCCAGCATTCTTGCTGGGAGAAACCCACGAACAGAGGAGCCTGGTGGGCCACAGTCCCCGAGTTCACAAAAGAGTCGGACACGACTGAGCAGCTTTCACTTTCACTTTTGGTTTCGGTGCATTTACTGTAAGAATAGAATAAAACAGTCTCATATTTGGTAGTCTCCCCACGTACGCATCATCAAGACCTGATGACGTCATGGATTTTTTCCAGAACACAACTCGTCTTTTGTTGCTGACCTACATTCTCTTCTTACCTCTCCTTTAGTGGGAACAGAAGTAAAGAAAGAACGTGAAACTGTCATCACTTAGTTTAATTTAATTACAGGAGAAAATTTGGCCAGGGAAGGTGTTAACACTGCTCGTTGCCAGTCTCAAGGGCAGTGTGGTTCTGGCAAAATTCCTGCAGAGTTTTTCTTCCCAGAACCGGTTCTGCTGGTTATGCTACAGTGTCTCTGCACAATGTTTCCCGCAGTCTAGAAGCTCTTGTTGGAGAAGGAAATGGCAACCCACTCCAGTATTCTTGCCTGGAGAATCCCAGGGACGGGGGAGCCTGGTGGGCTGCCGGCCATGGGGTCGCACAGAGTCGGACATGACTGAAGTGACTTAGCAGCAGCAGAAGCTCTTGTAATGTGAACGGGTGTCCCGGGGTCCCTGGGAATGACTTAGGTGGCATCCAGGTAGGTGAGGTTCTGAGCATCCTTGCAGTCACAGTTTGGAAGTTGATGGGGTGGGGCACAGGATAATAAAGAAGATAAAACACTGAAATGGGGCTCAGGCCGCCAGGTCTCCGGAAATAGGAATAGCCAGTTTTGTGTCTTCCCCCTTCTTAGCTTTAGCTTTTCAGCTGGAAAATGACAGGAAGGGGGACCACGCAGGGTTGACAAAGTGTTAAGGTTCCATCCTTATGATTCTAGTGGAGGACTACAGGGCTGTTTCTTCACGTGACTCCCACTTACAAGGTCATTTCAGTGTTTCTTTCTCCCCACAGCCAATCCAGTACCTACAAAGTAGATTTGTTGCTCACTAATTCCCAAGATGAGAAATTCCCAGGCAAGCCCCTATTGAATTATTAAAGAGTGATGAGCTCTGATTCCTGGCACCGAATGCTGGTGATGACATCATCCCAGAGCAGGAGCTCCCAAACCCTAATTACAGGCTCCTCTTTCTCCCCAATTTCTAAGGAGATTCTTGAAACCAGGCCCCTTAGTTTCGTCCACAGCCCTTTTCTCGGTTCACAGTGATTTCAAGATGAAACCAATCTCGATGTGCTACAAAGGCCTCTCTCATGTGACCTCAGAGAATTACCTGAATGTTAAGATGCTGCTTAGTGCTCGGAGGAACAGGTTTCTATTTTGGTCATTTCACTGGAATCAGTCCAGTCGCTCAGTCGTGTCCGACTCTTTGCGACCCCGTGAACTGCAGCATGCCAGGCCTCCCTGTCCATCACCAACTCCCGGAGTTTACCCAAACTCATGTCCATTGAGTCGGTGATACCACTCAACCATCCCATCCTCTGTCGTCCCCTTCTCCCGCCTTCAGTCTTTCCCAGCATCAGGGTCTTTTCAAATGAGTCAGCTCTTTGCATCAGGTGGCCAAAGTATTGGAGTTTCAGCTTCAACATCAGTCTTTCCAATGAACACCCAGGACTGATCTCCCCCAGGATGGACTGGTTGGATCTCTTTGCAGTCCAAGGGACTCTCAAGAGTCTTCTCCAGCACCACAGTGCAAAAGCAATTCTTCGGCACTCAGCTTTCTTCACAGTCCAACTCTCACATCTATACATGACTACTGGAAAAACCATAGCCTTGACTAGACGGACCTTTGTTGACAAAGTAATGTCTCTGCTTTTTAATATGCTGTCTAGGTTGGTCATAACTTTCTTTCCAAGGAGTAAGCATCTTTTAATTTCATGGCTGCAATCACCATCTGCAGTGATTTTTGAGGGCCCCCCCCCCAAAATAAAGTCAGCCACTGTTTCCACTGTTTCCCCATCTATTTGCCATGAAGTCATGGGACTGGATGCCATGATCTTCATTTTCTGAATGTTGAGCTTTAAGCCAACTTTTTCACTCTCTTCTTTCACTTTCATCAAAAAACTCTTTAGTTCTTCACTTTCTGTCATAAGGATGGTGTCATCTGCATATCTGAGGTTATTGATATTTCTCCTGGCAATCTTTATTCCAGCTGTGTTTCATCCAGCCCAGTGTTTCTCCTGATGTACCCTGCATATAAGTTAAATAAGCAGGGTGACAATATACAGCCTTGACGTACTCCGTTTCCTATTTGGAACCAGTCTGTTGTTCCATATCCAGTTCAAACCATTGCTTCCTGACCTGCATACAGGTTTCTCAAGAGGCACGTCAGGTGGTCTGGTATTCCCATCTCTTGAAGAATTTTCCACAGTTTCTTGTGATCCACACAGTCAAAGGCTTTGGCATAGTCTATAAAGCAGAAATAGATGTTTTTCTAGAACTCTCTTGCATTTTCCACGATCCAGCGGATGTTGGCAATTTGATCTCTGGTTCCTCTGCCTTTTCTAAAACCAGCTTGAACATCTGGAAGTTCATGGTTCACGTATTGTTGAAGCCTGGCTTGGAGAATTTTGAGCATTACTTTACTGGACATAAGAAGAGTGGATGTGGTCCGTGTCATGAGCTGCTTCATACTGTGAGACGTAAATAGAGCTCTCATATTGGCTGACTTGCTTTTGTCACATGAGGTCCAGGTTTCTTCCTTTTCTTCCTGGGTGGGTCAGCCCTTTCTCTTTCCAGTGCTGTCTTTTCCAGGTATAACCAGTGGTCCGCTAGCCAAGCGTGGCTCTACTCCATCTACTTCTGATGGGAAGGAAACCAGCCCCTCAGCTGAGATCCTCATATCTCAGTGTTGGTAGCATCAGAGACAGGACGGTGCCAGTGGCAGCGCTTTGATCACAGCCTATGTAAAGGCAGTCATCTGGAGGAAATACAAGTATCCTAACCCTCTTGAACCCTGCAAATTATTCAGTCTTTGTTGAAAATGAGGTTCTTGAAAGACTTTTAGCACCAAATCATGGCAGAGCTATTAAAATTGTCCCCAATTTATCTCACCCTTCTTCCTTTTCTCTTTCTCTCAACACTTGTTTTTTGTCTAAACATTTAATCAGTTTTTATGGGGCTCCACTGTGTGTCAAGCAAAGTGCTTTGGAAAGTACTGTTTCGATAGTCTTGATGAATCATGTTTCCCAAGGGGATGCTTCTGAATGAACTGTGTTCCCTTCCTACCAAACTCCAGTGCTGGACACCAGGGAGAAGGGGAGATATGTAAATACTGATTTGGGGGATTAAAAGGGAACCCAAAGAACTGAGTGTCCACGGGTTCATGATCTAGTTTGTTTCCCTGACCTCCGATCTCCCGTCAGCAGTCCAGGGAGCCCTCTTTCTGCATATCAGACAGTCCAGGATGAAATGGAGTTGATGGATATTACTAATTCAGAAAAAGTTGCATCTTAATGTGTGTGCATGTGTGCTCAATTGAGTCTGATTCTTTTTCACCTGCCATGGATTAACCTGCCAGGCTCCTCTGTTCATGGAACTCTCCAGGCAGGAATCCTAGAGGTGAGTTGCCATTTCCTCCTCCAGGGGGATCCTCCTCCAGGCATCTTCCCAACCCAGGGACTGAAACCATGTCTCCTGTGTCTCCCGCATTGGCAGGTGGGTTCTTTACCCCTGGCGTCACCTGAGAAGTCCCTTATGTCCTAACGGTTTGCCTAAGTAGAGCCCAGGTTTCAACAGGTCATCCTATGGAAGAAGGGAAATATTATAAGGCATCTTCTTTGGTCTCCAAAGTAAACAAAGTATTGAGAGGCTCCTGGGAGGAGTCTTGAGGGGCTGAGATACACACTGCAAAGCAGGGCAAATGGCATTTTTATGTGTTTGCTGGGGCGTGGTGTGGATGAAGGCAGCTTTAAAAGGGAAAGGTAAACATTTGCTGGAGTCTTTGTTATTGAACTTCAACAAAGCCATACCTTTGTTCCAGTTTTATAAGGTAATGGATTGCAGAAAAAGCTATAAAGCTGGAGTTAAGTTACATTTGGAAGGAATAATCTTTGGAAAGCATCTCACCAGAGCTATCAACAGCTTGATCTTTTGTTAGAATGTGGAGTATCCATGGTTTTTGGCCTGAATTCTGCTGAGGGCTCATAACTCACATGCATGAACTGTTGTGTGCATGCGGAGAGTGAGACTGCAGACAGATTTCATAGACTGGTTGTGTGTGTGTGTGTGTGTGTGTTCGTGTGCACCATGGTTAATATTTATTCAGTGCTTACTTATTGATATATACCAGGCAGTCTGCCAGTTGTTTATATGCCTTATGCAGTGTTCATATTTTAAGTGGCTATTATTTTTCATTTAAACAATGAAGAGATTGAAGTCCACAGAGCTTACACAGGGAATGCACAGCAGAGCGGAGACTCCCACCCTGGGAATGTCTGTCGGAAGCACGTGCTCTTTCCACACTGTACTGCCTTTTTGCCTTGGGATTAGGTGGCTATAGTGTATTCAGCCTTGTCTCTGGCAAAGGGGCTGGCATTGCCTCGAAGCAGCCTGCTTGCTGTGTGTCACGTGCTGGGCCCGGCAGCGGGGCTTTCCAGGCAAAAAGCCAAGCAGGGTGGCTGCTGCTCTGAGAGGCCATCCTGGCTGGGCTGAGAACTCAGACACCTTTGTGCATGACTGTAACATGAGGAAGAAAGCGACAAAGCCTCCAATGAAAACAGAATTGAAGGGTGAGGAGAGTTCTGGAGAGGACGGTAGCCCTGGCTTTTTATTTTTTATCACAAAATAAAAACATTTTCTTGAGCACAAATAAGTATCCACCTACTTGATTAGTAGCCCGGTTCACATGTATTCTCTCCCATTCTGAGGCTTGTCTTTTTGTCTTGTTTATGGGTAGTAGCCAGGAACTTTTTGATAACTTAATGTTTTAAGCCATTTTTTGAAACTGAAGTATAGTTGATTTACAATGTTGTGTTAATTTCAGGTGTATAGCAAAGTGATACATTTGTATATGTTGTGATTCTTTTCTAATTCTTTCTAATAACCATTATAGGTTATTAGAAAATAGTGAATATAATTCCCTGTATTATACAATAGGTCCCTGTTGATTATTTGTTTTATATATAGTAGCGTGTATATGTTAATCCCAAACTCCTAATCTACACCTTCCTCCTTCCCCTTTGGTAACCAAAAGATTGTTTTCTATGTCCATGAGTCTATTTCTGCTTTGTAAACAAGTTTCATCTTTTAATTCGTTTTATTTTTATAAAAGCATTTCTGTTACGTTTTTAATTTAAAAGTTGCCCCAATGTCTTATTTTAAAAGCTTACAAATGAAAAGTTGAAAGATATTAATACAGTTATGACCACATATCCTGCTCTTCAGCAGGTAGAGAGGGTGCTAGCTGTGTGGGATCAGGGAAGACCCAAGGGAGGGCGTGGTGTATGAAGTGCATCTGAGGGGGTGCCGGGAAGGGGCGCCAGGTAGCAGGACAGGGCACTCGCAGGCGCAGAGACTGGGCAGCACAGCAGAACCCGGGGCTGTGGAGCTCCAAGAGAAGGCAGAGTGGCTGTGGAGGGCACGAGAGACATTGCAAGACGGGTGAAATGCCGCGGGGAGGCTTGGAGGGTGGGTGAAAGAGGCTCAAGGTGGGGACTTTGAACCCATCCATTTAGGGGACATGGAGGAGGAGGAACCAGACAGGGATGGAGTGGTCAGTAAGGAGAGGACAGAAGGGTACGGCAGAGCAGGACAGAAGGAGAAAGTGACCGGCGAAGTGGGTGACGCAGGCGGTGGTTTCTCACAGCCGGAACCTCTGAAAGCAGCAGCAAGTTGGGAAATGGTTACAAATGGTTACATACTTGGACCTCCCACCTGGGACCCGGAGCACAGAGTCATGACACGTTTGAACAGCATACCCCTGCTTGTAAGGATGCTACCTGGAGGGAAGCAATCTCAGTGAAGACCGAGGTCAGGTTAAAACTGTGGGGGACAGGGCCTTTACTTACGGTCCCTAATTTATACGTGCTCATGTTGAAAGCTTGCATTGCAGCATGGTTTACAAGATGAAGAGGCTAAAAACAGCCTCGTGTTAAAGAAATTGCTACTCCATATTCATGGTGTTTTTTTCTTTTTTTAAAGAAAAAGAAAGGACTATCTTCAGAGTGCCCTGTCAAGTGAAAAAAAAAGCAGGCTGCAGAACTGTTTTAACCATGCTACCATTTGTGTTGGAAAGAAAAGGATATGAACTTGCATAGCAGGTTTCTAGAAGGATACACTAGAAACTGTGACAGATACCCAAGAAACTGTTGGTTGGGGAGCAGTGCTGATAGGGGAGGGGGGTGTGGTTTCCACGTTTACCCTTTTGTATTTTGTGCTAGATTCAGCTATGACAAACTCAAAACAAGTTTTCAGTGTTAAACGCGAATAGAAGAGGCTTAAAGTCATAACCGATAACCAGAAATCTGAGTGAGTGGCTCTTTCAGTCTGTTTCGCTTCTTCCTCCCACTGAGAGCTCATTATTTATGAAACAGCCCCGGCCGTTGTTACACAATATCCAGATTCTTCCTTGTCCTGAGGTGCTGCTTCACAAGACCTGTTCAGGTGACAGAGCCGAGTGGCCGAGACTGGCCATCTGCAGAGCCACGAGGATTCTGCCCCGGAGGGTTCACCTTCGCTCTCTCCCCAGCGAAGCCTGCGACTCCACCCCTCTGAAAGGGTCACATAGAAATAGAGATAGAGATAGAGTTTGTGCTTTCCAGATCAATTCAACTTCATAAAATATTTCTCTGTTCAGGTTAATGTGAATATAACCACTCTGGAACCATTTGGAATCAAATGCCTGGAGAGAGTCTGGACAGGGAGCTCTTGGAGCAGTCTGGTTGGAAGGAGGGCTTGAACTGGGGACCACAGTTGCAGTGGTAGTACGTGTGGGGCAGTACTTTGCGGACTGTGCTGTGGGGGCGAGGAGGAGCTTGGAGTCTCAGAGTAGGATTGGCAGGGTGACCAGGAATCTGAGAGAATGAAGCCCGTGGTGGTCATAGGAAGTTGCTGAAGATTTTCATGACATCTTATAATAAATTTTTTAAAACGTGATCTTGAAGTATCATAGTATCAAGCTAGAGATTGTTATACCTACTTAAAAGAAGAGGCCAATGAGGCCCAGAAAGGTTCAATAGTTAGTCCAAGGCCACAGTGTCAACATTTGTACCGGGGACGTAATTTTGAGCCTCTTGTACATTTTTTTCCTTGCTGTGATTTCCTCTCATTTTGCCCTCCAGCTTCATAGAAAGCTCCTTCTTCTTAACAGAACTTCACCTGTGAGCTGATCCCATTTAATCCCTGTTTCCAGGGCTCTCAGCTCCCACAGGGCCTCCTGCCGCAGCCTTGCAGCCTTCTGTTCCTCCTCTCTGCTGTGTGACCACCGTCCATCCTGGGAGAACGCCTCTGCGTGGCCCCGCTGCGCATGCTCCTGCCTGTCCACAGGGCTCTCAGCTCCCACAGGGCCTCCTGCCGCAGCCTTGCAGCTTTCTGTTCCTCCTCTCTGCTGTGTGACCACCCGTCCATCCTGGGAGAACGCCTCTGCGTGGCCCCGCTGCGCATGCTCCTGCCCGTCCTCCGGCTTCTGCCAGACTCCCCAGCCAGGTGCTCCCTCCCCATCTTCACATCCTGGCTCCCTCGCCCCAGCAACCTAGCCTCCTGTCCTTCCCTCCGGAGGTCTGGCCTCTGGAAGGAGTGCAGACCCTCGATTTCTGATCCTCCTGGTCTTTTCTCAGCCTTCACTCTGTCCTCTTGGTAATTTGGATGTTGGATTCTGTGGCCACAGGTCTACCTGCCCTTGGCCTCAGTGACATACACTTGACTTCATCAAGTGTCCGTGACTCGATCACAGGGATACAAGCATCTTGGTTGTTGTCTCCCCTCCCCACCTGCCTTTTCTCAGGCTCCTTCGGAAGCTCCTCAGCACTAACCCCCCTCTCCCATCAGCCTGGCCTCTTTCCTCTTTTGAGAACAGCACGCACTTGCTTCTCCATTTCTCTTCCTTCCAGCTCAGCACTCCTATAGGAAATCCTCCCTGGTTGAGCTGCCTCCTTTTTTTTTTTTTTTCCGGTTCTCACAGTATGTACACCCTGAGATATTCACCTCAGTTCCTATTTTTATACACCCCATCCCAATAAGAATGTTGTAGCTGCCCTTTTCCTCAAGGGCAATGCCCTACCTTAAATTTCTGTTTCTCCTGTAACATCCACATGTATCATCTTCATTAGCTTATATACATAGAGATACATGATATGTACATATATACATTCATACTTGATTATATAGT
Source organism: Oreotragus oreotragus (assembly GCA_006410675.1). Taxonomy (NCBI): domain Eukaryota; kingdom Metazoa; phylum Chordata; class Mammalia; order Artiodactyla; family Bovidae; genus Oreotragus; species Oreotragus oreotragus. The sequence goes on from SJYX01014379.1 coordinate 76,945, forward strand.
TGGGGCTTGATTTGGGTTTGTTGATATACAGCTAGATAACATTTTTTTGAGGATAAATCTGGTCAGAGCAACTAACTCTGCTGTATTTTATCTTGACAACTTCAGCTACTCAGAGCATTCTTGGCCCTTAGAACATTTTGCTTATGAAAGCAAGAACACTGATAAAGGAGGAACTGTGTATTTAGAGAAGTAATTTTCTCTTAATTTGTTAGACAAATATTTGTTGAGTATCTTCCATGAGCCTGGCATTGGGAACAGAAGGAGCTTGAGGCAGACAAGGCCCCTCCTCTTATGGGTTTAGAGCTGCATGGGGCAGACAGATAATTAAGTACTAAACAGATAAAAGACAAGATAAATCCAGATAATGTTCAGTACTGTGAAGAAACCAAGAAAGAGCAGCATCGTAAGGTGAGCTGCTCATTGTGGGAGAAGGAGAAGGAAGACGCCTCTAGATGGTCAGGGCGGGGACTTCTGAAAAGCTGACATTGGACTGAAATCTGAATGAGAAGAAAGACAGGCCATGTGATCATCTATGGGGTCAGCTTTAGGGGTAGAGGGCACTGCCCATAGCAAAGTCTGGCAACTGGAAACAAGCCTGGTGTATTCTGGAAATGGAGAATATTGAGTACTAAAAGAATATGGAAGATGTGGTAGAATTTGTGAGTAAACCAAAAATGTATCTGTGCCTACTCATGGTATCTGTAGGAGAAAATCAAGAAATATTTATTCAGGTTGTAATCATTTTCTAAACGTGTTATATAAATGGAGGCCTCAGGAAATCTAGGAGTTTCATAGATTCTCAACAAAACTGCAAGCTCTCTGAGAGCAGGGAGGGAGTCTGTCTCAGCATTCTTATGTCCCACCTCGTAGCATAATGGCAGACACAGAGAAAAGATATTCAGTAAATATTTGATGAACGAACGCATAGAAGAAACAAATAATTGCCTAAGACTGAGATTTCACATGTTCCAAATGCAATCATATAAATGGGAAAAAAATGCTAAGATGTAAGAAAACCATCTATAAGGTCTTTAATAATTCTAAGAACCAAGAAGAAAACAGAGTAGAAAAACTGGCAAGCGTACACTTAACGCGTTTATATATTCTTTGTGTTTTACAGTGAAAATATGGATTTCTTGATATACGTCGTGTCCCTGTAATTTGGAGGCTAATGTGTGCAATTTCTTGTAAAAGAGCTCTGTAGAGTCTCAACCTTAGGAAATAAGTAGCTTTCTTAGTCTCTAATCAGGGGATCTTGAAAACACAAAATACAATTATTTAAAGAGGAAAATAAACACTTTCCATCAAAACATAGACCTTATGATTTTTTAAGTCCCAAATTACTTTGTAGATCAAGATTGGCCTATTTATTTTAATGGCAAGCTCTTGGAAAAATCTTGGAAGTTAATAATCAAGTTAATGTGGCACTTCTAAAGCACACTAATTCTGCATTTATTTTAATAAATCTTACTATACCCATAATACACAACTGAGAGGTATTATAACCCAGATAAAGTCACTTTTCCTGTGTAGGAACTGCAAAATGGGAGTTGTAATTCATGTGTCAAAAAGTAATTTTATTAAAAATTATCAATTGTCATGAGACTGCTTCCATTTCTGAAAAGGTCTTGGTACCTTTCCAAATGATCTCTCTGTTGGAATCAATCTTTGAACCAATGACAAAATTAAAACTGCATCTATTATCCGCCTGGATGCAGTTGATTCAGTTAAAATTTTTCTAAAAAATAAATTACGTGCTGTAAGAATTATAGGAAAACAACATTTACAGCTCTTGGTTGCAGACTAATTGTTCACAATTTGTTTACATAATTAGGGCTTCTACTAAAGTTAAAAAGAACTTTCTGTGCTTGACATTTGGATTAACATTTAGTGAGGGAAAGTGTACCTTTTCCCCAAGTTTCTGTAATACACGTTTACAAACAGTGCTTTGTAGATAAACTTCCAAGAAATTCATTGTCACATTTGCCTGCTGTGTATAGAGCTGGGACATGGTTGGGTTTGCAAGATGAAACAAATGAATGCTAGGTTTTCGTTAATGTCCTTCCATGCCCGCCTCCCGCATTCTACCACCCATTGCAGTTAAAGTTCAACCATTTGGTTTTAAGTGCAGCATAGCGAGGCCACAGTTGATACCATCAAGCACATAGAGCGTGCTTTGCTAGCAGGTCAGACAGCCAGGCAAGAAGAAAGCAGTCCCAACCCTGTTATAAAATCCCTTCTTGTTAGAATAAATCTGGTAACATAACACAGCAGAAAAAGAAGGTAGAGTCTTGTGTTGTTTACTTTTTGTAGAGTCAGGCTGCCGTGAACCAAAGAGGGCCCACTGGATCTTCTACTAAGGACCTATCTCCTTGAAGAGGACCTAAGTCTAACTGTCTCCTGGTAGGGTCCAGTGTGCTATAGCTCATTTCACCATTAAGACCTTCTCTACTGGATGGCTCATTGTTACAGCTCCTTCAAGGACGAGTTAGTGCGTGTATTGCAGAATATTGCCAGTAAGCATCTATTATTTCCATAGATCTGTCCTACTCAAGTGGCCCTTATAAATATACATATTTCATCAGCTAAGCTTTCTTAGCTGAGACCTTGGGCTGACAAGGCCACAATTAATACTGCTTCCTGCCCCTCTGGGTATATGTCCACGGTGAGTAAGCATATGGATCAATCACTGAGCCAACCATGAATCCTATTAGCTTGGGAAATACAGAATAGTTTTCTCTTCTGCAGGACTCGGGAGGCTTTTTGAAGGAAAGGGGAAAAAAAACCAGTCTGGTTAAGGACTCTGTCGATTATAGCCACCAACAGGAAGATTTCTACATGAAATACACAGCCTCAAATGGGAACAACTGCATAGCTCACCAGAGTGATCATTGATTTGCTGACATAAAGCTGTGTTTATTTATACATTCTGGCCAGTAATGATAATCACAATTTAAGAAGTCAAGCGTTCCTAGAAAAGTATGCTTTTATTTTCTGACCTAAAGATTGGTGTTCAGTGAAGTTACTATAATCTTTCGTGCATGTGCGTGCTCAGTCACTCAGTCGTGTCCGACTCTTTGTAACCATATGGACTTTAGCCCTCCAGGCTCCTCTGTCCAGGGGATTCTCCAAGCAAGAATACTGGAGTGGGTTGCCATTTACTCCTCCAGGGGATCTTCCCAACCTAGGGGTCGAACCTACCTCTCCTGCATTGCAGGCAGATTCTTTACCGCTGAGCCACCGAGGAAGCTAGTCTCAAACTTCTGTGACTGCAGGGACCGTTGTTGTTGTACCTGTGCTGGTACCCAGCACAGTCTCAGAGACATGGTGGATCCCTAAAAGCATCTGTGGCGTGTGTGAATGTCCTCTGCAGTCAGGACATCGTCTGTCTACTTTTACCCTGAAAATTCAGTAGGAAAAACCAGCATGGCATCTTCCTTCTGCGTGGTCTTCATCACTTAGCTCTCCTAAATCACTGCACTTTTGCATCTCTAGTTACTCTTTGTCTTTATCTTCCAAAATAATAAACAAGTATTTATGGAATCCCTGATCTTAGCCCAGTATCTCTGTGGGTTGTGTATTTCACTTGTGTCTTTCAAGTTCAGTATTCTGTGTTCTCATGGCCTCTGTACACATCTCTCTCTGGGGAGCCCTGACCACTCTGTAGTGATCGTTGCTGGGTTACTCATCTGTCTTCCCCTTGGACTATTAGCTCCATGAGACTGGGATCTGCTTTCTTCTGTATCCCCAGTGTCTGACATTGTGTTTGAACTACTGTGAACTTGTGTTGATCTTTGTAGAATGAATGGATGAAAAAGGCATGAATGAATGGAATGCCCATATTTATGGCTAGATCATCTTTAGGCACTTGTTTCCGGATGCAGCTAGAGGAATGAGATCCTGTGTTGTGGTGTCCATAATTGTTGTAATTAGTATGTCACTAAGATGTGTCATCTGGGCTTGGCTGCTATTGATGCGGTGTGCTATCTTGCTAATGTGTCTCTATTGCCAAGCAAGGGGCTCAGAAAAAGGCGATCTTTATATAGATATAGCACTAAAAATGAGAGATTTGGTTGTATGAATTACAAAAGGCCGACCAGGGATATGGCCTGAAATGAATTAGATCAAAAATTTGAATGGCTTTTAAAATGCAGCTCCTGGAAGCGGCTCTTTGCTGTCTGCAGGGTGTTTTCTGGGGGTGTTGCTATGATATGAAAGGCTTTAGGACAAGGGTTTGAAGGTGAATGAAGATTTCAAAGGGACCAAATAAAACAAGAGTCAGATAATACATCTGATGAAATGGTTTTCAGAATACATAACTGTCCAGTTTTAAAACAGTGAGTTTAAAGTTTCCTGTTGAATACAAATAATATGTAATATTAACTGAAAATAGTATCAAGGGTGTAATCTGTTGTGCCTGTTTTCCCCAGAGACTGCCTCTTCTATTCATATAGTCACCAGGTAAATGTAGGTGCTGTCCTTATATCTCTGAGTGCATGCTGTCGCTCAGTCATGACG
>SJYX01014379.1:87947-150178 GCA_006410675.1 Oreotragus oreotragus
GAAGATCATGGCATCCGGTCCCATCACTTCATGGGAAATAGATGGGGAAACAGTGGAAACAGTGTCAGACTTTATTTTAGGGGGCTCCAAAATCACTGCAGATGGTGACTGCAGCCATGAAACTAAATGACGCTTACTCCATGGAAGAAAAGTTATGACCAACCTAGATAGCATATTCAAAAGCAGAGACATTACTTTGCTGACTAAGGTCCGTCTAGTCAAGGCTATGGTTTTTCCAGTAGTCATGTATGGATGTGAGAGCTGGGACTGTGAAGAAGGCTGAGCGCCAAAGAATTGATGCTTTTGAACTGTGGTGTTGGAGAAGACTCTGGAGAGTCTCTTGGACTGCAAGGAGATCCAACCAGTCCATTCTAAAGGAGATCAACCCTGGGATTTCTTTGGAAGGAATGATGCTAAAGTTGAAACTCCAGTACTTTGGCCACCTCGTGCGAAGAGTTGACTCATTGGAAAAGACTTTGATGCTGGGAGGGATTGGGGGAAGGAGGAGAAGGGGATGATAGAGGATGAGATGGCTGGATGGCATCACTGACTCGATGGATGTGAATCTGAGTGAACTCCAGGAGCTGGTGATGGACAGGGAGGCCTGGTGTGCTGCGATTCATGGGGTCACAAAGAGTTGGACACGACTGAGCGACTGAACTGAACTGAACTGAACCAGGGAGTTGGCTGGATGTAAAAGAGTAGGAGTTCAGTTAGATCCTGGGGAGAAGAGAGAAAGGGGAAAAAGAGGTTAGTGGCTAATACAGAACTGCCAGCACTCTTAACGGTGCTGCAGTCAGATGTAGATCAAAGAGCTATAGGGCCATTAAAATGTCTGAGTTGTCGTTTAGCAGAGTTGGAGAGGAGGAGGAAGTGGGCATCTCTGAACAGAAGGCAGAGATGGTCATGAGACGAGAGAAGGAAGCAAATTAACTCGAACTTCACTGACTTTAGGGACATGTGGCATAATGGAAAATCTCTAAAATCTCGATAGCGTTTCAAGTTGCAATGATTTCAATTAGTGCTAATCGTCAGAGCAGCACAGCCCTCTCAGGCCCAGTTAGGCAGCTTCCATGATGTAGAGGTGGCACAGTTAGGTCGGTAGGCACAGTTGTTACGTAGATGAGAAAATTGCCAGTGAGCACAGGTAACTCGCTGGAGTCATGTGGTGAAAAAGCAGAGTAGCTGCAGGTAAATCTATGTCTGATTCCAAATTCATATTCCTTATATCTTTAATTCAGCATATTAAACGTTAAGAAAGCATTTTCAAATGATGTACAAGGTGGAATTTTTAAAGTACGCATGGGAGAACAATTAAATGATTTGAATTCCCTTCTTTTATTCCAGAAGTTTCAAGGGGAATAGTAGAATCCCCCTCCTTGAATCTCCTTCTTGGAAGGAAGGAGGAAGATTAGGAGCAAGGAGAAAAGGAAGGAAGGGTGGAATGGAGGCCCTGGGCAATCTGTTTACCTTTATGTCACAGCTGGAATTGAAAGTGTGAAAGAGAAGGCTTAAGGGATGCCCATATGATTATTATTTCGAGCGTTGATGTAATAAATACTAAAAATCAAAATAAAGCATAAAATGCAAAATAAACAGAGAGTGCCATATTGTTGTTCACTCTGCCCTAGAATGAGAGGGAGTCCAAGGAACTAGTGATGTAAAGAGTCTCTAGTGGGTCGTTTTTCAGTTAACATGATGATGAGGATCAGGAAACTCATAGGGAAGGAATCTCATGGGATAAGCAGAGTATATTAATCTTAACTGCTCTTAATTATTCCGATAAGCTAGATGCAAAATCTTTTGCTATGATTTGTCATTATATTTGTAGCTATGATTTCAAAATACAGGCAAAACTCACTCCTGGGACATTTTTAATTCTTGTACTTTCAAATGGGTGTGTAAATGCAAAAGATTAATTTGAATCATCCTCTAAAGCAAAAGAATTAAGAGCTATTCCATTTTAAAAGTGTAAATTTTCCCACAGTTTAGAGTTTTAAACAGGTGGAATTTTGTACTATTTATCGTTCCCCAGGTTGATTTCTAATTAATGCACCTGTAAGATTGCAGATGAAAATAAAGGACTTCTCTCCCTTTTTTTGGTATTAAAACTTCTTTTATTGAAATACATATGTTTATGAATTAAAAATTCAGGATCTGCTATATGGCTCTATCTTTATCAGTACTTTTGTGTGTATTTTTATGGGTTCAGTCACTCAGTCGTGTCCAGCTCTTGTGATCCCATGAGCTATAGCCAGACAGGCTTCTCTGTCAGTGGAATTTTCCAGGCAAGAATACGAGAGTGACTGGCCATTTCCTACTCCAGGGGATCTTCCCAACCCAGGGTTTGATCCTGCATCTCTGTGTCTCCTGTGTCGGCAGATGGATTCTTACCTGGGAAGCAGATATCTTTATATCTGTATTTAATTCAGTTATCTTTCATGAAAAACAAGAATATTACTGCAAAGAGCAACTATATATTGTTCAAAACTTGAAAACAAAGGAATTTTCTTGTAAGAATTTTCCCCCTCTTTATTAATTCTTGCTTAGAATTATCTTGAAGATTATAAAAAATTATCAAAGAATACCTGTAAAACAATAAGCAGGTGACTTTATTTCTTAAAAATTGACATTGAACATATATAACTCTTGGAACGGTAATTTCAGAACTTTTCTTCACATAAATTGTACAAGACAAAAGACTAATTTTAAAATAAAATTGCTTGACAAACTTTGGGATATGTCTTCAGTGAGCTATAATTTATGTAAGTAAATTTCTATATTTTGACTTACATGCAATACTATATTGTACAGAACTTCAAATACAGAGAAAAAAGTCTTACATGGACACAATCACAAATGAATAATAAGGGCCTTTTGCTTATATTTCACACCCATTTGAACAAAGTCATGTTTGTGCATTTAACACTTTATTTTTTTTTTCTGAAAGTATTATACCTTATCTAGACAAAAATCTCTATAAAACTTTTAGCATATCTCGAAGAGACTTTCCAAGGAAATATTTTTATATTTTATCTCCTTCTTTTTATGAATTTCTATGGTTTATAAACATTAATGACAATTTAAAACTTAAAAGCAGAGCACTATAAATGATTAGTCTCTTTTTTGGAGTAAGAAGCTTTTTGACATAAAAATGCATATTTATAATATCTGTTTAAACTATTATAAGCATCCAGCTCTTACCAACGTAAAGTTCTTAGAACTCTCCTGGCACAAAGGAAGTGCCACATCTGATTAGCTGTCGTCACTTGTTCATCAAGAGTTAGCTCTAAAGCTGTGTCCTTTATGCTGGATGCCTCCACTGGCCACATGTCTCCATTGTGTCATGGCCTTACTTGGCCAGAATTGGGAATATGTTTTTTTTTTTTTTTTTAAAGCCAGCTTGATAAGCAAAATCTATATTTTAATGTTTCACTTCTAAACCATTAGCGTGTCCCTTTCTGTGAATTGCCTTCATGACTCTGGTCCATTTTTAAATGGTGTGTTAGTTGCTGCTTTCTTTTTAAATTTGAATCATTGTTTATATGTTATTGATTTAACACTTTATATGAGATTTTATGGGCTTCCCTGGTTGCTCAGGCAGTAAAGAATCCGCCTGTAGTGTGGGAGACCTGGGTTTTGATCCCTGGGTTGGGAAGATCCCTGGAGAAGGGCACGACAACCTACTCCAGTATTCTGGCCTGGAGGATCCCCAAGGATGGAGACACCTGGCAGGCTACAGTCCATGGGGTCAAAAAAGGTCAGACATGACTGAGTGACGAAGCCCAGCATGCCTTCATGACTCTGGTCCATTTTTAAATGGTGTGTTAGTTGCTGCTTTCTTTTTAAATTTGAATCATTATTTATATGTTATTGATTTAACACTTTATATGAGATTTTATGGGCTTCCCTGGTTGCTCAGGGAGTAAAGAATCCGCCTGTAGTGTGCGAGACCTGGGTTTTGATCCCTGGATTGGGAAGATCCCTGGAGAAGGGCACGACAACCCACTCCAGTATTCTGGCCTGGAGGATCCCCAAGGACGGAGACACCTGGCAGGCTACAGTCCATGGGGTCAAACAAGGTCAGACATGACTGAGTGACGAAGCCCAGCCCAGCACAGCACATGAGATTTATATAGCAAGTATTTCCACCAAGTTGTCCCTTCCTTTTTAATAGATCTGTGTGTGTTTTACAGAAGGATTAAATTGTATATTCTCAGATCTATCTCTTGTGTGTGATAACTTGGGGATTTTCTAGGGGTAGAGGTTTCTGACCAGTGCCTACTTAGCTATTTTTTAAATGTGCTGCCACAAAGGGCAGAAATAGCAAGTGTGGATTTGAAATGTAGGGGAGGGGTTTCAGCTGGGAGAGTCTATCTGGGTGTCGCCTGTTAGAGCACCTTGGAAATATGGGTGTAGATGGACTTCTCTGCCACAAGAATGGAGACAGGGAAAGGGAAATTTAGCTATTTTTTAAATGTGCTGCCACAAAGGGCAGAAATAGCAAGTGTGGATTTGAAATGTAGGGGAGGGGTTTCAGCTGGGAGAGTCTATCTGGGTGTCGCCTGTTAGAGCACCTTGGAAATATGGGTGTAGATGGACTTCTCTGCCACAAGAATGGAGACAGGGAAAGGGAAAGGGAACTATGTTGAAATGTCTGTATTGGGGGCGTGAGAAGAGGAAAATGAGTCAGCAAAGCTGACATCGAAGGGTGACCAAAAAGAGAAGAGGATGATCAAAGAATCGTGGAAGACCAAGAGAGCAAGAGACGTGGGTGATGCTCAGCTGGTTAATTTGGATGGAGTTGGCAAGAGATGCCAGTGAAAAAGCCAAATTACGAGGAACAGAGGAGCGAAAAGGCAGATTGAATGCCAAGAGCATATGGACATATTAAGACAACACCCCAGATCGTACTTGTATATACAAAATCTTACACCCTGTGTAGTTTGCTTCAGCCCTACCTCATTTCCCCCTCTGTAATAAGTTTTTAAAGTTCCATACCAAGGAGCAAAGGAAAAGTTTTATAGGAAATTCACACTCAACTTTCATGCCCACTCCATGATTAGGAAAGATAACAGGCCAATGTGTCATCCTATGACATTTTATTTTAAATAAATATCACTAAAATTACTTAACCGGCTTTACTGGGATAGGGAACTGAGTCTGGCCTTTCTGTAGTAATTCAAAATTGGAATTGTTTAAAATGGCAAGATACCAAAAAAGGGGAGACTCTGGGAGGAGTGGGATCCCTTCCTCCCCCAGGAGGTCAGCCACATCGGGTAGACTAAGGGGCTGGAGGATGGAGCCGCGGCTGCCGGCCTCCCCGCCCCACGTTTAACTTCTTATCCCTGTGACCTGTGTGCGCACAGTTGTTTTCCACGCCCTGGTAACGTGCCTGGCATCGTGTGTATTTGTTTTTCCCTGTCAGGGAGCAGAAAGAAAAATCCGAGATGAAGAGAGGAAGCAGAACAGGAAGAAGGGGAAAGGCCAGGCCTCCCAGACCCAGTGCAACAACTGTGAGTGTGGCTGCGAGGGAGGGTGGGCTTCAGCCGGGCCAGGGCCACCAAGGAATGGGTGGAAAGAAGTGGGCTGCAGGTAAAATATGCGCATCCAAGTTATGGCTGGGCTTCCCTGGTGGCTCAGACAGTAATGAACCTGCCTGCAATGAGGGAGACCTGGGTTTGACCTCTGGGTTGGGAAGTTCTTCTGGAAGAGGGCATAGCAACCCACTCCAGTATTCTTGCCTGGAGAATCCCCATGGACAGGAGGAGCCTGGTGGGCTTCAGTCCATGCGGTTGCAAAGAGTCAAGCACAGCTGAGCGACTAAGCGCAGCACAAGGCATGGCTAGGCAGCTGAGCNGTATTCTTGCCTGGAGAATCCCCATGGACAGGAGGAGCCTGGTGGGCTTCAGTCCATGCGGTTGCAAAGAGTCAAGCACAGCTGAGCGACTAAGCGCAGCACAAGGCATGGCTAGGCAGCTGAGCAACTAAGCGCAGCACAAGGCATGAACCGTCCCTGTGAAAAGCAAATGGAATCATGTGATTACATTAGAGCTAGGAGGGAGGGTCTAATATTCCAGAGACCAACATCCTCCTTCTCCAGACAAGAAATCTAGGGTGCAGAGAGTGACAAGAGAGCACCCCTTCAGGAGTGTTCACTCCAAGTCCACACTCTTTCTGCTGGTCTGGTGATGGGAGAGGGGAGGCTTTTAAAGTGTGTTCACATATATGGCATTTGGGAAGCTTCATAGGAGACCATTGCGAACTTTAGCCAAGACAAGAGCTTACAAGTGAGAGATCGTAAGTCATCCACGACCCTTGCACTTAATGGGTTTTGTGATCGTGTCCAGCCTCTGATGGGAAGTTGGCAGCGATACCGTTACAGAAGAAGAGCGACATCACCTACTTCAAGACGATGCCTGATCTGCACTCCCAGCCCGTCCTCTTCATACCTGATGTTCACTTCGCGAACCTGCAGAGAACAGGACAGGTATGGCCGACCCGCTCACATCCACCTGCCATCCATCCACTCGGCAGGTAGCACCTTAAGAGACCATCACTTCAGGCACTATTGACCTGAAAAATAAAACCCACGCGTTGAACCAAAAGTCATCCATTTCCTACAGAAAATGTAATTTTATAGAAAGGAATGTCTCAGGAGAGGAAACCAACTTACTAAGGGGAAGGTGAGAGTGAGCTGATAATAGTGAAGTGTTGACAAAGCAATGAAAGAGGAAGAAAGTAAGAAGGCTGATAACCTGTAAGGCAAGTTTTGTGAGTTTTGTTCTGTGGGATCCGCATGATGCAATGGGGCTCCATCTAGTGGTGGGAAATTGAACTGCACCCTTTGGAAAGTGGCTTGAGAGGAAAATTCTTTGATTAAATAAACTCTGTTAAAAACTTTTTCTTAGTAAATTGACAGTTACTGTTGAATAGGTAAATTATTTTAAACCAAAAGAAAAATGAGATTGTAGACAAGCCTTTTAAAAGATAATTCCTATCTTCTAGTTCTAGTTACAAGTGAAATTATAGAGATAATATTATAATACATAAACATCCAATAATTAGCTCCTTATGGTAGCTCACGTTATTGATATGTTATGCAGCCACTAAAATTATAATTAGGAAAACTATGTAGCACATAGGAACTAGTTATGGTAACGTTCAGTGGAGAAAAGGTAGAGTATTCACTTGTGTCTATACTGTGATTCCAAATACTGGGTTTGGCCTAAAAGTTCACTTGGGTTTTTTGCAAGATGTTACAAGAAAAATTGTAATACTTGATGAGTAAGCTTAAGAGATGGATAACTTTTTTTTCTTTTTGTAATCTCTTAATATTGTCTATTTTATGTGATAAATTAAAATTGTGTGAAAAAAATTACTTCCCTAGCTTTAGCCAGAATTGTCTTTCTGTTGAGAAATAGGTGCATACTGACACACTCAAGTTTTTCTTCCGTTCTAGTGTTCAGGTCGGGGAAGGCAATGGCACCCCACCCCAGTACTCTTGCCTGGAAAATCCAATGGACGGAGTAGCCTGGTGGGCTGCAGTCCATGGGGTCGCTAACAGTCGGACATGACTGAGCGACTTCACTTTCACTTTTCTCTTTCATGCATTGGAGAAGGAAATGGCAACCCACTCCAGTGTTCTTGCCTGGAGAATCCCAGGGATGGGGGAGCCTGGTGGGCTGCCGTCTATGGGGTCACACAGAGTCAGACACGACTGAAGTGACTTAGCAGCAGCAGCAGCAGTGTTCAGGTACTTACTGGAATTGACCTTAGTCTAGGAGCAGAATTCATTATTGGCTTAACTGTCTTTTTCTTGAGAATATTTTGTCCCTGGGCCATTTCATTTTGTGTATGAGACAAAACAGTTACGCAACCAGAACTTTTTAGCTGGTGTTTTGGACGCCAGGGGGTAGCAGAATACCCCTAGCTCTTTTTCTTAGAGTGCGTTACATGAAAACTTGGCATTGCCTGATAGGAAAAAGACACCAAGATGAAAGGGAGAACGTTATGATTTATTAAGACATGCATGCCAGCCCCAAATTTTATTTTTTAATTCCCAAGAACATGGTGATTTGTGTATTTACAGCCTTTGTAAGTACGTGGTATATTTTGAAGCTAGGTAGTCACACTTTTAGGGAAAGAGGGGATGGGTGAGTTAAATTGCTCTCACTGTTTACTGTTGTGATTCTGGCTTCAGCCCGAAAGCTGACAGCCTGACCTGTTCCCTTGGCAAGATTTCTCCGAAATACGCAAAGCTGTAAATGAATCGTAACTGACCAAATGTGACAGCTCATGACTGTCTCTGGCCTCACGTGCCCACTCTGTGTCCTGAACGGGACTCAGGACTGAGCAGGAGAAAAGTGTGGTCTTTCCCATTTGCTGGTTTCAGCAGTTTGCAAAGCAGCCCAATCAGCGTCTCCTGGGGCATCGGCAAAGTTAAGTCCTGCTGTCCTTGAGGAGCCTCAGGCTTTCCCTGTGGCTTTGGAGTCAGAGTGTAGGGAGTCGGTGAGGGAGCCCGCCTGAGCCCCAGGTGACAAAGGAACTCTCTTCTGTGCTCTGGGACAGCATACGAACATCCCGTGTTTGATCGACGTGCTTGGCTGAGGGAAAAGGGCACCTGCGGTAGCTGGTCAGGACTAGGAAGGCTGCCTTTCCTTAGAGGAGTTAGGAGTTTTAGGGGATGAGTCCGGAGGCAGGAGGGAAGAGGGCAGTGCTGTGATGTTGGAAGTGGGCAAGGGACAGGGCTTGGCGAGCTTCGACAGGCCAAACGACAGCCAGTCGTGGCAGGTCACGAGCTGGCCCAGTTCTCCCATAAGGGAGCAGAGGTGGAAGGGAGGAAGGCAGGTGATGGTGTGATGCTCAGTAACCGTGGCTGCCATGGACCTGGCAAAGTCAGCCACTTCAGCTGCAGAACAAGCTGCCGGCTAGCTTTCACTGCCACCCACCTGTCCCCTTCTCCCTCACTGTCTTCCTTATTCACTCATGGGTTGCAAGAGTCACCAAATGGTTATCAAAAACTCACAGGAGGGCGCTGTTACCGAGTCCGTGCTCAGTCCACTCCCCGGACGACAGGCCAGTAAATCAGAGACGAGGAATGTGGAGGCAAGGATATGACATCATTCAGAGAGCAAGCACACCAAGGAGGTGGCAGACTAGTATCTCCAAATGACCATCTTCTCTGGGCCTGGATGCCAGTTTCTGTTGAACAGAGATGGGGAGGAGGTGAGGAAGTAAAATAAAAAGGTCGTAAATCTTGCAAGTATCTCCTGGAATGGCCAGCCTGAGGGGGGACGTGGGATGGGGACAGGTTGTGTTAATATCTTCTTTTTTGTAAAATTCAGGCAGAGAGGCAGGGTTCCCCAGGCAGGCCTTTTAGGAAACAAAAGCAACTGGGGAAAGCAAAAGTTAAAGAAACAGATCCACCATGGAGTCAGATTTTGTTGTCCCCTGAAACAGCATGAACCCAGCGTGCAGGCACTATGGAGGTCTTTGGTTTCCCTCTCCTCACATTAAAGCCCAGAAGATCCAACCAGTCCATTCTAAAGGAGATCAGTCCTAGGATTTCTTTGGAAGGAATGATGCTAAAGCTGAAACTCCAGTACTTTGGCTACCTCATGCGAAGAGTTGACTCACTGGAAAAGACCCTGATGCTGGGAGGGATTGGGGGCAGGAGAAGGGGACGACAGAGGATGAGATGGCTGGATGGCATCACCGACTCGATGGACATGAGCTTGAGTGAACTCCGGGAGTTGGTGATGGACAGGGAGGCCTGGCGTGCTGCGATTCATGGGGTTGCAGAGTCGGACATGACTGAGCGACTGAACTGAACTGATGCATGGTGCCTTTTGTCAAGAACCCTTGAAAAGAAGTGATAGAGGAGCTTGGGAGAAATTGTGGGATGCACGGCATCATTCTTCTGGATCATGTGTACATGACAGGTATCAGCCTTCCTCAGGGCACCTGAGCCCAGGGAGGACATCCCTTCTCCCGCACACTGTCGAGAACCATCTCCCTAACTTGTGGCTTGTAAACCACCTCCACCCAAATCACAGGCGTTCTTGATAAGAATTCAGGTTCCCAAGGTTCATTCCAGATCTTTCAAATTAAAATCTCCAAAGGGGAGCCTGGAAATTCGTGTTTATGAGAAGTTCTCCAGATCGTTTTTATGTATTCTGAAGTTTGAGAACTCTGTCTAAAAATTAAATTTGTGCAATAAACACTAGTGCCGACCAGGAAGGAATGGTGGGTCGTCCTGTGCGAGGAGGAGGAGAGTGGCAGTGTGGGGAGGCGACGGGGGCAGTGCAGCAGAGGCTGTGCAGGGAGCCAGGGGGACACTTAAGAGAGAGCTGCTTCTGGTTCTGGATCAGCAGGCACCTTCGCAGAGAGCTGGCTGTTACCCTGCCTGGGCAGTTAAGCAGGGCGGGCGTATTATGCCACATTTAAAGAAAGCAGCAAAAAACCAGGTCAACAGCAGGCACTTTCCCCCAAATCTAGTCTTGGGTCCAGTGCTGTGGCCCAGGATCCCTGGCTTATGTGGGTCCCTCTGTATACATCTAAATAAACAGTCCATTACGAGCATAACCCAGTGCTCCGATGCCACACTGAAGCTTGGGGCGTGGGGAGGAAACGCTTACCTTTATTGCCTTGTGTTTAAGAAGAAAGGATACGATACAACCATAGACATTACAAAGTTTAAGAGGGAAAAGTTCCCCATGGAAATCTCAGCTAATGGCTAATATGACTCATTCCCGAAGAGTTTCAGGTAACAAACTCTGTTGTATAACTAAGTCTGGGCTTGGCGACATCCTGGAAACTGGCATGAGCCTTTCAGAAAGTTTATACGGAGGGTGACATGGCTGTGGCAGGGACATTGATGAAATGGACTGGAACCCAGAGGTGATTTTTGAAGTTTAATGTGTGAATGTTGGATACTAACGAGTGTCATTCTTCACCCAAATGAAAATGATCCTGAAGCACATAGTTAAAGCTCTTGAAAGGCCCACAATTAATTGCCATAAATAACTGGGTGAAGGGAACTTAACATACACGGCAGCTCCCCCTCTGGATTTCCAGAGATGTATAAAATAATAAGGATGCTTCATAATGTCTTTAAATCCGATTCGGCCTGTTGCCATGCTGACTGCCTAAAGAAGTCTCTTTCCCTTCTGGCCAGAACACCACCTATAGCCAGAAACACCTCCTAGGGCTAGGTGACATTTCCTGGCCTGAAGACAGTCGACTCCTAGATTTTTGTGGTCATGGGACCAGGGTAGCCCAAGTCCCTTTGGGAAATAAACAAAGGCCTGGGCTTACTGCCTGGAACTTGCTTCCCTCCCTTTACCAAAATATGAGTCTGGAATCAGCTCACCTGTGGACTGGATGGGATTGGTTACTTACAGGCCCTGTGCCAAGACCTTTCTAAGCAATGATTTTTAGATCTTGCTAAAATAGTTCCTTAATGTCTAAAGCAAGGTTTGGCTTTGAGCTATAGGTAATCTGATCAGACTGATTTGAGCTAGAAATAGTCAGATTTCTAATTTTAGTCCATTAACGTCTGAGAAGTAACCCTAGGAGAGGGTTAATTGTTGAAGAGGTTAAATTTGTATTAGACACATACAAATGGTTATTAAACAGATTTGTCTTTTTTAAGAGATAGTGTAATGTTTTAGGAAAGTCTGTGCATCACGTAATATATTTCCATTTCTTGTGCCTGACCTACAGTAAGTCTGCTGTTTTGTTCCACAGGTGTATTACAACACGGATGATGAACGAGAAGGGTAAGACACTCAGGCTTTTCGCTCCAACACCCAAAGTCAGTTCCTGTCAGTAGAAATGGGTTTCCAAGCACAGGTTAATGGGACAGGGAGTGGGCACGTCCTTTCAGCCCCCAGACTCAGAGCTAGAAAAACCTTGACTCCAAGGACTGTCTGGGAGAAGCCTGGGGAGTACCATTCTCCTTCCAAGTTTCTCCCTTTTTTATTTTTATTTTTGGCCGCACCTCACAGCATGTGGGATCTTCCCTGACCAGGGATCGAACCTGTGGCCCTTGCAATGGAAGCACGGAGTCGTAACCACTGGACTGCCAGAGAAGTTCCCAGGTTTCTCTTTACCCCTCTCTCCTTCCTATGATCTGCCTTTGAAGTGGTACATCTCTTTGATTCCACCCTTTCACTGCTAATCCAGTTACTGAAATCTTTGGCCTCAACACAAGAGTGAGTTGAGCTCAAGGCAGGAGACAAGGAGACAGCCTGTCCTTCTTTCAGTGCTACCTGGACCCCCCCACCCCCCACCCCCGCACATCCCTCACGCTGGAGCGTGAGCTGCCTGGGGTCGTGGCCAGGCTGGTTTAGATGGGGGCTAGGAAGACTGAGAACCTTGTCACTGTCTTCAGGACTGTAGGGAAGAGAGGGTCTACACGGGGGCACTGAAAGCTCCCAGGGTCTTGGGTATCAAGTCGCTGCATACTGCTTTTCTGTTCATTAACTCATTGTGTAGACTCCTAGAATTTTGGAGCCAAAAAGGAAACTTCAGGGTCATTTAGCTGATCCTATTCCCAGGCAATTCAGCACAGTATACCACATCCTTGATAGGGGGTCAGCCAACTTCTACTTGAATGTTCCCAGTGATGGGCATATTCTGAATATTCTCATTGCAGGAGGTAGCTCATGACACTATTGGACAATTCCAGCTCCAAAAAGTTAGTCTGTTGAACCGATGTTGCCTTCTTTTGACTGATACGCATGAGCTGTAGTTCTTCCTGGAGAAGTCTCAACCTTTCCTCCTCATTCACAGATCATTTTATCTCTCAACATCTTAGCTCTCCCGCCAGGGGGTACCACCAGATTTGTTACTGGTCTCCTTAGAATTGGCTCTCAGAAGTACACGTGTTCTGAACCACATGAGTTGGAGATTATGTTGAGATCATTTCTTCTTGCCACCTGGATGTTGTTTGTCTCTAAAGCAATCTAGAACTACATTCATTTTTCATCATGTTACACCACTTAAAACTAAAATCTTGGTTTGCACTAATTACATGTGTATAACTAAACTCTCTAGATCACTGTTTTTCAAACTATGGTCAAACCAGGGCTTCCCTATTCCTAGGCAGTATGTCCTTGTGCAACATTTCAAAATGAAGTCAAGTGGAGCAGATAGTCCTGGGTTCTTTTCCAAAGCGGAGCTTGGCAAACTGTAGCCTAAGGCCCAAATTGAGCACCCCCAACCTGCCCCCGCCCCACTGCAGCGCGCCACTTTATACACTGTCTGCATATTTTCAAATGGTTGGAAAAGTCCAAAAGAAGAATAATACTGCATAGCATTTTTGAAAATCATGAGATTCGAGTGCACACAGCCACGTTTAATCGGCACGCAGCCACGTGGCGCCTCCAAGGCTTGTGTCTGGCTGCCTTGGTGCTTCAGTAGCAGAGCTTGAGCAGAGCTCAGTGGAGAGACGCCGTTGTAGTTGCAACAGCGACTGTCTAGCCTGGAAAGCCTAGCTGTTTACTTTCCAGCAGAAGTGTGCCACCCTCTGTCCTAAAGGTTAGAGAATCTCAAAAGAGCCTAATAATTCCCTGGTTGGTCAGGAGCAGAGCCTCGTCCAGGATCTGGCCTCCAAATTCTGAGTTCCAAGTTTTCTAAGTACCTAATTATATTGTTCTTTTTATCTTGGTGAAAGTGAAGTTGCTCAGTTGTGTCCGACTCTTTGCGACCCCATGGACTGTAGCCTACCAGGTTCCACCATCCATGGGATTTTCCAGGCAAGAATACTGGAGTGGGTTGCCTTTTCCTTTTCCAGGAGATCTTCCCGACCCAGGGATTGAACCCAGGTCTCCTGCATTGTAGGCAGACGCTTTACCATCTGAGCTACAGAGGTCGTATGTTCCAGGGGCAGGAATGAACAGTAACAATTAGCACCAATCAGCTCTACTCTGTTGTTCACTTGGTTCACAAAGGACAGGGTGGCGTCATGGAAGGAACGATGACTCTGAGCCAGGAAGCCCACGTTCTCCCCCTGGGCTGCTGCTCCCCGGTGGGAAGCTCACCCCCGCACATCCCTCACGCTGGAGCGTGAGCTGCCTGGGCTCGTGGCCAGGCTGGTTTAGATGGGGGCTAGGAAGACTGAGAACCTTGTCACTGTCTTCAGGACTGTAGGGAAGAGAGGGTCTACACGGGGGCACTGAAAGCTCCCAGGGTCTTGGGTATCAAGTCGCTGCATACTGCTTTTCTGTTCATTAACTCATTGTGTAGACTCCTAGAATTTTGGAGCCAAAAAGGAAACTTCAGGGTCATTTAGCTGATCCTATTCCCAGGCAATTCAGCACAGTATACCACATCCTTGATAGGGGGTCAGCCAACTTCTACTTGAATGTTCCCAGTGATGGGCATATTCTGAATATTCTCATTGCAGGAGGTAGCTCATGACACTATTGGACAATTCCAGCTCCAAAAAGTTAGTCTGTTGAACCGATGTTGCCTTCTTTTGACTGATACGCATGAGCTGTAGTTCTTCCTGGAGAAGTCTCAACCTTTCCTCCTCATTCACAGATCATTTTATCTCTCAACATCTTAGCTCTCCCGCCAGGGGGTACCACCAGATTTGTTACTGGTCTCCTTAGAATTGGCTCTCAGAAGTACACGTGTTCTGAACCACATGAGTTGGAGATTATGTTGAGATCATTTCTTCTTGCCACCTGGATGTTGTTTGTCTCTAAAGCAATCTAGAACTACATTCATTTTTCATCATGTTACACCACTTAAAACTAAAATCTTGGTTTGCACTAATTACATGTGTATAACTAAACTCTCTAGATCACTGTTTTTCAAACTATGGTCAAACCAGGGCTTCCCTATTCCTAGGCAATATGTCCTTGTGCAACATTTCAAAATGAAGTCAAGTGGAGCAGATAGTCCTGGGTTCTTTTCCAAAGCGGAGCTTGGCAAACTGTAGCCTAAGGCCCAAATTGAGCACCCCCAACCTGCCCCCGCCCCACTGCAGCGCGCCACTTTATACACTGTCTGCATATTTTCAAATGGTTGGAAAAGTCCAAAAGAATAATAATACTGCATAGCATTTTTGAAAATCATGAGATTCGAGTGCACACAGCCACGTTTAATCGGCACGCAGCCACGTGGCGCCTCCAAGGCTTGTGTCTGGCTGCCTTGGTGCTTCAGTAGCAGAGCTTGAGCAGAGCTCAGTGGAGAGACGCCGTTGTAGTTGCAACAGCGACTGTCTAGCCTGGAAAGCCTAGCTGTTTACTTTCCAGCAGAAGTGTGCCACCCTCTGTCCTAAAGGTTAGAGAATCTCAAAAGAGCCTAATAATTCCCTGGTTGGTCAGGAGCAGAGCCTCGTCCAGGATCTGGCCTCCAAATTCTGAGTTCCAAGTTTTCTAAGTACCTAATTATATTGTTCTTTTTATCTTGGTGAAAGTGAAGTTGCTCAGTTGTGTCCGACTCTTTGCGACCCCATGGACTGTAGCCTACCAGGTTCCACCATCCATGGGATTTTCCAGGCAAGAATACTGGAGTGGGTTGCCTTTTCCTTTTCCAGGAGATCTTCCCGACCCAGGGATTGAACCCAGGTCTCCTGCATTGTAGGCAGACGCTTTACCATCTGAGCTACAGAGGTCGTATGTTCCAGGGGCAGGAATGAACAGTAACAATTAGCACCAATCAGCTCTACTCTGTTGTTCACTTGGTTCACAAAGGACAGGGTGGCGTCATGGAAGGAACGATGACTCTGAGCCAGGAAGCCCACGTTCTCCCCCTGGGCTGCTGCTCCCCGGTGGGAAGCCTGGGGCCAGGTCCCTGACCTCTGGACTTTGGTGTTCTCCACTGGAAAAGGAGGATTTTGTAGAAGAGGATCTGTGAGATCTCTCATGAGGAAACTGAGGATCGGGGGATCCAGTCGCCATCTCCATCTGACCCCTAGTTCCTGGAAGACCCTTCTTGCCTTGATCCTCTGCCCACACTCATCCCCACTGGGATGCCCACGGTCCAGCCTTCCATGAGGTCCCCTCCAATCTTGCACTTCTGTGGCTCACACACTGCATTTGGGATACAGGGTTTCTTGGTGAATGATGGCATCCTTGAGTCTGGAAAAACAGTGATTTCCCTCCAAGAACTTGCCATCGCCTGATGCCACGTGGGGCACTCAGACCACAATCCTCTCTAAGAATTGCTCTTATTTTTGCTTCTTCTCAAAGGCATGCCACTGTCTCCTTTGGGCCCATCTTGTATAATCTCCTCAAAGGCTGGTAGGTAGGTTGAGTCCCTAAGTCGCACCCGACTCTTGCAACCCCATGGACTGTAGCCCACTAGGCTCCTCTGTCCATGGGCTTCTCCAGGCAAGAATGCTAGAGTGGGTTGCCATTTCCTTCTCCAGTGGCTCTTCCCCAACCAGGGATCGAACCCATGTCTCCTGCATTGCAGGCAGACTCTTTACCGATGGGCCACCAGGGAAGCCTTAAAGACTTGCATCTTAAGGAAAATAAAAGCCAGAAGCAGACAAATGTAGAGCACAGCAAGTCTGAATTTGGTTCCATCGCAGCTCAGAGAGTCAGCCCTCCAAAGTGACTTCACTCATCAGCCTTTGAATGACTGGAGCAGAGGGCCATGCCTTTCCTCTCTTAGATGCTGCCAGACCAAACCCTGAGCTTGGTTACAGTGTTGCTAAGCAAGAGGCAGTTCTGGGTGGTTATCTTCCACCCAGAACACTTTGGCCAAAATTCAATGCACTTTGGAGATGTTAGAGATTGTTGACCAATCACCAGTGAGTACATTTAATCAACATAATATTAAACCTAAGTATTCATCACGGTGTGTTCATCAGCACAAAATAAAGTTCTTCTAGAATTCTGCCCTATTTCTCTTAAAGGAGCAATTTCCTGGAGGACCAAGCACTTTTTTTTTTAAATAAGGTCCTCAGGGATGCTAAGCAAACCATGAGCTGTAGGACATGGTGGGCTATGTCTTAACCACATATACACAGGTGATTACAAATACAGGACAATTTCCCTAGGAGAATATGAAAACATAAACTAAAGCTTTGGGGCCACCTTGAATAAACTTTTTTGAATATAGCCATAAAATCAACGGTCTGTTGATACTTTTTTTGTTATTGTTAATTTACTTTGTTTAACATGCATTTAAAAAACAACATAATTTAGAAATATCTCACATTTTGTGAAACCTTTATTTGAATTCTTCACAATTCATGATATCAGTATCTTTCTCATCCTTCAAGTTACTTTTTATGTCATCTCATACTATTAATCAAGGCAATTCTTTGCTACCTTCAAAGTTGAGATACAGAACTTAGAAATTCTGTCCTAAGCCACAAATATTGATTCATGTAATATTAGTTACATAAGTGACTGCCGCCATGTTGCCTCTTATTTTTAAATTTTGTTTTTAATTAAACCCTTTTATTTCAAGATAATCATTGATTCACATGCAGCTGTAAGAAACCCACCCTCTTTTCTTTTCTTTTTGTTGCCACACTGCACAGCCTGCAGGATCTTAGTCTCTCCAACAGGGATTGAACCCAGACCGGTGGCTGTGAAAGCGCCAAGTCTGAACCACTGAACCACCAGAGAATTCCCAGGACCATCTCCTTTTCAAAGGATATATTTTTATTTTTACTGATAGGTATTGCAGTTTGGCTCCCTACTCCAATACTCTTGCCTGGAAAATCCCATGGATGGAGGAGCCTGGTAGGCTGTAGTCCATAGGGTCGCAAAGAGTCAGACACGACTGAGCGACTTCCCTTTCACTTTTCACTCTCATGCATTGGAGAAGGAAATGGCAACCCACTCCAGTGTTCTTGCCTGGAGAATCCCAGGGACGGGGGAGCCTGCTGGGCTGTCGTCTATGGGGTTGCACAGAGTCGGACACAACTGAAGCGACTTAGCAGTAGCTGCAGCATTGCAGTTAAAAAAAAAAATCCAGTAATATTCAAATCTGCATCAGATACACAGGGAGATTTTTAGAAAATATTTAAGAAAATGAAAATCATCTTTACCATCCCTTAGAGTAGCAGATTTTTATCAGTTTCTTATATTAGTTCCAGTTATTCTTATATACTAGTTAGACATTTTGCAAATTGGAAGATTTGAACTAAATACTCATAAAACTGTGCTTTACCTCCTTTTATAAATTTAACCTACATTTACCCTTTCTGTTGCTATTCGTTCATTTCTGTTTTTCTTTGAGATCCTTTTCCATTATTTTTCTATTGTGTTTAATTCTTTTTTCTTTATTTATTTTTAATTGGAGAGTAATTGCTTTCCAATATTGTGTTGGTTCCTGCCATAAAGCAACGTGAGTCAGCCATAGGTATACATATGTCCCCTCTCTCTTGAAGCTCCCTTCCATCTCCTACCCATCCCACCCCTCTAGGTTGTCACAAAGTACTGGTTTGAGCTCCCTGATTTATACAGCAAATTCCCACTGGCTATCTGTTTTTTGTATGATAGTGTATATCTTTCCATGCACCTCTCAATTCGGCCCACCCTCTCCTTCCCCTCACTGTGTCTGCAAGTCTGTTCTCTATGTTTGTGTCTCCACTGCAGCCCTGCAGATAGGTTCATCAGTACCATCTTTCTAGATTCCATATATATATGACATTTGTTTTTCTGACTTACTTTACTCTGTATAATAGGCTCTAGGTTCATTCACCTCAATTAGAACTGACTCAAATGCATTCCTTTTCATGGCTGAATAATATTCCATTGTATATATGTACCTCAACTTCTTTATCAATTCATCTGTTGGTGGAAATCAATCAATGTGATACACCATATTAACAAAGTAAAAGATAAAATCATTTGATAATCTCAATAGATGCAGAAAAAGCTTTTGACAAAATTCAGCACACATTTATGATAAAAACTCTTTAAAAAAATGGGCATAGAAGGAACCTACTTCAACATAATAAAGGCCATATATGATACACCCTTAGCAAACATTATTCTCAATGGTGAAAAGCCAAAAACATTTCCTCTAAGTTCAGGAGCAAGACAAGGTTGCTCACTCTCGCCACCGTTACTCAACATAGTTTTGGAAGCCCTAGACACTGCAGTTAAAGCAAAAAAAGAAATGAAAGGAATCTGGACTCACTGTTTACAGATGACATGATACTATGCATAGAAAACCCTAAAGACACTATCAGAGAATTACCAGAGCTAAATCGGTGAATTTAAGTCACAGAATACAAAATTAATACGCAAAAGTCACTTGCATTCCTANTGAAAGGAATCTGGACTCACTGTTTACAGATGACATGATACTATGCATAGAAAACCCTAAAGACACTATCAGAGAATTACCAGAGCTAAATCGGTGAATTTAAGTCACAGAATACAAAATTAATACACAAGAGTCACTTGCATTCCTATACACTAACAATGAAAAATCAGGAGGAGAAATTAAGGAATCAATCCCATTTACCATTGCAACAAAAAGAATAAAATACTGAAGAATAAACCTACCTAAGAATACCAAAGAGCTTTTCCATTATTTATTCATTTGGCTACAGGGCCTGGGAGAGCTTAGTTCCCTCACCAGCAATCCAACTGGGGCGCCCTGAATTGGAAGTGCAATTTCTTAACCAACTGGACCACCAGGGAATTCTCTCAGCATTTAAAAAATTTTTAACTTTATTTACTTTTAAACTTTTTATTTTATATTGGAGTATAGCAGATTGACAATGTTGTAATAATAGTTTCAGGTGAACAACAAATGGATTCAGCCATACATATATGTATATTCACTCTCCCCAAACCTTCCCCACATAATGTTGTACACGCTGCTATATTAAAATGGATGATCAACACAACCTGCTGTATAGCACATAGAACTCTGCCCCGCCATTTTTCAAAAACTGAAATATAGTTGGTTTACAAAGTTGAGTTAGTTTCTGGTATTTGGCAAAATGATTCAGCTATGCATGGGCTCCTTTTCCTGTTGCCAGAAGAATTCTGTTTAATTGTTCTTTCATTGTGGAACTTTTGGCAAAGAATCCTTTCATATTTGTCTATTTGTTGTAAGCATTTTTATTTGGTCATCGTTTTGCCAGCGTATCTTTGTTTTATTGCCTTTGTCTTGCACAGCTTAAGAATCTGGCGAAGACCTGGGAAGGAATTCTGCAGTGTCTGGCTCACTCCAGCTTCTCTTCTCTCTGGAAGTTTTCCCATTAGTCCTAAATACCTTTGCACTCCTAAACACCAATTTCTGTTTCTCTAACGCCATGAGATTGCCCAAAGCTGTGCAGGCTTCTTTGCCCTTAAGTATGTGCCTCTGCTGGGATCACCATCCTCTGCTCCCAGCTGAGAAATGGCGAATGCTTCAGGTGAAAGCGGCTCACTGACTGTCAGCCCATCTCTCTGCACTTTTCTTCTCTGGGATCTTAGCTCTCAGGTTCTGGCTGACTCAACAGTAGTCTCCAATACCTTCAATAAGATTAAATATTAACATATATACACACACACAGTTACTGACGTTGTTCTTGGCTGGAACCTTGCTTGGTTTGCCACAACTGCAACAGCTTAGCCACAAACAAAAATATCTGTATTTCCTCTTAAAATGATCCTTCTCGGGCCTACTGACGTTAGTCTCTGTGGCGCAATCGGTTAGCGCGTTCGGCTGTTAACCGAAAGGTTGGTGGTTCCAGCCCACCCAGGGACACCTTCTGCTTACTCCTTGGGGCTTCCCTGGTGGTGCAGAGGTTAAAGTGTCTGCCTGCAATGTGGGAGACCTGGTTTCGATCCCTGGGTCGGGAAGATTCCCTGGAGAAGGAAATGGCAACCCACTCCAGTATTCTTGCCTGGAGAATCCCATGGACAGAGGAGCTTGGTGGGCTACAGTCCATGGGGTCGCAAAGAGTCGGACACGACTGAGCAACTTCACTTTCACTTTCAATTGTAAGCTCTTAACTACCGTAATTGTTACCAAGTATATGTGGGGTTTGTTTGCTTTCTGACTTTGGTTTGTTTTTACTGACTGTGTCAGATGAATTCTACCAAGACCCTGAACTGGCATTGATTAAAGTCATTTGGAGATGATAGATTCTTCCCCAAAGAGTGATTTATTGTTGCAAACAAATTGGGATTCTACTCCATTATATGAGAGCCTTTGTGAGGACTTGAACATAAGAGGACCTCCATTTTTCTGAGGCTAATGAAGGGCTGTGGTGGTGTTAGTCTCACAGTTGTGACCCCATGGACTGTAACCCACCAGACTCCTCTGTCCATGGGTTTCTCCAGACAAGAATTCTGGGGTGGGTTGCCATTCCCTTCTCCTGGGGATCTTCCCGATCCAGGGATTGAACCTGGATCTCTCACACTGCAGGCAGATTCTTTACCATCTGAGCCACCAGGGAAACCAACAAAGGGTAGGGAAATTCATTTATTTAGGGCGGATGTGGTCGCCAGCCTACGTGGGCCATAAGCAGAGCTGTGAACGAGACAAACTATGCCTCCATGGTGCCGGCAGCTCCTTTCTGGGTTTTATTCTGACACCTCCTCACTAGGTACTGATGTCTAGTGTGACTCAGCCTGACAGGTAGGGCTGAACATTGCCAGGTATGTCCAGAGACGCAGCCTTCAGACCCAGGCACCTTTCCAGTTTTTTTCTGATGAAACAGCTATCCTGTGTTTATACCTCGGGGACTGGCTGTCTCTGAAATTGACCCGATAAAACAACGGCTTCATACGTTGCTGGGTCTGGAGTCCCTCCACACGTTAACCTAACATACTGTGCCCCAAAAGTGTGGGTTGAAGGAAGAAGACTGGTGTCAGAGAAAGCACCTTCTCCTTGTTCTCATCCTTTTTGCAGTGTAATCTGCTGTAATTGAACAGGACATCAGGAGACCTGAAATCTGTGCTCTTTCCATCTATCAACTGGGCAGTCATTTCTGCCCTTCTTTTCTCACCTTGCCTTGAAAAGAAATGAAACCACTGAATTCAGACCACACAAGCTATTGACTCCCACTGGGTTTATAGGTTTGGAAGTGTGAAAAAGCATTTCTGAACTACTAAGAGAAATGTGGTTTATCCAAGATGTTATTTTAATGACAAAGTTTGTCATGGCTCAGAGTAGGGTGCTGTCAAAAGTCAACAGAACTGGAAAAATATAAATGAATCTTCCTTGGTGAGAAACAGAAAATCGCTAGTTAAGGAACCCTGACACCACATGAGTGTCTGGTGATATTTCAGGCTGTTTACCCATTATTAACCTCCTGGTCACTGCCAAGTCAATGAATTTTTAATCTTCTGCTCCCAAGGTCATGGTCAGGCCAGATTCAAGACATGACAGAATAATATGACCCGCTTTTATGATTTTAAAGAAAAGTGAGGGGAAGATAGAGGGAACAGGGCTCTATAAACCTATTACCACCTTCAACTGGGACTTGACCTTGAGTTTTTCCTCTGGCTCTTTCCATGGTTTGATTACCATGGGATAAAACAGAATGCTGACTCTTCATATCATTTCCCATACTCTCACTCAGCGTCATCTCAGTTTTGTTGAGTACTTTATCATGAGATGGTCCCTCAGAGCTAGTTTCTCTTAATAGCTTGACTCACTGGTTAGCTGCGTTGCCCAGCATAAGACACGACAGCTGTGCCTTAGTTTGATCATCACTGAATAGGGATAAGATTAGTTCTCGCCCTGCTGGCTCACAGAGTGTTCAAGAGACTTAATTTACCAAGGAGATGAAAAGTGCTTTATAAAACGTGATCTTCTTAAGGGCTGGTGAACATAATTTTGGACCATCTAGAACAGCAATCCCCAACCTTTTTGGCCCCAGGGACTGGTTTTATGGAAGATGATTTTCTCTGCACCTTGGAGGAGGGGGGATTGGTTTCAGGTTGGTTCAAGCGCATTATACCTGTTGTGTACTTTGTTTCTATTGTTATTATATCGGCTCCACATCAGATCATCAGGCACTAGATTCCGGAGTTTGGGGACCCCTGCTCTAGAGTGTGATCTAGTTGGCTTCCTTGGTAGCTCAGTAGGTTAAGAATCTGCCTGCAATGCAGGAGAACCCAGTTTGATCCCTGGACTGGGAAGATCCCCTGAAGAAGGTATAGGCTACCCACTCCAGTATTCTTGCCTGGAGAACTCCATGGACAGAGGAGCCTGGCGGGCTACATGGGATTGCAACGAGTCAGACATGACTGAACAACTTTCACAGTCACAAATCTAGAGTGTGGGATGGTCAATTAAAGCCTTGGTTTAATAATTTAAACCGTAAGAATTAATAGAAATGCTGTTTGGACAGTTTTATCCCATGTGCTCTTTCTACCACTGGATCCCACCATTAACTCGGCTTGAGAATTGATGAAATAAAAGCTTCTTAATGACAGTGATGCCAGTAGAGGTTTGGTTTTGGAACAGAGTTTTGTATTATTAATATCTTGGAAGCTTGGGATTGATGCAATGTCAATTGCCAATGCAGGAAGTTTTTCCAACTTTAGCCCTTAATTTGGACCAGAGAGGTAGTTTGGACTCTTTGCTATAGGATGGTAAATGGGAACGTTGAGCTTTTTCAAATTGTCTGCCTTCTATACTCTTTCCCCGTATCTCTCTTCCTCAGATCTCTCCCTCTTTCATTTTCATGATCATCGTGATGCATCTCTAATAACACTTCAGTTGTTCTTACGATGTGTCAGGCAACTCTGTAAGTGCTTCACATATGTTGAGTTCATTTACTCCTCTCAACAGCCTCCTTTTACAGCAAGCAGGCTGAGTCTCAGGGCAGTTGAAAGACTTGTCTATGTTTCCATAGCTAGTAGATTGCAAAGCATGGGGTTATTGTTTTTTTAATCTTTATTGAAATATGGTTGATTTATTGTGTTGTGTTAGTTTCAAGTGTCCAGCAAAGTGATTCAGTTGTATATATAATTTTTCAGAATCTTTTCCATTGTAGGTTATTATAAGATATTGACTCTAGTTCCCTGTGCTATACAATAGGTCCCTGTTGGTTATCTATTTTAGATTTTAACCCCAAACTCCTAACTGATTGCCCCCTCCCTTGCCCCTTTGGTGGCCGTAAGCTTGCTTTCTGTGTCTGTGAGTCTGCAAAGCAGGGGTTTAAACCACGGTGGTCTGTACCCAGAGTTCATGTCTTGACAGTACCGCTGAGCTGCCCATCTATCATTGCTTCATGTGCCTGGGTCTAGGAATCCCCAGAGATGAAAGTTCTCTGAAAACCTGCACCTGCTCTCTTGAGGGCTTAAAGGACAGTAAGACGCCACGTGGGACCGTTGGCTCGGTGTTTTGGTCAGTTTGGGTTGCTGTAACAAGACGCCATAAACTAGGTGGCTCAGACAGCAGAGCATGCGTCTCACAGTTTGAGAGGCTGGAAGTCTCTAGAAGGAGAGACTGGAAGAGATCAGAATGCCAGTGTGGCTGCTGTCTGGTGAAGACCCTCTTCTGGCCTGCAGACTACCATCTTCTTGCTGTGTCCTCACATGGCAGAGAGAGGGCATCCGCTCCTTAAAAGATGCTCCCATCATGGGGGGCTCCACCCACAGGGTCTAATTGCCTCTGAACGCCCTTCTCCTGGGGGCTCGGGTTTCAGCCTCTGAGTCTGAGGGGACACACGTGCCGGCTGTGGCTCTTAGCAGTGACGACTACTGTTCTTCCAGGTTCCTTTCTCCTGAACAGCTCTCCCTTCCTTAGAAGGGCCGCAGTGGACAGGGACTTTGCGAGGAAATGTAGAGCTCCCAGAACTTGCTGACTGGGGACCTGTGGGCCCTCGGGCACGGGGGCTGAAACCCTCTCCTGGAGGAAGGGAGGGCTGGATCTAGGAATCCTCCACCACTGCAGCCTCCTCTGTCACAAGCTGACAGAGGCTTGGAACAGCAGGGTCTGAGGGCAACCTCATAACTGAGACCCACTGAGGCAGGCCTGGGGCCTTCCCGGGTTGCGCCAGAGGTAAACAGCCTGCCTGCCAATGCAGGAGACATAAGAGATGTGGGTTTCATCCCTGGGTTGAGAAGATCCCCTCAGGAGGAGGACATGGCAACACACTCCAGTATTCTTGCCTGGAGAATCCCACGGACGGGGAGCCTGGCGGGGCCACAGAGAATCGGACACGACCGAAGTGACTTAGCATGCACGCACGAGGGAGGCCTGTGCCCTTTCCAGACAGAGGTCTTGCTGTGCCCTCGGGGCTGGTGAGAGGGTGCAGGACACCCAGACGCTAGCTAGATGGGAGGGGCTGGGTAACTTGGAGGCCATACAGACACAGGGCTCACATCGCCTCCCTAGCCCTAGACATTTGAGCAGGAAGGGGGTGAGGTGCAGGACAGAATGGGTGAAACCCAGGGGTCTCCCCTGGCAGATCCATATTTAGGACAAGGAGAATGTCTCGGGGCCACATGGTAAAGACATTGGGGTGTGTGTTCTGTCCCACATGCCCACTCGGGACCTGCGACCCGAAGGCAGGAGGTTGGTGCATGGATCCGGTTGTGATGAGGGATGGTATACACAACGGGAAAAGATTTTTGTTGGCACCCCGCATGCTTTAATGAATGAACACTTTCTCATCTTTTCTAGCAGCAGTGTCCTTGTGAAACGGATGTTCAGGCCCATGGAAGAGGAGTTTGGTCCAGCACCTTCTAAGCAGATGAAAGAAGAAGGGATGAAGCGAGGTACTGCTCCCCCTGGGGCCCTGCCCTCCTTGGCCTCGCTCTCATGAGGAAGAGTGGGGGACGATTCACCCAGAGAGCTCACATTCTGTCTGGGCCCTGCAGTTCCGTGCTGGCCTGGAGATGCTCTTATTGACACAGGAAGTCCACAGTATCCTCCTTTGCTTTCAGCCTTGCCTCTTTAAACACCCTAAGCAAACATTCTTTCTGGGAGCTGGTTCTTTCCTTTACCTTGAGGGCAATGTAATGAATATACTGACTCATCCAGCAGTGAGATAGAAAGTTAAAACAAACCCGCGCTGTGTTTGACAATAGCCTCTCATGAGCACCAAGGGCTGAGACTTGTTCAATAGATGCCAATGATGGATCATGGTACAAGTAAATGAAACTATTTTCTGTGACATCACAGCTTAACTCATTTTCTCTTGGTCAGGGGTATTATTCCACTTCACCAAGAGGGTAAGAAAGAAGCATGGGCATGTTAGTGTCGTGTTCAGCGTCTCAGTGCTTTGCTGGCCCACTGTCCTTCCTGGGAGTAAGAGGAAGGGGTGATTGCCGCACACTCTGCTGTAGCCAACACCATGAGCTTCCAGGACTTCTGGCTTATGCAGCACTGGACTGTTAATGAGGCAGGTTGCTGTACGCCCACCATCTGCACAGGCTTGAGGCTTTTGTTATGGAGAATTTTTTCCTCTATTTGTTAAAATGGGTTTGTATAGTGGTAAGAGCATCCCCTCTGCAGCTTCCCTCAGCCTTATCACATTGAATGACCTTGGGAAGGTCCTCTGCGCATTGGAGTCCTCACTTGTAAAATGGGAACCACAAGGATACCTGCATCACAGAGTGAGGACTGGTGAGTTAATGTATGTAAAGCACTAAACTCAAGTGCCCAGTGCATAGTAAGCACTCCATCTTCACTATTATTAGTTTCATTTTTAGGCCTGGATCTAGTTAAGGCGTATTATCATAATTATGATTGAGTAATGAGCATTTCAGAATTCAAAGAACATAAATACCTGAGTAGTGTTGATTACAGTAGTAATATTTAAACCTTTAAAGGGTTTTCAAATTTCCCAGGCTCACCATCAAATATTCGAGTCCATTTTGAGCTCTGTTCCTGCATGCCTTTTGTATCTCATCCTTTAAAAGGAGGGCAGTGTTGTATGGAAATCAAGAATCACACAGGCCAAAGTGATTGCAGCTTAGATCCGTAGTTAGTGAGTGTGATTGGTCTAAAGTTTGTGTTTTTTCAGATTATTTTGAGGTGGTGAGGTTAGCACAAGAATTGCCACCAGAATTTGCGTTGGGCTGTGATGAGACACGGTTATGGCCTTTGAAACATCCCAATCGTAGGGACACATGAGGGCGCTGCGACCTTCCAGCAACAGAGAACTCCCAGGAGTGCCTGGGAAATCCCGTGGATGGAGGAGTCTGGGAGGCTGCGGTCATGGGGTCGCGCAGAGTCGGACACGACTGAAGCGATTTAGCAGCAGCAGCAGCAGGAGTGGCTTGTCTTTGGAAAAGGACTGTGGGGTTCCTGAGCCCCTCCACCAGGACTCCTGCTCTGAGCTGGGCTTTGATGAGCACAAGGAACCAGGACCAGTGATGGTGCCCACTGTTTGTCTGTTAGAAGTTCTCCGGGAGAGGGAGTGAGCATAATTATCACCAGTGCCCCTGTTTGCTGCTTTGTCTTTGTAGCCACTTCTCAGGGCGGCTCCCTTGGAGTCACCAGGGGCTGGCCTCCCTGGCTGGCTGCCTTTGTCTGTAGGAGGTCTTGGATGTGTGGTAATGGTTATTGCTATCATTAGCGGAGTGATTATTATGCACAGACACACAGTTAATGAGAGCTGTCTCTCTGGGCAAGCCATGGGGGTGAGCTGTAAGCCCAAGCACTACCAATGTGGCTGTCAGCAAGCCCAGCAGGAGACGGAGGCACAGTTTGCAGCCGGTCAACCTGCCGTCACGCCCCCTTTAACCCTTTCCAGGGACTCCTGCAGCCGGAGTGGCAGCTGCACTATCTCAGATCCAGTGGAAGTAGCACTCACTTTAATAGAACATGGTTTGGGGTTTCCTTAGGGTACTGGAGATTACATTTTTCTGTTGGGGGTCCATGGGAAGAAGTTACAGAACGTTCATCTATAAGAGGCACTGGTGGGGATTTTTGTATTGTTCTGTTTTGTTCTTTTTTACTTTAATTTCCCCCATCTAGTAGTAATTGGGGCCCTGTGGTCTAATTATTTCTCGCTGTGCTGCTAACATTGAGTCCTCATACAGTGCCATTAGGTCACTAGATCATTGTGCTGAAATGGGGACTATCCAATATTGGAGATGCTATTCTCCAATCTATTACCTTGGGATTTTATTTTTATACTTGGTGAAGAGAAGAAACTGCAATGCTTAAGGTTTTATTTTTTTCTTTCTGGGGCATCATACAGAAATTGAACCTCTGGCTGCAGAAGGAAATGCGGGCAGAGCCCATGTGCACGTGTGACGCCGCCGTTACAAAGCAGCAACTGTAATGATGTCCCTGGGCACTGGGCAGGAGAAGAATGGGTGGGAGTATGGATTAGAGCCGACTTCATTTCCCAGCTCCAGCTTCATTCTTTCAGGCTGGTGGTGACCGCGGCTCCGTGGGTGTCTGACGGCGGTCAGGATCCGGGCTTAACAGGGCTTTTGACCTGTGCGTTCTTCCTATCGCGGCCAGGTGCATGGGGCTTCAGCCTCCGCCCCTTGCTTCCCTCTGAAGGTAGAAGCAGGAGCCCGGTCATCTGGAGGAGGAGGGAAAGAAAGGGCAGGCAGTTCACTGGGCCTGGAGAGTCACATCTGAGTAGTGCTTCCTAGTTCTTCCCGGGAGCTGAGTCTGGTGCAGTTGCTGTAAGGGTGGGTCTGCAGTAACAGTGTGCCTTTGCCTCCCTGAGGACCCCTGGGGTCTCTGCCATCTCTTGTATTCTGTGCATTGCTGGATTCAGTATGTTAGGTTATAGAGAAATGAGTAGAAAACTGCGTGTGCCTTCTCCGAGGGAACCAGCACCATCACTACAGTTGCGTCATAATGACCCCAGGGATGCAGGAATTGGGGATGCCGCCTGCGTGCCTGGTGCCCACGGCTGCTGTTTCATTCAGCCCTCTCAGCAGCCCCACCAGGGAGGTGTCGGCCTTGGAGGGGTTGGACGACCAGGGCCCCCCAGCAGGCTGAACCGGGCTCAAAGCCAGATCAGGTTCTCGGCTCCTCCCTCAGCCTGCCTCTGGCTTGCCCTGTCTCCCTGCGGGCCTGTTGGTCTGTCCGCCTGGGGGTCGCCTCCCTGTCCTCTCCCTCCCACTCTCCTCACCCCCATGGCCTGCACTGATGTGTCTACACCCCCACAACTCAGATCTCTCCTTCAGAGCAACCTTCTGGGAGCCCTCCCTCTCCACCCCCTTGAAAGAGCTCAGGCCTTACAAGCCCCCGCTTGTGGTTTTTTCTTTCATAACTCTGACGCCCTGTCTGCTCGTTTGAGGAATGCCTGCCTCTCTAAGTGGACTACGAACTTCTGAAGGGCAGGCTCTGTCTTAACTCATTACTGCAACCCCAGCTCCTGTCACACCGCCTGCGGCCTTGGGCCCAGGTGGATATCCAGTAATGTTTGTTGAATGATCAAATAAATAGAAGATAGAGGTCACAGAAAGATGGGTCATAAAGAGATCATGTGCCCACCTTAAAGGAATTCAAATGTGATGGGTGTGATGTGACAACGTCTTACACCCTGCTGTCGGCTTCTTTCATTGAATCCTCGGTAACAGTCCCTAGCTGCAGGTGCCTCGTCACTCGGATGGGTCAGGGGGCGCGTGACGGCAGCCTCTGAGCCCTCTGTGAGGGGAGCGGTCTCCAGGGCAGCCGCACGGGCTCTGCGGTCATGGCTTCCTGCCCTTCTCTTGCAGTGCTTCTGTACGTGAGGAAGGAGACGGACGACGTGTTTGATGCCTTGATGTTGAAATCCCCCACCGTGAAGGGCCTGATGGAAGCGGTAAGCATGAGCCCCCTTCAGCCCCCAAGAAACCAGCATGCAGTCTCCCATGGGCTGGAATCCGTTTATTAAAAGGCAGCCTGTGAGGTTGGCCCTGGAATGAGCTTTATACAAGAAAAAGGAAAAGTGGGGATTTATGGAGATGCTGATTTCTATCCTTAAGGAGAAGGAAATTGAAAAATGGCCAATTCCCTGTCAGTTTAAGGCTAATCAGAGTAAAGATGCCATAGAGGAAGGTTAAATTGTGGGTTTCTGTCAGTCTCTTTGCAAGAAACCAAATTAGATGTGCTTAATTTCCAAATATGGGCTTCACAGGTGGCACCAGTGATAAAGAAGCTACCTGCCAATGCAGGAGACATAAAAGATGAGGGTTCAGTCCTGGGTCGGGAAGATCCCCTGGAGGAGGGCATGGCAACCCACTCCAGTATTCTTGCCTGGAGGATCCCTCTCTCACACTGCAGGCAGATTCTTTACCATCTGAGCCACCAGGGAAACCAACAAAGGGTAGGGAAATTCATTTATTTAGGGCGGATGTGGTCGCCAGCCTACGTGGGCCATAAGCAGAGCTGTGAACGAGACAAACTATGCCTCCATGGTGCCGGCAGCTCCTTTCTGGGTTTTATTCTGACACCTCCTCACTAGGTACTGATGTCTAGTGTGACTCAGCCTGACAGGTAGGGCTGAACATTGCCAGGTATGTCCAGAGACGCAGCCTTCAGACCCAGGCACCTTTCCAGTTTTTTTCTGATGAAACAGCTATCCTGTGTTTATACCTCGGGGACTGGCTCTCTCTGAAATTGACCCGATAAAACAACGGCTTCATACGTTGCTGGGTCTGGAGTCCCTCCACACGTTAACCTAACATACTGTGCCCCAAAAGTGTGGGTTGAAGGAAGAAGACTGGTGTCAGAGAAAGCACCTTCTCCTTGTTCTCATCCTTTTTGCAGTGTAATCTGCTGTAATTGAACAGGACATCAGGAGACCTGAAATCTGTGCTCTTTCCATCTATCAACTGGGCAGTCATTTCTGCCCTTCTTTTCTCACCTTGCCTTGAAAAGAAATGAAACCACTGAATTCAGACCACACAAGCTATTGACTCCCACTGGGTTTATAGGTTTGGAAGTGTGAAAAAGCATTTCTGAACTACTAAGAGAAATGTGGTTTATCCAAGATGTTATTTTAATGACAAAGTTTGTCATGGCTCAGAGTGGGGTGCTGTCAAAAGTCAACAGAACTGGAAAAATATAAATAAATCTTCCTTGGTGAGAAACAGAAAATCGCTAGTTAAGGAACCCTGACACCACTTGAGTGTCTGGTGATATTTCAGGCTGTTTACCCATTATTAACCTCCTGGTCACTGACTGCCAAGTCCATGAATTTTTAATCTTCTGCTCCCAAGGTCATGGTCAGGCCAGATTCAAGACATGACAGAATAATATGACCCGCTTTTATGATTTTAAAGAAAAGTGAGGGGAAGATAGAGGGAACAGGGCTCTATAAACCTATTACCACCTTCAACTGGGACTTGACCTTGAGTTTTTCCTCTGGCTCTTTCCATGGTTTGATTACCATGGGATAAAACAGAATGCTGACTCTTCATATCATTTCCCATACTCTCACTCAGCGTCATCTCAGTTTTGTTGAGTACTTTATCATGAGATGGTCCCTCAGAGCTAGTTTCTCTTAATAGCTTGACTCACTGGTTAGCTGCGTTGCCCAGCATAAGACACGACAGCTGTGCCTTAGTTTGATCATCACTGAATAGGGATAAGATTAGTTCTCGCCCTGCTGGCTCACAGAGTGTTCAAGAGACTTAATTTACCAAGGAGATGAAAAGTGCTTTATAAAACGTGATCTTCTTAAGGGCTGGTGAACATAATTTTGGACCATCTAGAGCAGCAATCCCCAACCTTTTTGGCCCCAGGGACTGGTTTTATGGAAGATGATTTTCTATGCACCTTGGAGGAGGGGGGATTGGTTTCAGGGTGGTTCAAGCACATTATACCTGTTGTGTACTTTGTTTCTATTGTTATTATATCGGCTCCACATCAGATCATCAGGCACTAGATTCCGGAGTTTGGGGACCCCTGCTCTAGAGTGTGATCTAGTTGGCTTCCTTGGTAGCTCAGTAGGTTAAGAATCTGCCTGCAATGCAGGAGAACCCAGTTTGATCCCTGGACTGGGAAGATCCCCTGAAGAAGGTATAGGCTACCCACTCCAGTATTCTTGCCTGGAGAACTCCATGGACAGAGGAGCCTGGCGGGCTACATGGGATTGCAACGAGTCAGACATGACTGAACAACTTTCACAGTCACAAATCTAGAGTGTGGGATGGTCAATTAAAGCCTTGGTTTAATAATTTAAACCGTAAGAATTAATAGAAATGCTGTTTGGACAGTTTTATCCCATGTGCTCTTTCTACCACTGGATCCCACCATTAACTCGGCTTGAGAATTGATGAAATAAAAGCTTCTTAATGACAGTGATGCCAGTAGAGGTTTGGTTTTGGAACAGAGTTTTGTATTATTAATATCTTGGAAGCTTGGGATTGATGCAATGTCAATTGCCAATGCAGGAAGTTTTTCCAACTTTAGCCCTTAATTTGGACCAGAGAGGTAGTTTGGACTCTTTGCTATAGGATGGTAAATGGGAACGTTGAGCTTTTTCAAATTGTCTGCCTTCTATACTCTTTCCCCGTATCTCTCTTCCTCAGATCTCTCCCTCTTTCATTTTCATGATCATCGTGATGCATCTCTAATAACACTTCAGTTGTTCTTACGATGTGTCAGGCAACTCTGTAAGTGCTTCACATATGTTGAGTTCATTTACTCCTCTCAACAGCCTCCTTTTACAGCAAGCAGGCTGAGTCTCAGGGCAGTTGAAAGACTTGTCTATGTTTCCATAGCTAGTAGATTGCAAAGCATGGGGTTATTGTTTTTTTAATCTTTATTGAAATATGGTTGATTTATTGTGTTGTGTTAGTTTCAAGTGTCCAGCAAAGTGATTCAGTTGTATATATAATTTTTCAGAATCTTTTCCATTGTAGGTTATTATAAGATATTGACTCTAGTTCCCTGTGCTATACAATAGGTCCCTGTTGGTTATCTATTTTAGATTTTAACCCCAAACTCCTAACTGATTGCCCCCTCCCTTGCCCCTTTGGTGGCCGTAAGCTTGCTTTCTGTGTCTGTGAGTCTGCAAAGCAGGGGTTTAAACCACGGTGGTCTGTACCCAGAGTTCATGTCTTGACAGTACCGCTGAGCTGCCCATCTATCATTGCTTCATGTGCCTGGGTCTAGGAATCCCCAGAGATGAAAGTTCTCTGAAAACCTGCACCTGCTCTCTTGAGGGCTTAAAGGACAGTAAGACGCCACGTGGGACCGTTGGCTCGGTGTTTTGGTCAGTTTGGGTTGCTGTAACAAGACGCCATAAACTAGGTGGCTCAGACAGCAGAGCATGCGTCTCACAGTTTGAGAGGCTGGAAGTCTCTAGAAGGAGAGACTGGAAGAGATCAGAATGCCAGTGTGGCTGCTGTCTGGTGAAGACCCTCTTCTGGCCTGCAGACTACCATCTTCTTGCTGTGTCCTCACATGGCAGAGAGAGGGCATCCGCTCCTTAAAAGATGCTCCCATCATGGGGGGCTCCACCCACAGGGTCTAATTGCCTCTGAACGCCCTTCTCCTGGGGGCTCGGGTTTCAGCCTCTGAGTCTGAGGGGACACACGTGCCGGCTGTGGCTCTTAGCAGTGACGACTACTGTTCTTCCAGGTTCCTTTCTCCTGAACAGCTCTCCCTTCCTTAGAAGGGCCGCAGTGGACAGGGACTTTGCGAGGAAATGTAGAGCTCCCAGAACTTGCTGACTGGGGACCTGTGGGCCCTCGGGCACGGGGGCTGAAACCCTCTCCTGGAGGAAGGGAGGGCTGGATCTAGGAATCCTCCACCACTGCAGCCTCCTCTGTCACAAGCTGACAGAGGCTTGGAACAGCAGGGTCTGAGGGCAACCTCATAACTGAGACCCACTGAGGCAGGCCTGGGGCCTTCCCGGGTTGCGCCAGAGGTAAACAGCCTGCCTGCCAATGCAGGAGACATAAGAGATGTGGGTTTCATCCCTGGGTTGAGAAGATCCCCTCAGGAGGAGGACATGGCAACACACTCCAGTATTCTTGCCTGGAGAATCCCACGGACGGGGAGCCTGGCGGGGCCACAGAGAATCGGACACGACCGAAGTGACTTAGCATGCACGCACGAGGGAGGCCTGTGCCCTTTCCAGACAGAGGTCTTGCTGTGCCCTCGGGGCTGGTGAGAGGGTGCAGGACACCCAGACGCTAGCTAGATGGGAGGGGCTGGGTAACTTGGAGGCCATACAGACACAGGGCTCACATCGCCTCCCTAGCCCTAGACATTTGAGCAGGAAGGGGGTGAGGTGCAGGACAGAATGGGTGAAACCCAGGGGTCTCCCCTGGCAGATCCATATTTAGGACAAGGAGAATGTCTCGGGGCCACATGGTAAAGACATTGGGGTGTGTGTTCTGTCCCACATGCCCACTCGGGACCTGCGACCCGAAGGCAGGAGGTTGGTGCATGGATCCGGTTGTGATGAGGGATGGTATACACAACGGGAAAAGATTTTTGTTGGCACCCCGCATGCTTTAATGAATGAACACTTTCTCATCTTTTCTAGCAGCAGTGTCCTTGTGAAACGGATGTTCAGGCCCATGGAAGAGGAGTTTGGTCCAGCACCTTCTAAGCAGATGAAAGAAGAAGGGATGAAGCGAGGTACTGCTCCCCCTGGGGCCCTGCCCTCCTTGGCCTCGCTCTCATGAGGAAGAGTGGGGGACGATTCACCCAGAGAGCTCACATTCTGTCTGGGCCCTGCAGTTCCGTGCTGGCCTGGAGATGCTCTTATTGACACAGGAAGTCCACAGTATCCTCCTTTGCTTTCAGCCTTGCCTCTTTAAACACCCTAAGCAAACATTCTTTCTGGGAGCTGGTTCTTTCCTTTACCTTGAGGGCAATGTAATGAATATACTGACTCATCCAGCAGTGAGATAGAAAGTTAAAACAAACCCGCGCTGTGTTTGACAATAGCCTCTCATGAGCACCAAGGGCTGAGACTTGTTCAATAGATGCCAATGATGGATCATGGTACAAGTAAATGAAACTATTTTC
The DNA here is from genome assembly GCA_006410675.1 of Oreotragus oreotragus. Taxonomy (NCBI): domain Eukaryota; kingdom Metazoa; phylum Chordata; class Mammalia; order Artiodactyla; family Bovidae; genus Oreotragus; species Oreotragus oreotragus. The sequence continues at coordinate 122,778 of SJYX01014379.1, forward strand.
TGTGACATCACAGCTTAACTCATTTTCTCTTGGTCAGGGGTATTATTCCACTTCACCAAGAGGGTAAGAAAGAAGCATGGGCATGTTAGTGTCGTGTTCAGCGTCTCAGTGCTTTGCTGGCCCACTGTCCTTCCTGGGAGTAAGAGGAAGGGGTGATTGCCGCACACTCTGCTGTAGCCAACACCATGAGCTTCCAGGACTTCTGGCTTATGCAGCACTGGACTGTTAATGAGGCAGGTTGCTGTACGCCCACCATCTGCACAGGCTTGAGGCTTTTGTTATGGAGAATTTTTTCCTCTATTTGTTAAAATGGGTTTGTATAGTGGTAAGAGCATCCCCTCTGCAGCTTCCCTCAGCCTTATCACATTGAATGACCTTGGGAAGGTCCTCTGCGCATTGGAGTCCTCACTTGTAAAATGGGAACCACAAGGATACCTGCATCACAGAGTGAGGACTGGTGAGTTAATGTATGTAAAGCACTAAACTCAAGTGCCCAGTGCATAGTAAGCACTCCATCTTCACTATTATTAGTTTCGTTTTTAGGCCTGGATCTAGTTAAGGCGTATTATCATAATTATGATTGAGTAATGAGCATTTCAGAATTCAAAGAACATAAATACCTGAGTAGTGTTGATTACAGTAGTAATATTTAAACCTTTAAAGGGTTTTCAAATTTCCCAGGCTCACCATCAAATATTCGAGTCCATTTTGAGCTCTGTTCCTGCATGCCTTTTGTATCTCATCCTTTAAAAGGAGGGCAGTGTTGTATGGAAATCAAGAATCACACAGGCCAAAGTGATTGCAGCTTAGATCCGTAGTTAGTGAGTGTGATTGGTCTAAAGTTTGTGTTTTTTCAGATTATTTTGAGGTGGTGAGGTTAGCACAAGAATTGCCACCAGAATTTGCGTTGGGCTGTGATGAGACACGGTTATGGCCTTTGAAACATCCCAATCGTAGGGACACATGAGGGCGCTGCGACCTTCCAGCAACAGAGAACTCCCAGGAGTGCCTGGGAAATCCCGTGGATGGAGGAGTCTGGGAGGCTGCGGTCATGGGGTCGCGCAGAGTCGGACACGACTGAAGCGATTTAGCAGCAGCAGCAGCAGGAGTGGCTTGTCTTTGGAAAAGGACTGTGGGGTTCCTGAGCCCCTCCACCAGGACTCCTGCTCTGAGCTGGGCTTTGATGAGCACAAGGAACCAGGACCAGTGATGGTGCCCACTGTTTGTCTGTTAGAAGTTCTCCGGGAGAGGGAGTGAGCATAATTATCACCAGTGCCCCTGTTTGCTGCTTTGTCTTTGTAGCCACTTCTCAGGGCGGCTCCCTTGGAGTCACCAGGGGCTGGCCTCCCTGGCTGGCTGCCTTTGTCTGTAGGAGGTCTTGGATGTGTGGTAATGGTTATTGCTATCATTAGCGGAGTGATTATTATGCACAGACACACAGTTAATGAGAGCTGTCTCTCTGGGCAAGCCATGGGGGTGAGCTGTAAGCCCAAGCACTACCAATGTGGCTGTCAGCAAGCCCAGCAGGAGACGGAGGCACAGTTTGCAGCCGGTCAACCTGCCGTCACGCCCCCTTTAACCCTTTCCAGGGACTCCTGCAGCCGGAGTGGCAGCTGCACTATCTCAGATCCAGTGGAAGTAGCACTCACTTTAATAGAACATGGTTTGGGGTTTCCTTAGGGTACTGGAGATTACATTTTTCTGTTGGGGGTCCATGGGAAGAAGTTACAGAACGTTCATCTATAAGAGGCACTGGTGGGGATTTTTGTATTGTTCTGTTTTGTTCTTTTTTACTTTAATTTCCCCCATCTAGTAGTAATTGGGGCCCTGTGGTCTAATTATTTCTCGCTGTGCTGCTAACATTGAGTCCTCATACAGTGCCATTAGGTCACTAGATCATTGTGCTGAAATGGGGACTATCCAATATTGGAGATGCTATTCTCCAATCTATTACCTTGGGATTTTATTTTTATACTTGGTGAAGAGAAGAAACTGCAATGCTTAAGGTTTTATTTTTTTCTTTCTGGGGCATCATACAGAAATTGAACCTCTGGCTGCAGAAGGAAATGCGGGCAGAGCCCATGTGCACGTGTGACGCCGCCGTTACAAAGCAGCAACTGTAATGATGTCCCTGGGCACTGGGCAGGAGAAGAATGGGTGGGAGTATGGATTAGAGCCGACTTCATTTCCCAGCTCCAGCTTCATTCTTTCAGGCTGGTGGTGACCGCGACTCCGTGGGTGTCTGACGGCGGTCAGGATCCGGGCTTAACAGGGCTTTTGACCTGTGCGTTCTTCCTATCGCGGCCAGGTGCATGGGGCTTCAGCCTCCGCCCCTTGCTTCCCTCTGAAGGTAGAAGCAGGAGCCCGGTCATCTGGAGGAGGAGGGAAAGAAAGGGCAGGCAGTTCACTGGGCCTGGAGAGTCGCATCTGAGTAGTGCTTCCTAGTTCTTCCCGGGAGCTGAGTCTGGTGCAGTTGCTGTAAGGGTGGGTCTGCAGTAACAGTGTGCCTTTGCCTCCCTGAGGACCCCTGGGGTCTCTGCCATCTCTTGTATTCTGTGCATTGCTGGATTCAGTATGTTAGGTTATAGAGAAATGAGTAGAAAACTGCGTGTGCCTTCTCCGAGGGAACCAGCACCATCACTACAGTTGCGTCATAATGACCCCAGGGATGCAGGAATTGGGGATGCCGCCTGCGTGCCTGGTGCCCACGGCTGCTGTTTCATTCAGCCCTCTCAGCAGCCCCACCAGGGAGGTGTCGGCCTTGGAGGGGTTGGACGACCAGGGCCCCCCAGCAGGCTGAACCGGGCTCAAAGCCAGATCAGGTTCTCGGCTCCTCCCTCAGCCTGCCTCTGGCTTGCCCTGTCTCCCTGCGGGCCTGTTGGTCTGTCCGCCTGGGGGTCGCCTCCCTGTCCTCTCCCTCCCACTCTCCTCACCCCCATGGCCTGCACTGATGTGTCTACACCCCCACAACTCAGATCTCTCCTTCAGAGCAACCTTCTGGGAGCCCTCCCTCTCCACCCCCTTGAAAGAGCTCAGGCCTTACAAGCCCCCGCTTGTGGTTTTTTCTTTCATAACTCTGACGCCCTGTCTGCTCGTTTGAGGAATGCCTGCCTCTCTAAGTGGACTACGAACTTCTGAAGGGCAGGCTCTGTCTTAACTCATTACTGCAACCCCAGCTCCTGTCACACCGCCTGCGGCCTTGGGCCCAGGTGGATATCCAGTAATGTTTGTTGAATGATCAAATAAATAGAAGATAGAGGTCACAGAAAGATGGGTCATAAAGAGATCATGTGCCCACCTTAAAGGAATTCAAATGTGATGGGTGTGATGTGACAACGTCTTACACCCTGCTGTCGGCTTCTTTCATTGAATCCTCGGTAACAGTCCCTAGCTGCAGGTGCCTCGTCACTCGGATGGGTCAGGGGGCGCGTGACGGCAGCCTCTGAGCCCTCTGTGAGGGGAGCGGTCTCCAGGGCAGCCGCACGGGCTCTGCGGTCATGGCTTCCTGCCCTTCTCTTGCAGTGCTTCTGTACGTGAGGAAGGAGACGGACGACGTGTTTGATGCCTTGATGTTGAAATCCCCCACCGTGAAGGGCCTGATGGAAGCGGTAAGCATGAGCCCCCTTCAGCCCCCAAGAAACCAGCATGCAGTCTCCCATGGGCTGGAATCCGTTTATTAAAAGGCAGCCTGTGAGGTTGGCCCTGGAATGAGCTTTATACAAGAAAAAGGAAAAGTGGGGATTTATGGAGATGCTGATTTCTATCCTTAAGGAGAAGGAAATTGAAAAATGGCCAATTCCCTGTCAGTTTAAGGCTAATCAGAGTAAAGATGCCATAGAGGAAGGTTAAATTGTGGGTTTCTGTCAGTCTCTTTGCAAGAAACCAAATTAGATGTGCTTAATTTCCAAATATGGGCTTCACAGGTGGCACCAGTGATAAAGAAGCTACCTGCCAATGCAGGAGACATAAAAGATGAGGGTTCAGTCCTGGGTCGGGAAGATCCCCTGGAGGAGGGCATGGCAACCCACTCCAGTATTCTTGCCTGGAGGATCCCATGAACAGAGGAGCCTGGTGGGTGACAATCCATAGGGTCTCAAAGAGTCGGACACAACTGAAGCGACTTAGCGTGCAACTTCCAAATATGTACAGAACAAAACTAATTAGAAAGTGTCTCACCAGCTGTGATAGTGTAATCCAAAATAAATTATGACTTCTTTTGGTTAAGGAAACAACATATATTGCAGAGTTATAATAATTTAGGTAAGATTCTGAAGTTCTTCCCTCCCTTCTCATCCCCAATTTAATCTAGTGTTAACTAACTGGGTACTCAGGGAGATATTATATAATTTATTTTTGTATTATCTATGTGAATGTGACTCTACCTTGAATATGATTTCTGACTCTTCTGTACGTTTATGTTGCAGAAGATATAGATTTTTTTATAGTGATGGAGTGGAGAAGGAAATGGCAACCCACTCCAGTATTCTTGCCTACAGAAGCCCATGGACAGAGGAGCCTGGCAGGCTACAGTCTATGGGGTCACAAGAGTCGGACACGACTGAGCGACTAAGCACAGCATAGCACATAGTGATGGAAACAATAGGATTGCCAAGGGCCAGTCCAGAGCTTTTGTCAGTCTGGAAAACTGCTACATTGAAACAGCATTTTGGGCTGTGGAGTAATATGTCAAAATGCATATATAAAACAGTGCCTGTGAGTGTAATCATGCACTGTGTTGTCTTTTGTGGATGGCTTATTTCACTTAGCATGTTTTTGAGGTTCATCAAGGTCAGTTTTCATCCCAATCCCAAAGAAAGGCAATGCAAAGAATGCTCAAACTACCACACAGTTGCACTCATCTCACACGCTAGTAAAGTAATGCTCAAAATTCTCCAACCCAGGCTTCAGCAATATGTGAACCATGAACTTTCAGATGTTCAAGCTGGTTTTAGAAAAGGCAGAGGAATCAGAGATCAAATTGCCAACATCTGCTGGATCGTGGAAAAAGCAAGAGAGTTCCAGAAAAACATCTATTTCTGCTTTATTGACTGTGCCAAAGCCTATGACTGTGTGGATCACAATAAACTGTGGAAAATTCTTCAAGAGATGGGAATACCAGACCACCTGACCTGCCTCTTGAGAAACCTTTATGCAGGTCAGGAAGCAACAGTTAGAACTGGACATGGAACAACAGACTGGTTCCAAATAGGAAAAGGAGTACGTCAAGGCTGTATATTGTCACCCTACTTATTTAACTTATATGCAGAGTACATCATGAGAAACACTGGACTGGAAGAAGCACAAGCTTGAATCAAGATTGCCGGGAGAAATATCAGTAACCTCAGATATGCAGATGACACCACCCTTATGGCAGAAAGTGAAGAGGAACTAAAAAGCCTCTTGATGAAAGTGAAAGAGGAGAGTGAAAAAGCTGGCTTAAAGCTCAACATTCAGAAAATGAAGATCATGGCATCTGGTCCCATCACTTCATGGGAAATAGATGGGGAAACAGTGGAAGCAGTGTCAGACTTTATTTTGGGGGGCTCCAAAATCACTGCATGATGGTGATTGCAGCCTTGAAATAAAAAGACGCTTACTCCTTGGAGGGAAAGTTATGACCAACCTAGACAGCATATTAAAAAGCAGAGACATTACTTTGCCAACAAAGGTCTGTCTAGTCAAGGCTATGGTTTTTCCAGTGGTCATGTATAGATGTGAGAGTTGGACTGTTAAGAAAGCTGAGTGCCAAAGAATTGATGCTTTTGAACTGTGGTGTTGGAGAAGATTCTCGAGAGTCCCTTCGACTGCAAGGAGATCCAACCAGTCCTTCCTAAAGGAGATCAGTCCTGGGTGTTCATTGACGCTGAAGCTGAAACTCCAATACTTTGGCCACCTCATGCAGAGAGTTGACTCATTGGAGAAGACCCTGATGCTGGGAGTAATTGTGGGCAGGAGGAGAAAGGGACGACAGAAGATGAGATGACTAGATGACATCACCGACTTGATGGACATGAGTTTGGGTGAACTCCAGGAGTTGGTGATGGACAGGAAGGCCTGGCATGCTGCAATTCATGGGGTCGCAAAAGAGTTGGACACGACTGAGTGACTGAACTGAACATAGAAGAAGCCACATAGGGCAAAAAGAAAAATAGACAACTAACCCAAAAGCGCTGGTTGTTAGCTACATACGTGTTGGCACTTGGTTACCTGAATTGCCGCAGGTCTGTGTGGGGATGTAAGCAGGAAAAGAGGAATTAGGTGGACTGGGTTATCTGTGGACTTTTACCTGGTCTTCCTGGCTTGCCTGAGCTTATTTCCTTGTCCTCTCTCCATCCTTATCAGAGACCTACCTGGAGGCTTTTCACCTGCTCGCCTGTTGGGGAGAGCGTTCCCCTACTCCTGAAGGCAAGCCAGCGTGTTTTGGGAAGCTCAAGTTCCCTGGACCTACAGTGAGGATGTAGCACTTGTGACAAACAGGTTCCATTGGGTCCCCTGCTCAAAGCAACCACAAAGATGAAAAGTATGACTTATGCCCCAAAAGTCAAAGTGTTAGTCACTTAGTCATGTCTGACTCTTTCCAGGCTCCTGTGTCCACGGAATTCTCTAGACAAGAATCCTGGAGTGGGTAGCCATTCCCTTCTTTAGGGGATCTTCCTGACCCAGGAATCAAACCTGGGTTTCCTGCATTGCAGGCAGATTCTTTACCGTCTGAGCCACCAGGGAAACCCTAGTTATGCCCCCATCTCATTCCAAAAAGAAACTGAGTTCTGAAAAATCATACCTTGTCATGTGTGCCACATTATTTTTGCACAAATACATATTTTGTATTGTACAAATGTTTTTGTAAAGGCACCGAAGGTTTTAAATATGATGATACATTCTTCCACAACAAGCAAAAATGTTCTATTTTTCCATCTTCCAAAGGTGCCAGCATAGTTTCAATACTGTTTTCTGCCTTCTTCTAGCATTGCTTCATAACTAGTTGCCATGTTATTACACAGTCTGTGTAACGGTACTTTTTCCTGGAATATAATGTTGCACCAACTAGATTTTGCCATCCTGGTAACAACAGTAAAGTCTCCTGAGAAAATCTTCATTCCCCCACCCCACTCCATGTGGTTCCAGTGGGACAGCCAACACCAGCAGCCTCCTCCTGGCCACTGGAATCGGATTTAATCAATTACAGGATTCCATTCCTCGGACTACAGAGACTGGCCCAGGAATGAGCTCCTCACCCATGCTGGGACAGCCTCCTGCCTTGGGTCTCTGGGAAAGAACAGCTTTCTCTTTCTTTCAAGGTCACAAAGCAGGAATAAAATAAGTCAGGAGCCATCTGCATCTTGGCCTCCCTTCTCCTGGTCAATAGTGGAAGAAAATGAACCTCACACAGGAGAGAAGCAGACAGAGGCAAGAGATGGAGAGGGCCTGCCAACATCACTTAAGCCCCTTGCACTGCCCAGTTTCCGGAACCACTGAATTCTCTTTTGTGTTTAAGCTAGTTTGAGCTGGGTTTCTGTCACTTACTTCTGAAAGAATCTTAAATGCTTCAGTTTATTCTTGAGTGCAGGGCATTTGGACAGCTTCCAGTTTTTGCCATTACAATGAATGCTGCAGTAAACATCTTTGTGAAAAACAAAAATACTTTCAATTTAAAAACCATTAAGGGAGGTGGGAGGGGGGTTCATGTGTGGGAGTTCGTGTAAAAAAATAAATATAAAAAATAAAAAATAAAAAAACCATTAAGGAATGTCCCCAGGTGGCCTAGTGGTTGGCATACCAGGCTTTCACTGCCGTGGCCAGGGTTCAATCCCCAGTTGGGGAACTGAGGTTGTGCAAGCCATGAAGCGAGGCCAAAAAATAAATGGAAATTTAAAAAAATAAAAATGAAACTTCAATGTGATTGGTGTTGATTTTGCCCAAAGATTCTTTTCTGGAAGGCTAGAGGAATCCTTAGATCTTTCTCTTTCACTCCTTTATTAAAGCTCCACAGCAGATGGCCTTGACCCTCCTTCAGTCCTCCTTACGTCACTCACCTGGCTGTTAGGAAAGGGTTCATGGAGGAGAGGCACTTAGACTATTCCTTAAAAATCAGGTAGAATTTGGCCAGGCTAAGAGGCAAGGCAGATGTATGCTAAATCGCTTCAGTTGTGTCCAACTCTTTGCAACCCTATGGACTGTAGCCCGCTAAGCTCCTCTGTCCATGGGGATTCTCTAGGCAAGAATACTGTAGTGGGTTGCCATCTCCATCTCCTGCAGGGGATCTTGCAAGGCATGGGTGACCATTTGGGGAGATGGCGGAAGTACAGGCACAGTGAAGAGGGAAGTAGGCCTATCTGGAGAACTATGAAAGGGAATCTTAGCTGATATGGAAAGAGGGGTGTGGGGCAGGAGGAACACATAGAGGCCACGCTGCAGGCAACCAGACAGGGCTGAACAGGCACTGAGGCTTCTGATCAGGTGGGGGAGTGGACAGCAAGAGTTTTAACCAGTTCCCCGCCCATTCCCCCCTCTTCTGGCACTAGCACCAAGTTTCCTTTAAGGGACCCACTTGTCCATCAGTCTAGGTTCACACGGTACATTCTGGGGAAGTGTATGAACCAGAAGCAGCCAGTCAGCACGTTTCCTCCACACTGGCTACCGAGACTTGTTCAGGCATGAGCACGTGACACAAGCAGGGCCGAAGCATACTTTATGTAAAAAAGTCCTTTCCGGGACTTTCCTGGTGGTCCAGTGGTTAAGGTTTCTGCTTTCAATGCAGGGGACCCATGTTTGATCCCTGATTGGAGACATTCTGCATACCATGCAGTGTGGCTTTAAAAAAAAAAACCCTTCCAGTGGGAGAGGAGCTTCCATGATGAAAGAAGTGTTGAGTTCCACTAGCCCCTGATAGGGCCAGGACCTTGAACTCCAGTGGAATCCTTTATGGAGTACAAAACACCTGGGCCTTCTTTGCTGTCTAGAAGGTCAGTAGGGGTAGGTACCCTGCCTGTGGTGAGCCATTGGCCTGCTCTGGGAATCCCTACAGGTTCTCTTCTAGGCGAGGATGGAGGATTCTGTTTACCTGCTACCAGGTGGAGTCTGAGCACTTCAGGTGTGGGGCCTGGCAGCTGGTATGAATCCGTTGATATCTAGGCCACCCCAGGCAGAGGTGCAGAAGAGGCACAACCCGGTGTCCTCCAGGCCTCTGTACCGTCCACCCTCCTCTCGCTGTGGTTTCACCCCTTCTCTCAGACCTGGGGCCATCTTTGTGCTTCCCCTCCCCCACTCCTGTCACATTTGTCTCAGGACATTCACATGCAGGGGAAAAAGAAAAGTCTACGATAATCAACACAGTGTGGTACTGGTGAAAAAATACACACACAGATCAGCAGAAATGGGCTAACACAAATATTGACTGAATTTTTGTTTCAACTTTTTAAAAATTGAGGTGTTTTGAACTGATTCATTGGAAAAGACCCTGATGCTAGGAAAGATTGAAGGCAGGAAGAGAAGGGGACAAGAGAGGATGAGTTGGTTGGATGGCATCACCAACTCAATGGACATGAGTCTGAGCAAGCTCCAGAAGTTGGTGATGGACAGGGAAACCAGGCATGCAGTAGTCCATGGGGTCGAAAAGAGTCAGACACTGTGCGACTGAACTGAACTGAAAAATTGAGGTATAGTTGATTTACCATAATAGTTTTGGGTGTACAACATAGTTATTCAAACATTTGTATAGGTCATATTTCATTTATAGTTATAAAATATTGGCTTTTTCCCTGAGTTAACTGATTAAAAAAAATTTTTTTTTTAAATTTGGCTGTGCTGAGTCTTCGTTGCTACTTGGGCTTGTCTCTAGTTGCAGGGAGCAGGGGCTACTCTCTGGTTGCTATGTGTGGACTTCTCATTGCAGTGGCTTCTCATTGCAGTGTGTCGTGGAACTCGGGTGTGCAGACTTCAGTAGTTGCGGCGGCATGTGGGCTCAGTAGCCGTGGTGCCCAGGCTCTAGAGCCCAGGTGCAACCGTGCTGCTGCGTCGGCTCAGTCGCTCTGCAGCATGTGGGATCATCCTGGATCTGGAATTGAACTCATGTCTCCTGCATTGGCAGGAGAATTCTTTACCACTGAGCCAGCAGAGAAGCCCTCAACTGATTTTTGACAACAGAAGCAAAAACAAGTCAATGGAGATAGGCTACTGTTTTCAACAAAAGTTGCTGAAACAACTGATATCCATATGTAAAAATGACACAGACCTTACATCATTCACACTCAAAAAAGATCATAGACCTGAGTGTAAATCATAGACCTAAACTACAGAATTTCTAAAAGAAAATAAAATGTAGGAGATAATCTAGGCAACCTAAGGTTTGGCAGTAAGTCTTTAGTTACAACACCAAAAACATGATCCATGAAAGAAAAAAATTGATGTTAGACTTTATTATAATTAAAACCTTCTGCTCTATAAAAGATACTATTAAGAGAATGAAAAGACAAGTCACAGGCTGGGGAGTAAATAGTCAAAAAACATATCTGATAATGATAAATGACTGTTATCCAAAATACACAAATAACTTAAACTCAACAACCGGAAAGCTAACCAATCCAATTAAAAACCGGGAAAAGATCTGAATAGACACCTCACTAGAGAATATAATATATACAAGGGTTTAAATTGCCAACTATAAGATGAATAAGTTCGGGGGATCTAATATACAAAATGTCAACTATAATTAACAATACTGTATATAACATAGGTTATCAACAAGAATGACGGTATAGCACAGGGAACTCTACTCAATACTCTGTAATAACCTACATGGGGAAAAAGAGCTTGGCAATTTCTTACAAAGCTAAACAGTCTTACCAATCAATTCAGCAATCATACTCCTAGGTATTAACTGATTTGAAAACAAATGTCTATATATTTTAAAAAATGCACACAAACATTTATAGCAACTTTATTCATCATCACCAAAAACTGGAAGCCACCAAGATGTCCTTCAACACATGAAAGGATAAACAAACTGTGGTACATTCATACAATGGAATATTATTCAATAATCAAATGTTATCGAGAATTAAAAAGATATTGATGAAACTTAAATGAATATTGTTAAGTCAAAGAAGCCAGTCTGAAGAGGCTACATTCCTTTATGATTCCAACTATATAATATTCTCGAAAAGGCAGAAATACAGAGACAATAGGCAGACCAGTAGTTGCCAGGGATGGTTGAACAGGTGAAATACAGAGGATTTTCTTTGGTGGGGATTAAGGGGGGTGGTGATGAGAATATTTTGTATAATACAAACTTACAGAACAAGTTAATACATGCACTCTTGCTGAGAGTCTAGAAGTAATGGCACCGTAATGGCACCGAGCACAGCCAGTGCTCAGATTTTAGTTTCTAATACTATTCTTCAATAAAACAAACTAGGGCTCCTTGGATAAATAGCTGACACTAGGACTAGGGCAGAAAATACACAAAATGAGCCTGGAGCATCTTATATTGCCAAAAAGTAAAGAAACAAAATTTTTAAAAGAATTTTTTACAGCCTTTTTTGAATTTGTTACAGTATTGTTTCTGTTTTATGTTTTTGGCTGCCAGGCATCTGGGATCTTAGTTCTCCAACTGGGAATCAATGCAGCACCCTCTGCATTGGAAAGTGAAGTCCTAACCACTGGACGGTTAGGGACTTCCCTGACCGCCCAGTGGTTAGGACTCTGCGCTTCCACTGCTGTGGCCAGGGTTTGATCCCTGGTCGGGGAAAGATCTCAAAAGTTGAATCCAGCTCACAAAACAAGTAGTTTGATTAAAAAAAGATTTGATGAGGAAACATAGAAATTGGGAATGCCCTGGCAATCCGGTGGTTAGGACTCTGTCACTCCCACTGCTGAGGGCTCAGGCCAATCCCTGGTCAGGAAACTAACATCCCACAAGCTGGGCAGTGTGGCCAAAAAAATAAAGAAAACATAGAAATCTAGTAAAAGAGTTCTCAAAGGCCAGAGTTAGAACATTATAACCAACAAAATAAAGTATATTGGATTATAACTCAAAGTATAAAATAAATATCCATGATTCCATAGATAGAAATAAATGGTTGAATAAATAAATAAATGGGGCAAACAAATCTCCCATGTGGAATTCCAAATAATTTCTATAGATTTTTCTCCTTCAAGGAACTGAAGTCTAACTCTCCATTCCTTAAATGTAGGCTGTACGTAGTGATTTCCTTCCAAAGAATGCACTGTGGAATGGAGGAAAAAATTCTAATAAGTTTTCTACAGAGAAACCTGACAGACTGGTGATCAAGGTCAATATCAACAGTGATGTCATTTTGACAGACAGTATGTACGCGGTAGCACCTTTGACATAATGTGATGAATGACAGTTGCCTGTGTAGTCTGCCTCCCCAAAACCCACAACCTCACTCCAGTCATGATAAAAAAAAAAACAAAAACAATAGAAGGACATTCCACAAAATACCTAGCCAATTCTTCTCAAAACTGCCCAGGTCATCAAAAACAAGGAGAGTTAGAGAAACCATGACAGCCAAGAGGAGCCTGAGGAGAAACCACAAGTGAATGCAATTCCTGGATGGAATCCTGAAAGAGAAAAAAAGCTTCATAGAAAAATGAAAGAAATCTGGAAAAGTATGGATGTCAATAATGCATTAATATTTGTTCATTAATTGTAACAATATCAATATATCATATTGAAACCGTTTACCTCAGATTGGGACTCAGACCCAGCCAAAACCAAGTCTGGGACTTGAACCCACAATCTTTTCATTAGAATCACTCACCTGATGTCTGGACTCACTGAGGTTCAGGTTCTTTGTGTCTCAGTGCAGAGGAAATTCCGGGAGAAGCAAAGTGATAGGCAAGTAGATTTATTGTAAGAGATACTTCTGGGCAGCTGGGAAACTCTGCCCCAGGGATTGAATGGACTACAATTTTATAATGAAGGGGCGGCGGGGAGACCACCTTCTTCAAGAAGACATAGATGCAGATATGCATCACTAGCTCCTCCTTCATATTAGGCAGGAAAGTGTCTGACCCTCTGAAGTCAAACTAGGATTATTGCATTAGTAGAAGGGTAGTGACATTTTTCTCCCATCTGATGGCAACCCACTCCAGTATTCTTGCCTGGAGTATCCCAGGGACAGGGAAACCTGGAGGGCTACCATCTATGGGGTTGCACAGAGTCGGACACGACTGAAGCGACTTAGCACCAGCAGCAGCAATGGCCTTGTGGTTTTGTTTATGGTTTTATAAACCATAAACCTGCTTCAGTGAAAAATGTTCCAATAACTTTATTGAGTGATCATCAACTTACAGTGGTATCCCAAAGTTTTCTATGTTCCCTTCTCTATCTATAGTCCCTTACTGGGACGTCTGCAACTACCTGTATAACTATCCTATTCTTTCCCCATCAATATTAATGTAAGATATTAATAATGAAGGAAATGGTTTTTCCAGTAGTCATGTATGGATGTGAGAGTTGGACTATGAAGAAAGCTGAGCACCAAAGAGCTGATGCTTTTGAACTGGGGTGCTGGAGAAGACTCTTGAGAGTCCCTTGGACGGCAAGGAGATCCAGCCAGTCCATCCTAAAGGAAATCAATCCTGAATATTCATGGGAAGGACTGATGCTGAAGCTGAAGCTCCAATACTTTGGCGACCTGATGTGAAGAACTGACTCATTTGAAAACAGCCTGATGCTGGGAAAGATTGAAGGCAGGAGGAGAAGGGGACAACAGAGGATGAGATGGTTGGTTGGCACCACCGACTCGATGAACGTGAGTTTGAGTAAATTCAGGAAGTTGGTGATGGACGGGGGGCCTGATATGCTGCAGTCCATGGGGTCACAAAGAGTCGGATGTGACTGGGTAATTGAACTGAACTGAAAGAAGGAAATCGGATGTGGGAACTCTCATAGTGTCTTTATAATTTTTCTATAAGTCTAAAACTGTTCTAAAAATTAAGATTGTTTTAAAAATAATAACACTTTAAAAGCTGTCTATCTGTAGGATGTCTGGATATTACAAATGAAAGGCTTCAGCCAATAGTTCTAAAACTTTAGCACATATCAAAATATCTTAGTGGGTTTGTTAAGCATCTCATCAGGCCCCATCTTCAGCACCAGAGATCTAGTGTGGGACTAGAGAATCTGCATTGCTATGAAGTCCCCTGGGCCTTCCCTGGTGGCTCAGGGGTAAAGAATCCGTGTGAAGGAAACACAGGACATGCGGCTTCCATTCCAGGGCCAGAAAAATTCCCTAGAGGAGGAAATGGCAGCCCACTCCAGTATTCTTGCCTGGAGTATCCCAGGGACAGGGAAACCTGGAGGGCTACCATCTATGGGGTTGCACAGAGTCGGACACGACTGAAGGGACTTAGCACCAGCAGCAGCAATGGCCTTGTGGTTTTGTTTATGGTTTTATAAACCATAAACCTGCTTCAGTGAAAAATGTTCCAATAACTTTATTGAGTGATCATCAACTTACAGTGGTATCCCAAAGTTTTCTATGTTCCCTTCTCTATCTATAGTCCCTTACTGGGACGTCTGCAACTACCTGTATAACTATCCTATTCTTTCCCCATCAATATTAATGTAAGATATTAATAATGAAGGAAATGGTTTTTCCAGTAGTCATGTATGGATGTGAGAGTTGGACTATGAAGAAAGCTGAGCACCAAAGAGCTGATGCTTTTGAACTGGGGTGCTGGAGAAGACTCTTGAGAGTCTCTTGGACAGCAAGGAGATCCAGCCAGTCCATCCTAAAGGAAATCAATCCTGAATATTCATGGGAAGGACTGATGCTGAAGCTGAAGCTCCAATACTTTGGCGACCTGATGTGAAGAACTGACTCATTTGAAAACAGCCTGATGCTGGGAAAGATTGAAGGCAGGAGGAGAAGGGGACAACAGAGGATGAGATGGTTGGTTGGCACCACCGACTCGATGAACGTGAGTTTGAGTAAATTCAGGAAGTTGGTGATGGACGGGGGGCCTGATATGCTGCAGTCCATGGGGTCACAAAGAGTCGGATGTGACTGGGTAATTGAACTGAACTGAAAGAAGGAAATCGGATGTGGGAACTCTCATAGTGTCTTTATAATTTTTCTATAAGTCTAAAACTGTTCTAAAAATTAAGATTGTTTTAAAAATAATAACACTTTAAAAGCTGTCTATCTGTAGGATGTCTGGATATTACAAATGAAAGGCTTCAGCCAATAGTTCTAAAACTTTAGCACATATCAAAATATCTTAGTGGGTTTGTTAAGCATCTCATCAGGCCCCATCTTCAGCACCAGAGATCTAGTGTGGGACTAGAGAATCTGCATTGCTATGAAGTCCCCTGGGCCTTCCCTGGTGGCTCAGGGGTAAAGAATCCGTGTGAAGGAAACACAGGACATGCGGCTTCCATTCCAGGGCCAGAAAAATTCCCTAGAGGAGGAAATGGCAGCCCACTCCAGTATTCTTGCCTGGAGACTCCCATGGACAGAGGAGCCTGGTGGCTACGTATAGTCCATGGGGTCACAAAGAGTTGGACACGACATCACACACACACGTGAAGTTCCCAGGTGCTGCTGCTGTTGTTCCAAGGACTGTACTTTGAGAACCACTGGTATAAACTCAAAAATTAAAACAATGATCCTACAAGCAGATAGGGTAGGGGTCCTGGAGAGAGAGAACCCTACATGGCTTTCTTGACAAGAGAAGACATTTTGTGATCCAAGCCTGGCTACAATGTTTACCCTAGAACAGATCTCAGTAATTAAAATCTTAGAGGAACAAAAGAATGCAAGAACAGAGTAAAAGCACTTAGAAGCAACAGTTCAGTGACAAAACAAGAGTCCTGGGTCCTCCTCATTTGAACTGTGGTGTTGGAAAAGACTTTTGAGAGCCCCTTGGACCACAAGGAGGTCAAACAAGTCAGTTCTAAAGGAAAGCAGTCCTGAATATTCACTGGAAGGACTGATGCTGAAGCTGAAGCTCCAATACTTTGGCCACCTGATGCAAAGAATTGACTCATTGGAAAAGACCCTGATGCTGGGAAAGATAGAAGGCAGGAGGAAAAGGGGACAACAGAGGATGAGATGGTTAGATGGCATCACTGTCTTGATGGACATGAGTTTGAGCAAGCTCTGGGAGTTGGTGATGGACAGGGAAGCCTGGTGTGCTGCAGTCCATGGGGTTGAAAAGAGTCGGACATGACTGAGCTGAGCTACTGAACTGAACTAAACTGAGGTCCTCCTCAAGGGATATACGTAACAATCCGATCTTTGAGTTGTTCGCTGCAGTCTCTGGGGTCGCACAGAGTTGGACACGACTGAAGCAACTTAGCAGCAGCAGCAGCGGGGGAACAAAGGCCCCACACACAGGTGGGGAATGGTAACTTCTAGCTAAAACTTGCAGAGGGTGGGAACCTAAGGAATGATGATGTTAACTTTCTTCTGTTTGTGATTTCAATCAATGAAAGCTTGGACTTTTTCCCCTATTCTGTGCTGGAATTGCCCCTATTCTTGCCCCTATTCTCTTCTGCTCAAGCCCCGTCATGTATAAGCAAACCCCAGCCAAACCTCTTCATGAATATGCACATACCGTTAGTTTAAAACTTCCCTAATTTTGCTGTTCGGGAAACATTGCTTTGGGAAATATTGCCGGTTTTCTCCTTACTTAGTCTTCCTTCTCTCACTCTTTGGCCTGGTTCTGTCTTTTGACTCGACACTCACTGAGACTAATCCAGTTTTTCAGGTGATAACCCAGCCAGCAGGTGGAGGCATTTGTGGAGCATTCCTTGGACATTTTCAGGGGACCTTTTCAGAGCCTCTCTCCAGAAGCCCCATTATCTGCTCTACACCTCCTACCTGATTCAAAATATATGATTTAGCAGTAAACTGGTGAGAAAAGACTCAGACTCAGCTCCCCAGCCCTGAGAGTGTTCAAGAACTCCCATTGTAGTGGAGGAGTCAGAGTAAACAATTGCTGAAGGAAAGTGAAAGTGAAGTCGCTTAGTCCTGTCTGACTCTTTGCGACCCCAAGGACTGCAGCCTCCCAGGCTCCTCCTTCCATGGGATTTTCCAGGCAAGAGTGCTGGAGTGGGGTGCCACTTCCTTCTCCAGGGGATCTTCCCTACTCAGGGACTGAATCCGGGTTTCCCTCATTGCAGGCGGACGCTTTACCCTCTAAGCCAAATCAAATCAGAAACAAAGGTTTCTCATTTACTTGAGGAACAAAGCAGGATGGAAGTGGCTAAAAAGCTTCAAGGATCAGGAGAGATGAAGCTCAAGTTGAAGAGTGATTTGGAGGTTACCAGGATAAGGGTGCCGTGGGAACAGGATAACAGGATATGCAAGGGCACAAGGAGACCAATTGAGCACCTAGAGAAAATCAAACACTTTCACTCAGGCTTACACAATACATAATTATCATTCCCATTTTACAAAGAAAGCTCTGAGATGTTAAGTAACTTGCCTAAGGCCATCCAGCTGGTAAGCAGGAAGACCCAAACTGTACCTCAAAAGATTCTCTAGGTCAGTTGTGCCCCCTAACTCCTTCTCCCACCCCAGAAGACATCCCTTGTTCTCCAGCCATCTTTCTCCAAAGCCTTCCCCCTCTTTTCTCAGAAGTCCTTGCATAATTAACCATTACCAGGCTCATGAACAAGGACAGGAGTCCAGAGTCTCTTCCACCACTTGCTGGCCTTGTATAACCTAGGCTCAGGGATCAAAATCCCACCCTACTCAGCCTCCTCTGGGTTGCTGTGAGGATCAAAAAAGCATAAGGATGTGACTATGTTCCCTGCGATCCTTCAGGACCCCTTCCTCTGCACCCGTAGGCACCACATCCCCGCCCTGGAACCTATTATGTAAACATTTCACTCAGTCTAAGGATATCTGTTCAGTCCAGGGGCGAGTTCTCCTGACGTCGATCCGAGGAGTGGATATACGGTTTGGCAACCCCATCCGCCGACGACTCGGGATAGAAGAAAAAGGGGAGCCCTCGGTTCGCAAAAGGAGCAGCCCCAAACTGGCCGATGAACTGCTGTCTGCACTCGGCTTCTGCGCCCCGCCCGTCCAGTGACCCAGGGCCAACCTCTCCTCCTCCCTACCAGTAAAAAAAAAGCAAAACAAAACAAAACTCTGCTCCCGGGGGACCCCTTCCAGCACTCTGAGTGGACAGCCCAGGTACGGGTGCCGGGGTGTGGAGAGTTAACTCCAACCGCTTCTCTGCAGATTCCGGGGGCCGGGTCGCCTGGAGCACCTTCCATTTGCGGTCGAGCCGGCTCGGCGTTGATTGGCTGCGGCTCTCGGCTACGCCTCTCCAAGGCTCCTCATTGGGCGCTGCTTTCCAGTGATCGGAGTGCCAGGCCTCCGTAGGCTAACCGGGGGGAAGCTGCTGCGGGCTCCAGCAGATGCCTGGGGGCGGTCATTCTCTGCTGAGTCTTGACTTCCTTCCCCGATTCAGACCTCGCTGCTGTCCCGGGGACGCCACCGGATCTTCTCCTGGTCCTCTCCCTCCTTCATCTGCTGATTTTCTTTTCCCTTCCTCCCCCTCACGCGTCTCCCCACTCCGCTTTTCTCTCACCTACTCCCGACCCCCGTGTCTGGCCATTCTAAGCATCCCACCTGCTGTCCTCTTGACTTCTGCCCCTCCTTGACCTCAAATTCCTTAATTAATAAGTCCCTGTCATAGCCTTCTTGCCAGACTCTCCTAAACTCATATTTCTTTCTACCATCTCCTGACTCCCAAATTCCAGCTAACCCTTGACCTCTTGACATCTGACCCTGACACTCTATAGATTCCAGACCTCTCTACCTGCTGCAGCTTGAACCGCTGGAACTGAGGCTCTCCCCAGGATATTCTGACCTCATTTCTGAAGTTAATTTTAACTTTCTTACCCCTGGGCCAGTTCTTGCTACTGCTGTCCCGCCATGGACTTCTTGATGAGTGGCCTGGCAGCCTGCGGGGCCTGTTTGTTCACCAATCCCCTGGAGGTGGTGAAGACCAGGATGCAGCTGCAGGGAGAACTGCGGGCCCCCGGCACCTACCAACGGCACTACCGAAACGTCTTCCATGCCTTCATCACCATCGGCAAGGTGGACGGCCTGGCAGCCCTGCAGAAGGGCCTGGCCCCTGCCCTCTTATACCAGTTTCTGATGAACGGCATCCGGCTGGGCACCTACGGGCTGGTGGAAGCTGGGGGTTACCTGCATACGGCTGAAGGCACGCTCAGCCCTGTTCGCAGCGCCGCAGCTGGGGCCTTGGCTGGGGTCATGGGAGCCTACTTGGGGAGCCCCATTTACATGGTGAGAAGAAGGGTCTTGCCTGGGGCCTTCCAGGAAGATCCTTGGTGCAGGGTGGGTGCCTGGGCCTTCACTGAGGTTGGAAGTGGATTTGTGTAGGGGAAGATGAGCGTTTGGATTAATATACTTCAGTGAGTCTGGGGATTGGGGAAGGTCCTGGGCATCACAGAATTACCATCCTGTAGTCTGCCTCTTTGAGTTATCTGGCATAGGTGAAGGGTCAGGAGCCTGAGGCCCAGAAAAGGAAATGACTAGCTCAAGGTCACACAGCTGCTTATTGCTAGGACCAGTCCAATCCTTGCTTGGCTTCCTTGGTGGCTCAGTAGTAAAGAATTCACCTCCAGTGCAGGAGATGCGAGTTTGATCCTTGGGTTGGGAAGATCCCCTGGAGAAGGAAATGGTAACCCACTCCAGTATTCTTGCCTGGGAAATCCCATGGACAGAGGAGCCTGGTGGGCTATAGTCCATGGGGTCGCAAAAGAATCGGACACTACTGAGTGACTAAACAAGAACAAGGCCCTGCTTAGCCCTCTTTCTGGAAAGACACTGTGAGGCAGTGAGGTCTGTAGAAGGAAAGGTAATCTGGTCTCCCTCCCAGGTTACGAGATTCAGGGACAGTGATCTCTCCAAAGCCAGCTGGAGGCCAGAGAGCAAGTTTTGCAGAGGACCCCTCACAACCTGCCCCAGAGTCTGATGTTGGAGCCTGGTCATGGTAGTGGCTGAAGATCCTGTCTGCCAGTCTGAGAATAGGAGGTGGCATGAGAGGCTGGACACCAGGTCTCGCCTAACTTGAACAGTCTTAGGAAATGTTGCCATTTTCCATCCCCCACCCCTACCCCAAGGGAGGGAGAATGTAGAGGGGGTGGAGTGCGTCGCAGTGCTAGGAGATCCATCCCCTGGGGTTGGAGCCAAGGGACACAGTCTCATGACCAATTTGTTAAGTAGGAACAACAATAATTATCAGATTAGAAGGATATTCTTTGCTGAACACCCTAGAGGAAGTGTGAAGGGGTCAGGCATTTGGGTTTCTGAGGTGGGAGGCTGACCTCTGAGCCATAGGCTGTAATACTCTGTCTTCCCCAGGTGAAGACACACCTCCAAGCACAGGCAGCCACAGAAATTGCTGTGGGGCACCAGTATAACCATCAGGTGAGGGTTTTCCAACCCCCAGCTTGAGTTCCTGCCTGTTCTCTACCTTCTTCCCCCAGCTTTCTGCCTGTACCGAGGAGCTCCAACCCAGCCACAGATCTGCCCAGCCCATCAGTTCAGTCCTACTTCACCCCTGGAATCCACCCAAACCCTCTTTGCCCTATGTTCCCAGTTCCTCTAGTCATCTGCACCTGTTTCTCCTGCCCCATCCTCCTGACCTGCTAATGTCCTCACTTGCATACACCCTGCCCTGTTCTGGGATGGCGAGGGAGAAAAGGATAGGTTGGTCGATAACTGAGGGCCACATTCATGCTTGAAGCCCACGTGGAACTGGTTGTCTAGACATTGGGGTGCCTGTGATGGACCCATCCTTGTCACTGTTAGGAGGTAGCAGCCCCTGATGCTTGGGTGACTGAACCCTGCCCCCATGGTCTTTCCCCCCGGCCCCCACTAGGGCATGTTTCAGGCACTAACCAAGATTGGCCAGAAACATGGTCTGGTGGGGTTGTGGCGTGGGGCCCTGGGCGGCCTGCCCCGAGTTATCGTCGGTTCCTCCACCCAGCTGTGCACCTTCTCCTCCACCAAGGACCTCATGACCCAGTGGGAGGTACTGCCTGGGGAAGGGGTGGGGCCACCCTGGGAATGTGGGCGGGGGCTGGGGGGGGGGGCAAGCTGAAGCGGGCTCAGTTTGAAGTGGGACAGTGCCATCATTCAATGTGAGGGGGTAGCAGGTAGTCTTGGAGGGGTCACTGTCTCTTTCTAACCTTCCCACAGTTCTCTTGTCCCTTCCACCCAGGTGTGCCTGAGTCCTCAGTGCCTTGAGCTCTTGCTCCTTCAGTGTTATCACCGGTGGAGTGGAAGCTCCCTGAGTTACTGGCTCCCTCCTGTATCCCCAGTGCAGGGCCTGGCCTTTCTGTGGGGTTGAACGATTGGCTGACAGAGCTCTCCCTCCCTCCCCCATTAGATATTTCCACCCCAGAGCTGGAAGGTGGCTCTGGCGGCCGCCATGGTGAGTGGCATCGCGGTGGTCCTGGCCATGACACCCTTTGACGTGGTCAGCACCAGGTTGTACAACCAGCCCACAGATGCTCAGGGCAAGGTAAGGGAGTGCCCTGGGGTGTGGGCAGGCAGGGAAAGCTGGGGGCTGGGGGAAAGCAGATTGTGGGTGGAGGTAGGAACCCTAAAATGCAGCCTAATGAGGTGAGGCTCCTGGTGGGTTCTGACAAACTCCTTCTTTCTGCTCTTCCTCTCCCCCCTCTCAGGGCCTCATGTACCGGGGGTTACTGGATGCTCTGCTTCAGACGGCTCGGACAGAGGGCATTTTTGGCATGTACAAGGGAATAGGTGCCTCCTACTTCCGCCTCGGCCCCCACACCATCCTTTCCCTCTTCTTCTGGGACCAGCTGCGCATGGTCTACTACATGTACACCAAATAACGACAGCCGCTCTTCCCCACTCCAGCAAATCAGCACTCCTTGGACTCTTCCGACTCCATTTTTTATTATCGGGAGACTTCTGACCAGATGGCCTTTCATCCATTCGAGGGGGACCACCAACACCACTCCCCATTTGATTTCTCAGGATTGAATCACTACAAGGGATAGTTTCCCTCCCTTTCTTGGGTGTTGCTTTAAACCTTCCCTGCCTGTACTCCTGCACATTTCACATCGCTCTCTCAGGGCTGAACCCGTCACTCCAGTGTGTTTCCTCCCTTTCTCCACTGCCGGCCTTGGGTCCCTTCTGATCCCATGTATAATTTTAACTTCACCTGTCCAAGACCAAAGGGAACTGGGGGCACCCAGGTGTTCTGTTAGATTTCAAAGGCACAGAGATTATATTGGTTATAAAGCAAGTTTATTTCTGCAGAGAGGAGGTGTCTTGTGTTTATGCACTGGAAAGGAATTAGGGGAATGTATCCAACCCTTTGTTCCCCTTGCAGAACAGAAGCCCCAGGTCTTCAGAAGCATTATGCAGCATTTCAGCATCCTTACTGGGGACCAAAGATGTTGGGATCGTGAAGGGTCAGACTGGTCACAAGCTGTTCAAAGTCGCCCAGGCTCCAGGGAGGAATTGACAGATTTTCCAGGCCAAGAGATGACCTATTCTCAGGGCTTGGGGGGTGGGGAACAGATAGTGAACATCATCTAGGCCTTGAAGCTCCCATTTCCCCAGAAGACCTGGTTATCTGTGACCCCAAATTCATGGCTCACTCCCACTTCCTTGGAGGCCCCCACCAGCCAGTCTCCCTACTCTGCCCCTCCAAGCCTAATTCCCTTGGGGACCCAATCATTATCCACGTGCCCTTTCTGTCCTTACGGGGGCTGATTGAAGGTGAGCAGGAGATCAGTCTGGTACTGGGGCAGCCGCAGCAAAGCCTGATGCAGTGTCACATACTTGGCTACCTAAAGGGATCAGAGTCCGATGCTTACCTGATTCCCCAGCGCCACGCCCTTAACACCTCCAGGACGTCTCACACTTCTCTGACTCTCACCTGCTGATTTTCTTTAGCTACCTGCTGTTGGCCAGAGAGGATCCAGGCTTCTTGACAGCAGCCCCTCAGGGCCAGGTTCTCCAAAATGAGGGGCTGCACAGTCTCCACTTGCACAGCCCTAGCCTCTTGCACCCCGCCAACATCTTCAAAGTGGTACCTGGAGTTGAGGGAGCAGAGTCAGGGAGGGGCATTTGAGGGAGCAGGGTCAGGGAGGGGCATTTGTGACTGCTCCTTTCAAGTATCTCTCAAATCCTAAGCTGCTCTGCTTCCAGTGATACATGTTGCCCTTGGAGTTCTCATTGCCCTGATTAACCGTCCAGCCACAGGCCCCGCCCACTCCTTCGGCTCCGGTCCTCCCATTGGCCAGCCGCGGGCCCGCCTCCCTCACCGGGCAGCTTCCTCGCCCTGCACGTGGGCCTGCAGCTCGAGAAGTTCGACTATCAGGCTCTGGTCTGTCACGCGATGGCAGAAAACTTCTTGATTGTCCGGGACCGGTCGGAGGTCGCTGGAAAGAGGCGAGGTAGACCCTGGTTGACCCCGCTTTCTTCCCGCAACCCACCTGGTCAAATTCCTTTGGTGCCTGGGCCGTCTCACCTTACGTCAATGGCCCCCGGAGGGAGAGTGGCGGAGAAGGCGCCCCCGAACAGTGGATAGTCTCGCGTGGGCTCCATGGGCCTGAGACTAGAGTATAGTCATTAAAGATTTAAAAGAAACACACCCGGGGCCACGTGCCATCACTTCCCTGCCTTTCTCTGCAGCCGTGGCCACCTTCAGGTCGCCCTTGGTTTCCGACTCTTTAAGATTTGGCCCCGCCCCACGGTCGCGCTGGCCAATTGGNCCCTGCCCCCATGGTCTTTCCCCCCGGCCCCCACTAGGGCATGTTTCAGGCACTAACCAAGATTGGCCAGAAACATGGTCTGGTGGGGTTGTGGCGTGGGGCCCTGGGCGGCCTGCCCCGAGTTATCGTCGGTTCCTCCACCCAGCTGTGCACCTTCTCCTCCACCAAGGACCTCATGACCCAGTGGGAGGTACTGCCTGGGGAAGGGGTGGGGCCACCCTGGGAATGTGGGCGGGGGCTGGGGGGGGCGGCAAGCTGAAGCGGGCTCAGTTTGAAGTGGGACAGTGCCATCATTCAATGTGAGGGGGTAGCAGGTAGTCTTGGAGGGGTCACTGTCTCTTTCTAACCTTCCCACAGTTCTCTTGTCCCTTCCACCCAGGTGTGCCTGAGTCCTCAGTGCCTTGAGCTCTTGCTCCTTCAGTGTTATCACCGGTGGAGTGGAAGCTCCCTGAGTTACTGGCTCCCTCCTGTATCCCCAGTGCAGGGCCTGGCCTTTCTGTGGGGTTGAACGATTGGCTGACAGAGCTCTCCCTCCCTCCCCCATTAGATATTTCCACCCCAGAGCTGGAAGGTGGCTCTGGCGGCCGCCATGGTGAGTGGCATCGCGGTGGTCCTGGCCATGACACCCTTTGACGTGGTCAGCACCAGGTTGTACAACCAGCCCACAGATGCTCAGGGCAAGGTAAGGGAGTGCCCTGGGGTGTGGGCAGGCAGGGAAAGCTGGGGGCTGGGGGAAAGCAGATTGTGGGTGGAGGTAGGAACCCTAAAATGCAGCCTAATGAGGTGAGGCTCCTGGTGGGTTCTGACAAACTCCTTCTTTCTGCTCTTCCTCTCCCCCCTCTCAGGGCCTCATGTACCGGGGGTTACTGGATGCTCTGCTTCAGACGGCTCGGACAGAGGGCATTTTTGGCATGTACAAGGGAATAGGTGCCTCCTACTTCCGCCTCGGCCCCCACACCATCCTTTCCCTCTTCTTCTGGGACCAGCTGCGCATGGTCTACTACATGTACACCAAATAACGACAGCCGCTCTTCCCCACTCCAGCAAATCAGCACTCCTTGGACTCTTCCGACTCCATTTTTTATTATCGGGAGACTTCTGACCAGATGGCCTTTCATCCATTCGAGGGGGACCACCAACACCACTCCCCATTTGATTTCTCAGGATTGAATCACTACAAGGGATAGTTTCCCTCCCTTTCTTGGGTGTTGCTTTAAACCTTCCCTGCCTGTACTCCTGCACATTTCACATCGCTCTCTCAGGGCTGAACCCGTCACTCCAGTGTGTTTCCTCCCTTTCTCCACTGCCGGCCTTGGGTCCCTTCTGATCCCATGTATAATTTTAACTTCACCTGTCCAAGACCAAAGGGAACTGGGGGCACCCAGGTGTTCTGTTAGATTTCAAAGGCACAGAGATTATATTGGTTATAAAGCAAGTTTATTTCTGCAGAGAGGAGGTGTCTTGTGTTTATGCACTGGAAAGGAATTAGGGGAATGTATCCAACCCTTTGTTCCCCTTGCAGAACAGAAGCCCCAGGTCTTCAGAAGCATTATGCAGCATTTCAGCATCCTTACTGGGGACCAAAGATGTTGGGATCGTGAAGGGTCAGACTGNGTGTTTATGCACTGGAAAGGAATTAGGGGAATGTATCCAACCCTTTGTTCCCCTTGCAGAACAGAAGCCCCAGGTCTTCAGAAGCATTATGCAGCATTTCAGCATCCTTACTGGGGACCAAAGATGTTGGGATCGTGAAGGGTCAGACTGGTCACAAGCTGTTCAAAGTCGCCCAGGCTCCAGGGAGGAATTGACAGATTTTCCAGGCCAAGAGATGACCTATTCTCAGGGCTTGGGGGGTGGGGAACAGATAGTGAACATCATCTAGGCCTTGAAGCTCCCATTTCCCCAGAAGACCTGGTTATCTGTGACCCCAAATTCATGGCTCACTCCCACTTCCTTGGAGGCCCCCACCAGCCAGTCTCCCTACTCTGCCCCTCCAAGCCTAATTCCCTTGGGGACCCAATCATTATCCACGTGCCCTTTCTGTCCTTACGGGGGCTGATTGAAGGTGAGCAGGAGATCAGTCTGGTACTGGGGCAGCCGCAGCAAAGCCTGATGCAGTGTCACATACTTGGCTACCTAAAGGGATCAGAGTCCGATGCTTACCTGATTCCCCAGCGCCACGCCCTTAACACCTCCAGGACGTCTCACACTTCTCTGACTCTCACCTGCTGATTTTCTTTAGCTACCTGCTGTTGGCCAGAGAGGATCCAGGCTTCTTGACAGCAGCCCCTCAGGGCCAGGTTCTCCAAAATNTGTTCTGTTAGATTTCAAAGGCACAGAGATTATATTGGTTATAAAGCAAGTTTATTTCTGCAGAGAGGAGGTGTCTTGTGTTTATGCACTGGAAAGGAATTAGGGGAATGTATCCAACCCTTTGTTCCCCTTGCAGAACAGAAGCCCCAGGTCTTCAGAAGCATTATGCAGCATTTCAGCATCCTTACTGGGGACCAAAGATGTTGGGATCGTGAAGGGTCAGACTAGTCACAAGTTGTTCAGTCACCCAGACTCCAGGGAGGAATTGACAGATTTTCCAGGCCAAAAGATGACCTATTCTCAGAGTGGGGCTGATTGAAGGTGAGCAGGAGATCAGTCTGGTACTGGGGCAGCCACAGTAAAGCCTGATGCAGTGTCACATACTTGGCTACCTGCTGATTTTCTTTAGCTATCTGCTGTTGGCCAGAGAGGATCCAGGCTTCTTGACAGCAGCCCCTCAGGACCAGGTTCTCCAAAACGAGGGGCTGCACAGTCTCCACTTGCACAGCCTTAGCGTCTTGCACCCCGCCAACATCTTCAAAGTGGTACGGGCAGCTTCCTTGCCCTGCACGTGGGCCTGCAGCTTGAGAAGTTCGACTATCAGGCTCTGGTCTGTCACACGATGGCAGAAAACTTCTTGATTGTCTGGGACCGGTCGGAGGTCGCTTACGTGAATGGCCCCCAGAGGGAGAGTGGCGGAGAAGGCGCCCCTGAACAGTGGATAGTTTCGCGTGGGCTCCATGGGCCTGAGACTAGAGTATACTCATTAACGATTTAAAAGAAACACACCTGGGGCCATGTGTCATCACTTCCCTACCTTTCTCTGCAGCCATGACTACCTCCTGCTTATTTAACTTCTATGAAGAGTACATCATGAGAAACACTGGACTGGAAGAAACACAAGCTGGAATCAAGATTGCCAGGAGAAATATCAATAACCTCAGATATGCAGATAACACCACCCTTATGACAGAAAGTGAAGAGAAACTAAAGTGCCTCTTGATGAAAGGGAAAGAGGAGGGTGAAAAAAGTTGGCTTAAAACTCAACATTCAGAAAATGAAGATCATGGCATCTGGTCCCATCACTTCATGGGCCATAGATGGAGAAACGGTGGAAACAGTGGCCGACTTTATGTTTTCGGGCTTCAAAATCACTGTAGATGGTGATTGCAGCCATGAAATAAAATGATGCTTACTCCTTGGAAGGAAAGTTATGACCAACCTAGACAGCATATTCAAAAGCGGAGACATTACTTTGCCAACAAAGGTCTGTCTAGTCAAGGCTATGGTTTTTCCAGTGGTCATGTATGGATATGAG
>SJYX01014379.1:161990-184181 GCA_006410675.1 Oreotragus oreotragus
TTGCCAACATCCGCTGGATCATCAAAAAAGTAAGAGAGTTCCAGAAAAGCATCTATTTCTGCTTTATTGACTATGTCAAAGCCTTTGACTGTGTAGATCACAATAAACTGTGGAAAATTCTGAAAGAGATGGGAATACCAGACCACCTGACCTGCCTTTTGAGAACCCTGTATGCAGGTCAGGAAGCAACAGTTAGAACTGGACATGGAACAACAGACTGGTTCCAAATAGGAAAAGGAGTACGTCAAGGCTGTATATTGTCACCTTGCTTATTTAACTTATATGCAGAGTACGTTATGAGAAATGCTGGGCTGGAAGAGGCACAAGATGGAATCAAGATTGCTGGGAGAAATATCAATAACTTCAGATATGCAGATGACACCACCCTTATGCCAGAAAGTGAAGAGGAACTAAAAGGCCTCTTGATGAAAGTGAAAGAAGAGAGTGAAAAAGTTGGCTTAAAGCTCAACATTCAGAAAACGAAGATCATGGCATCTGGTCCCATCACTTCATGGCAAATAGATAGGGAAACAGAGGAAACAGTGTCAGACTTTATTTTTTTGGGCTCCAAAATCACTGCATGATGGTGACTGCAGCCATGAAATTAAAAGATGCTTACTCCTTGGAAGAAAAGTTATGACCAACCTAGATAGTATATTCAAAAGCAGAGACATTACTTTGCCAACACAGGTCTGTCTAGTCAAGGCTACGGTTTTTCCTGTGGTCGTGTATGGATGTGAGAGTTGGACTGTGAAGAACACTGAGCGCCGAAGAATCGAAGCTTTTGAACTGTGGTGCTGGAGAAGACTCTTGAGTCTCCTGGACTGCTAGGAGATCCACCCAGTCCATTCTGAAGGAGATCAACCCTGGGATTTCTTTGGAAGGACTGATGCTAAAGCTGAAACTCCAGTACTTTGGTCACCTCATGCGAAGAGCTGACTCATTGGAAAAGACTCTGATGCTGGGAGGGATTGGGGGCAGGAGGAGAAGGGGATGACCGAGGATGAGATGGCTGGATGGCATCACCGACTCGATGGACGTGAGTCTGAGTGAACTCCAGGAGTTGGTGATGAATGGGGAGGCCTGGAGTGCTTCGATTCATGGCGTTGTAGTCAGACATGACTGAGCGACTGAACTGAACTGAATGGGGTCCTGAGGTCTCTGAATACTCAACTGCTGGAGATGTCCTCCCACAGACTCACAACTGCCTGGTGCCCTTCTCTGGGAGGGTCCCATCTGGACCTCTGCACACACAACCCCCTCATTTTGCCTGGACTCCCTGAAACCTTTATTCAACACACATCAGACACACACTCAGTTTAGTGCTTTTTCTGTGAAACTGAAGGGGGCTGTTGGCTGCCAGGCAGATGTTAAATTAAGAGACAAGACTTACTGGTTCTCCCCATCTCTCCACCCACCCCTCCGTCTGCCCCAACACATGCATATGCTGTCCTTCATTTGACAAAATGACAAGAGCTTGCAACTTTGGAGAAAGGAAGTAAAAAGGGGAAATGACTGAAGGCTTGCAAAACAAAACCACCCATAAGCCCAATTCATTAAGTTCACTCTTCTATTAAGGGAAAAAATGTTATCAACCTTAACTAATTTTAACATTATTTATTCATTTGGAGAAGGCAATAGCAACCCATTCCAGTACTCTTGCCTGGAAAATCCCATGGACAGAGGAGCCTGGTAGGCTGCAGTCCATGAGGTCACTAACAGTCAGGCACGATTGAGCGACTTCACTTTCACTTTCATGCACTGGAGAAGGAAATGGCAACCCACTCCAGTGTTCTTGCCTGGAGAATCCCAGGGACAGGGGAGCCTGGTGGGCTGCCATCTATGGGGTCGCACAGAGTCGGACACGACTGAAGCAGCTTAGCAGCAGCAGCATTTATTCATTTGTTCAATATATATTTATTGAGCACCATGTAGGTGACAGGCATCGTGCTAGGTGCTGGATACAGTGCAGGGCAGAAAGGGAGTTCCTGCTCTCATGGACCACCAAAGAATTCCCTCAGAGAAATTTCCAAGATGGTGAGCTACTTAGGGAGCTGTATTACAGGACAGTCACAGCAGTCATGAGAAACTTCTACATACACTTCTCTGGACAAAGGAAGCAAGGATGGTTGTCAGCAAGAAGTCTAGACAATGCTGCCTCCCGGAAACGTGACTTTAGGACAGTAGGAAGCAGATGTTGCAATTTATTTAACCTTAATTCTTCCTTTGTTTTAAAAAGGGGGGAGGGGGTCATCAAGTACCTTGCTGGACTCTTATGAAAAATAATTTAATGCATATAAATGCCTAGCATATGCTTGGTTCATGGTAGCTGCCATATACTGGTATGTTTGTTTTATTGAGATGTAATTGACATCACATTACGTGAATCTAAGGTGTACAATGCATTGACTTGACACACTAGCAGATGATTACCACCATACCTCACACATGGGCTTCCCAGGTGGCAATAATGATAAAGAACTCGCCTGCCAATGCTGCAGACAAGAGACGGAAGTTCAATCCCTGGGTTGAGAAGATCCCCTGGAGGATGGCATGGCAACCCACTCCAGTATTCTTGCCTGGAGGATACCATGGACAGAGGAGCTTGGTGGGTTACAGTCCACAGGGTCACAAAGAGTCAGAAATGACTGAAGTGACTTAGCATGCACACGCATACCTACATCACATAATTACTATTTTTAAGATTTACTCTTGCAGCAACTTTCAGGTATACAACAGTTATTAACTGCAATCACCATGCTCTACATTAGACCCCCAGAGGTTATTCATCAAATAATCTAGAAGTTTGTACCCTTTGACCAACATTCCCTTTTCCCCCACCCACAATTCTAGCCTGTTTCTATGAGTTCAGCTTCTTTTAGATTCTACATGTAGGTGAGATCATACAGGACTTGTTTCTCTTATTCACTTAGCTTCATGCCTTTGAGGTCCATCCATGTTGTTGCAAATGGCAGGATTTCCTGCTTTCTTGCAGCTATAATAGTCTGTTGTGTATATATACACACCACATACAGATCCTGTTGGACTATAAGGTCCCTGGCAGCACTGACAGTGTTTGGCATTGTTGCGAATCATCAAACATGAATGGAATGAATGAAGGAATGAATATTAAAGGCTCAGTGCTGGGGATGACTGCTGACCACTTCTGTCAGGAAGGGAGCTGCTAAATTAGGAGAAGCAAAAATCAGGTGTACTGAATTCAGAGGCCGGCACCAGGGCAACCCCTATGACACAGCTGGAAACACTATCAGAGAAGCTGCCAAAGTCTGTTACCACTTAGCACAGTGCTGCATTTAAAAAGAAAGCTTCAGCTTTCAGATGAGAACACCCAGGTCCTGACTTGTATGCTTTTGTCCACCCCCATCCCCTTAAACCCTGATGACTGGGGGATGGGACACAGGATTTCCCCTCTGAACCCAGCTAAGTGACACAAGTGACGTGGCGCAGTGAAGTGGGGCAATGGAAAACCCCAGCCCACATGCATCCTAACTTCCCAGGCAGTCTCCTTCTCTGAAGCCCATCCTGCTTCCCGGGCCCACCAAGAACAGGACTGAAAACAGATCCAACATCATGAGTCAAAGGGAGGCAGATTAATAAAATTAGCTGAAGTCTTTTTTGGCATTTTGGTCCTTGTTTGTTCAAGACACATTTGGGAATAATATGATGTACTTGATGCTGTGAAAGTGCTGCACTCAATATGCCAGCAAATTTGGAAAACTCAGCAGTGACCAAAGGACCGGAAAAGGTCAGTTTTCATTCCAATCCCAAAGAAAGGCAATGCCAAAGAATGCTCAAACTACCGTACAATTGCACTCATCTCACATGCTAGTCAAGTAATGCTCAAAATTCTCCAAGCCAGGCTTTAGCAATACGTGAACCGNAAGATCCCATAGAGTAGGAAATGGCGACCAACTCCAGTACTCTTGCCTGGAAAATTGCATGGATAGAGGAGACTGGCAGGCTATAGTCTACAGGGCAGCAAAGGGTCAGACACAACTGAGTGACTGAACACACCTCACTGAGTTGAAGGAGTATGGCAAACACGCATTGAGAAATCCTAGTGGGGATATGGGGCAAATTAATCTCTGGGCAATTGTTTTCCCATCTGTAAAATGAAGGTAACGACATAGTCGTCATCCAATGTAGATAAGTGAATGTAAAACGTATGGTACTGTCTCTGGACTCTTTAAGGCACAAAAAACATTACTTTCTTTCCACCACCACCTTCCTTATTTGAACACAGATCAGAACTCTAGTAGCTAGGAACTAAGCAGTATCATATTCTCCCAGCTTTAAGCTTGTCTCTTAGACTTGGAATATAAAGAGGTATAAAACAGGTTTGGAGTACAGATTATGATAAATAAAACCTGAGAATAAGTATAATACAACCCACTGGCATCCTTCACAGATCAAAATCAACTATTCAATAATCCCTGTCTCACTTTTACAAAGGAATTCCTTTGCTACGGTATTGATCCAGACCCTTATTTCCCTCATCTGATGCTACCAGTTCACCCAACCCCCATAAGACTCACCAGATCCCTCCTGCCCTTGAACATACTCTGCTGCACCTTGCCCACTCACCCTCAGACTTTTGGTCAAATCTCTCCTTGTACCCATGATAGATAGGTCTGATGCTCGTATCAGACTTGAAGCCTTTCCAAAGTGCCCATGTCTTTCACATCACATCTTCCAAACGATGGCTCAGAGCAAGCCCTGAAAAATTACGCTGGAATAACTTTTCTCTGAAAACTTGGAGGGCAGCCTGCTGCTGAACTCAACAACTTTGAAATGCTCAGTCCGCAAAAGTGGATTTAGTTATTGTGTTAGGCACGATGGTGTTGTTTTAATGTCCTAGACATCTAATTATTCTTTCAACAAGCAACCAGCGCCAAGTAGCGCTAGGCTGGGAAGAAAGGGACTTTAAACAAAACCATCTTCGAAGCCGGTCCTCAAGCAGCCCAGAACAGCACTGCCCCTGGCCCGCAAGTGGGCTCCCTCGGGCCTTTCCCTGCGCATGCGCAAACCCCGGCGAAGGGAGGGGCGGGCCCGCCAGCGCTTCGGCACACCCGATTGGCCAGGCCTGCTGACGTGTAGGCGGGGCCGCGGCAGGAGCGGACCAAAATGCCCGTAGGGGGCGTGGCCTGCTCGCCTTCGGGGGCGGGCTGCGGGGGTGGGGGGAGTGCTGCTGCGGAGAGAGCCGCCCCGCCCCCACGTGGCCTCCGGGAGACTAAAGCGCGCGACAGCGGTGGCGGGAGCTGTGTCTCGGACTCCTTAGGGAGGCAGGTGAGTAGCGTCCGGCCTCGGGGAAATGGCGGACTTGGAGGCGGGGGCTGTGGCACCGAAGTCTTGTGTCCCCAGACGCAGGCTGTGCTGTACGCCGCAAGCGCCGGCTGTGCAGCTGGGGACGGAGTCCCCGTGCGACCCCTATTTGGGGCTCTTAGAGGTAGACTGTTCAGCTGCAGCGGGGTTTGGGGTTGGGGGTGGTCTCTGCGTGGCTATTGCCCTTAGAGACCCGGTCTGGGCTCCGAGTCTCCTCTGGAGTCCTTTCCGTTGGAGACCACCGGGGCTCTCTCCTTCAGTTCAGAGCCGGAGGTGCCTCGCAGGATGCGGGAGGGCGGTGCAAATAATAACAGCCGCTCAGTGCTAGGATTGCTTGTACGTTATCTGCATTGGCCCATTCCATCTTATAACAGCCCACTGAGGTCGGTTCAAGTCCTTATTTACCAGATGAGAAAAATGAGGTCTTACAGCTGAAAAGTGACAGAATCAGAATCTGAACCCACATCCACAGACTCCAAAACCCACAGGCTTAACCGTCCTGCTACCAGCTTCAGCCAGGTTCACAATCACTGTTCTGCCTTTTCCCTCCCCTATCCCATTCTTGCAGAGCTCTCTAGGAGCCCACCTCTGTTGATAGGCTGCTTTGAAATCTGTACTTAAAATTCCAGGGGTAACGGTGGACACTGAAGAATTCTTTGCTGGAGACCTGGCTTCCAGCCCCGTTGACCCTCTATACAATCTTGGACCAGTGTCAGCCCAGATTACTATCATTTCAATGATGTAATCAGCATGCTTTAAGGAACCCCTTTAACCAGTATGTTCTAGGAGTTTGGAACAGGCAGATTCTCCTTTTAGCTCCAAAGAGCTAACCCCAGATGAGACTGGACTCTTCGAAGTCAAGTCAAGGCCTGGGTCTCCTTCTCTTTAATCCCCATTCCAAGTCCTGGGGCAGGCTGGAATAGATAGTCAGGAAATGCAGGTTGAATAAACAGGCAGCCAGTCGGATCCTTTTCAGAACTGCCTACCAACTGGGCCCTTCTGGGACTTTGGATTTCTCAGCCCTGAGCACCTTTTACCTAGCTGGCTCTCCTGACTGTCTCCTCCCCTGCTAGTGGCAGAGCCAGCCTCCCCTGGCAGCAGCTTGCAACCCTTTGTGCCAAGACCATAGCCTCTGGAACCCTCAGAGGAACACAACACGGGCGGGAGCATCAGACTCAGCAGCTCTTCTCAGCTCCTCCTGGTGGTGGTTCTCTAGGGCCCAACTTAGGTTACTCTCGGGTGGGGGAGGTTACCTTCCAAGGAAGGAGACGTTTTCACAATCAGTCTGAAATTTACGTAGGCCTCAGTGTCACCTCTTCCGTGAAGCCATGCATCCTTGATTCCCAGAGAGGCAGGTCCCTCCCACAGCCTGTAGTCCACCCCTCTACTGAAGCATCAGTATGATGGTGTCTCCTCTACCATATAAACTGCTGGAAGGCAGGAACCCCCCACTTCAGACGCCCTGGAAGACCCTCTGGCCCATCCAGGTTTGAGGGAAAGTGCTCCCTTCTGGGTGCAGAGGGCACAGCTGTGCGGACCCTCCTGGAGGTCTAGTCAGCTCACGTCTGCCCCTGATGCTAGTGGAAGTAGCAGCAGCCACATGTTTACCGTGTGGCTCCTTGTGCCAGGCACGTACCTCTTCACTATCTGTGATCTTCTCTGCAGCTTTGTAAGTTAGATGGTATCGTTCCCATTTCATAGATTGTGAAATGAAGATTCCACAACCTTGCCCAGAGTCACACACAGATAAGACCTGGGACTGTTTGACCCTGAAACGTTCTTTCTGCACTGCCTGCTACAGCCTGCCAGTTAAGCTAATGTGTTCTGAATCCCATGGTGACTTGCCCTTGTCTTTGGTGTGGTGTCACAAGATTTGAGCTGTGGCTTACAGGCTCCCTTAATTTAGGAAAAGGGCCTCTCCCAAGTTTGTGATAAATCTTCCAGTCTTTGAGGGTCTTTGGGGAAAGCAAAACTTCCATCTGGATTTGGCTCTGACACTCAGGGGGTGGTGTTCTGCTGCACAAATATTTGTTTATTAAGCTCGTATGTAACAGGATGACTGAGTGTGGGGCAAGTAACAGGGTACTTGAGTGGAAGCCAGGTCAAGCTCAGAGCTGTACATGACTTGCCGTGGCTGTCAAACAACTCCTGTTGCTTTCTGCACCCTGCTTCCACAGCAGAATGTGAGGGATTAAACAGGATTGGTGATTTCAACTCTTTTAATGTTTTCAGCTCTAATACCCATTTCTCAAATCTTTCTCTGAAACCTAAAATTTAAAAAAAAAAAAAAGGCAGATAAAAGTGAAACTGCCTTAGTAAGGCCTGCCCCTTACCACTCTCACCACTCCTCCCTTGCCCCTCACCCCTAAAACCCCCAGTCTCCTCTGGGTGAATTGGGACTGCACGGCCCTAGGCAGCCTGCCCTGTTGCTTCTGAAGGCATTTGTTCCTTTAACAGCCTTCTAAAGTAGATACAGATTTGAGACCAGTGGAATGCATTCTAGAATTCCAGAATCCTGGGGCCAGCTGCCGTTAAAGGTTGTTCTCTGGAAAGTAAATTAGAACCTAGCTTCAAAATGTGATGTGAATGACGTTGAGCAAGTCACTTCACCTCTCTGAGCCTCCGACTTCTTAGCACTAAAAATTAGGACAATTTTCTGCAATTACATGAGATAATATACGTGTATAAAGTACCTAGTGCAGTGCCCAGCACGTGACACATCCTCAGTATTTTTTCCTCTGATATCCTGCACTTCTCCAGCCTCAAGGCAGAGATAGTATATGCAGAGAGACTTCTGCTGAATCAAGTGTTTATCAGTAGTGTGGGGTATAGTGGGCTAAACCCTGTAGTCATTGTTTGCAACAAACTCACTCACATTCTGGCTCAGTCACTAACTAGCTGTGTGGTCTTGAGCAAGAGACTTAACCTCTCTGAGCTGGGCTAATCCTTGGCAGACCTGAGAGCAAGTCTTGCACAGAATCAGCGCTCAGGACTTTGTATCTTCTGAATGAACGCTCATATGGGGGTTGGGCCATCTTTGGGGAGGCCTGGCTTGCCCTGGGTCAGATGATGTGGCTGGCCCCAGGGGTGTGGCGGTGAAGTGGAACCTGTGTGGCTCCCGATAACCCCAACCCCGCCAAGGAGGAGGATCAGACAAAGCCGGCCCCTGAGCTAGCTGAGAGGAAGCCGAGGGGGCCTGGGAGAACTGCAGGGCAGAGGGACGGGAAGGCATCATCAGTGTACTGAAGGACCCCCCTCCCACAACAGGCCTGGAGACCGTGCAGCTTTGGGTAAGTCCCTGCCCCTCTCTGGGCCTCTAGGTCCCATTCATACAAGGAGAGATTGGTAGCTCTTTGTTTTCCCCCCAGCTGGCTGTTAGGCACTTCCCAAAGGAAGTGTCTAAAACAGAGCTCCCCACCTCCTCTCTCTGCAAGCTCGGCTCCCACCGCCCTCTTCCTGCCTGTCACTGACTCCGCTGTCCTCCAGGTCAAGCAAGCTAGCGCATCCGCCCCAAGAGACTGCCCCTTGGCCGCCTTAGGATGGCCCCTCCTTCCCGCCCCTTTAGCCCCACAGCCTCTGTCCTCCTCTGCTCCTAGTTGGCTGGGCTCCACTAAGGCTGCAAGAATGATCTCCCTAAAGCCAGGCTCTGACCAAGCCCCTCCCCCACCCCAGCTCAGAAATCTTCCCTGACCTCATCCTGGCCACCCCCTACCCACCCCTAGCTCCTCTCCTCTAAACACACATCCTCAGTTGCCTCCAGTCCTCCCAGCCATCTACACCCCATCCTCCTGCCCCACCCTGGCCCCTTCCTTCCCTTCCAGAGGGAACGTTTTCCCATTTCCCTCTACCAAGCTGAACCCACTCATCCTGCAAAACCAGCTTCAAGTCCTATCTTCTTCCAACAAGCTTGTGACCTCCTGACTCACACTGGGAAAGTCCTGGCTTGTTCGCAGTGGGCTCAGCCTCTCCGAGATGCACTCAGTCTGCCCGACCTCCCATTACAGCAGTGCCAGCTGGATGAGAAACCACGTGTGCAAGTGCCCACCGTGGCCTGGCACATAGTAGGTGCTCGAGAAGCACATCTTAATGCCGCAGCTTGCTTCTGTCTTACACCTCTTACTTGGCATGGAGCGTGTGTTGTCATTGTACTTCATGCGATTAAATATTTACTGTGTGGCAGAGTGCTGTGGGGGAGGCAGAAATGAACCCTGCCCTGCAGAAGCTCTGCCTACTGAGACGAGATAAGATAGGTCCACAGAGAACTGTTATATGAGAGACTGATCTGGGCGAGGGGAGACAGCGCAGAGGGACAGGGAAGGAGGAGAGCCTGTCTCGTGGAGAGCCTGGTCAGATTTGGGGGTGGGGGAGTTGTGGAAAGAGGAGCACAGCCTCCCAAGGAAAGAAGATGAACCAGAAGGTGGCCAAGTGTGGCAGGTGCTTGGGGAGCAACATGAGGCTGTCTGGCTGGAAAGGACACCTGTGGCCACTCCCAGGGGTTTCTGTCTGTTGGACACTGCCGTTTAATCCTGTTCATGTGTCCTTTTAATCCTGTTCACATGTGCCTGCTTATCGCATGTGATAAGAAGTCCATGGGTCAAGGGGTTAGCAGTGCTTTTCCCTAGAGGCAGAATTACAGGACATTTTTCTCTTTCTGCTTATCTGTACTTTTCTGAAAGTCCTGCCATGCCCACGGATGTCATTCATGGAACAGGCAGAGCTGAAGTGGTGGCTAGATCAAGGATTCTCATAGTAATTCATGTCCAGTCCACCCCAGACTGATTCTTTGATAAAGTACAATGAAAATAAATTATTAGAGACATGTTTTTCGTTTGTTTTTAAAGAGAGACTGTGTAAGATACGAATCCAGATTTTATATCATTAGATTCAGCTTGCTCTGGAAGTTTCTGAAGGCCTACTATCATGTGTCTATTTATCTTGATGCAGACTGGCAGGGACTGATGAACCCCAATAGCACTGGGTCAGAGCCTGGGGGAATGTGACCACCTCCTGGTACCAAGGACCATGTCTCTGTGCCTCCCATTGCCCCCAGAGCTGAGTACACGGCAGACCCCCCCGGGAGACCGCCATTCCAACCAGGTGACTGCCCTGTGCCCCCCGTGCCCACCATGCATCCTCAGTCGGTTCTGCACAGCGGCTACTTCCACCCACTGCTCCGGAACTGGCAGACAGCCGCCACCAGCCTCAGCGCCTCCAACCTCATCTACCCCATCTTTGTCACGTGAGTTCCCCAATGAGCCAGGTCTCTGATCTACAGGGGGTGGGTTGGGGGTGTGTGTGTGTGTGAACAGAGCAGGTGTCTGTGTTGTAAGGGGTAAAGTGAACTGTCAGCTTGGAGCTCAAGGTATTGGAAGTGACCTATGGGTTTAGGACAACCATCTTTGAAAAAAACCAAACCTTGAAAATAATACAGTCCTCCTTGTTGGAAAATAAAAATAACCCTTGCCTGTCACCCTGAGTTTGTGCCATAAGACAGAAGTTACAGGTACAAGTGTGGGTTGTACATGTAAAAGGTGGCGGTCATCATCATTCGTGATAGCACCTGACTCTTATTGAGGGCTTAGTGTACCCTGGGTACTACTGTGCTAAGCACCTATAGATACTACCTCATTCCACCCTGACAGTTTTCAGATGAGAAAACTATGGATATGATCCCTTAGAATGTCATCTCCACAAGGGCAAGGATTTCTGTCAGTTTTGTTCACCGTTGGATCATCAGCCCCAAGAACAGTAGCTGACACATAATAAGTACTCAATAACTATTTGTTGAGTGGGGATTCCCTGGAGGTCCAACAGTTAGGACTCCGTGCTTTCACTGCCAAGGGCCCAGAGAACCAAGAGCCCACAAGCCGCACGTGCACCCCCTGTATATATACTTGTTGAATGAGTGAATGAATCCACCCAGGATACGGAGCAAAGAGAATATCACGTGGTCAAGGTCACCCAGGCAGTAAGTGACTGGGCTAGCAGCCAAGGACCCTCTGACTCAGAGTGCAAGTTCCTAGCCACTTGATTCCTTCCTGTGAGTACTGTTCTTCTGGCGCAGTTGCTTGTTGTCACTGTTATTCTTGTTGTCCCTATTATTATTTCAGGCCCTGGGCTTGGCCAGGCAGGGGAACCAGACCCTGGATCCCATCCTCCTCCCACCACCTCCATGTCCCTTCCCAGCTTCCCAACCATCCCTCCCACTCTCCCCCTCACCACTGGCCCTTCCCACAGCTACCAATCCATAGCCCATCCCTGGCTCTTGCAGGGATGTTCCTGATGACAAACAGCCCATCGCCAGCCTCCCAGGAGTGGCCAGGTAGGAACTGGGGTGGGGAGGGCAGGGTTATGGTGGAGGGAGCGATTTCACAGGTGGAGGTGCCAGGAAGCTGATGCAGACCCAAGACGGAGACGATCTGGAGAGGCTGACTTTCCATCAGAGGGGTTTTCTCGGGGGCAGAGTTGTTCCACAACAAAAGGGGCAGTCTGGTGCCTATCACCAAAGGCATCACAGCAGAGGAGAGTTGAAGTTCAGATGGGAGCTCAGTAACAGAACCTTGAAGGAGTCTTCCAAGCTGAATCCCACAGCTCTGCCACATGGGGCCTCGATTTGCCCATCTGTCTGATGGGTGTGTTCCTGCCCCACACTATACTGTGAAACTTGAGCCCTCCTAATGCCATCTGCAACTTGACTCTTAACAGAGGCACAGACCAGAGGGGTGGGGGGACCCTTGCCTGGGCCCTGCCTCACTTCAGCCTCGGCACACAGGTACGGTGTGAACCGGCTGGAAGAGATGCTGAAACCCCTGGTGGAGGAGGGCCTGCGCTGTGTCCTGATTTTCGGTGTCCCCAGCAGAGTTCCCAA
The DNA here is from genome assembly GCA_006410675.1 of Oreotragus oreotragus. Taxonomy (NCBI): domain Eukaryota; kingdom Metazoa; phylum Chordata; class Mammalia; order Artiodactyla; family Bovidae; genus Oreotragus; species Oreotragus oreotragus. The sequence continues at coordinate 174,202 of SJYX01014379.1, forward strand.
GGTGATGAGTCAGAGGAGGCGTCAGAGGAAAGGGTTGGGGGTAGGGGTGCAAATAAGCTGAGGTTCCACAATGACCACACCCTCGCTCCAGCCTGGTGCTGGTCCCGGGCTCTGCTACATGGGGCCTCAGCTTGCCCATCTGTTTGCTGGGTGCATTCATCTGTCTGATGGGTAGCCTGGGGCCACCAGTGAAGGAACACAGCCCCTGCCCTGGAAACAGCAGCCATGTGTCATCAGGAAGCTAAGCAGGGCTGCAACTCTGAATGGGCAAGTCAGGTCTCCTGTACAAAGTGGGAATAGTCCTCCCCAGGCCTCCTGGTCCAGGGGTGGTGGTGGTGATGAGGGAGTGGGCTGGCCTGCTCTGATAGCAGGCCACCTTTCCTCCCTAAGACTTTGTGTAACAGACACACCGCGTTGTCCTCCCCCTGCCGCTAGGATGAGCGGGGCTCCGCAGCCGACTCCGAGGACTCCCCGGCTATCGAGGCCATCCGTCTGTTGCGCAAGAATTTCCCCAGCCTCCTGGTGGCCTGCGACGTGTGCCTGTGCCCCTACACCTCCCACGGTCACTGCGGTGAGCTCTCGCCTCCCACCAGCCCCGTGGCCACCCGCACTCTCACTGTGCTGGGGATGCGTGGAGGCCCGAGCTGTTCCCCCAAACCCAGCTGTCTGTCCTGCAGGGCTTCTGAGTGAGAATGGATCATTCCAAGCTGAGGAGAGCCGCCAGCGGCTGGCAGAGGTGGCTCTGGCCTATGCCAAGGCAGGTGAGTGAGCCCCCAGCAGGGATGAGCACCCCCAGGTCAGGGAGGCGGCAGGGTAGATAGAGGAGGATCCCAGAGTTCTGAAGGCCACCCTCTGCCCTTCAGGATGTCAGGTGGTAGCCCCGTCGGACATGATGGACGGACGCGTGGAGGCCATCAAGGAAGCTCTGATGGCACATGGATTCGGCAACAGGGTAGGGGAGGGGTGTGGGGAGGTGAGAGAGCCTGGGCCAGACCTGCCCGTGTCTGCTCCTCACATGGATGAAGCAAGGCCCAGAGCTCCAATGGGCCTAGGACACAGGCTCTTCTTTGGACCTGGATCCTTCCTCTCCTTGTCACTTCACCCCGAAACACGTGGAAATGGCTGGCTGAGCTGAGACCCTGTTGTCTCCTGTAGGTATCAGTGATGAGCTATAGTGCCAAATTCGCTTCTTGTTTCTATGGACCTTTCCGGTGAGTAGGGATGGGTGAGGGTCTGCTGTTGAATCCCTGACCTGCTAGCCCAAAGCTAGAGCCCACCCTGGTGTCTCTGCTTCCTAGGGATGCAGCTCAGTCGAGCCCGGCTTTTGGAGATCGCCGCTGCTACCAGCTGCCACCCGGAGCACGAGGCCTGGCCCTCCGCGCGGTGGTGAGTGAGCCCCACCCAGCCTCTCCCCCCATCGCCTCACCTCCCAGGCACTGCCCACACCATACCTCATCTCTTAGGACCGGGATGTTCGGGAGGGAGCGGACTTGCTCATGGTGAAGCCAGGAACACCCTACCTGGACATCGTACGGGAGGTAAAGAACAAGGTGAGAACAAGGGTGTTACTACCTAAGACTGAGTCCAGATCAGATCAGTCCTGACTCCTTACACCGTGTGACCTTGGGGAAGGCATTTTCTCTTTCTGGGCAACAAGGGCCAGAGTTGGGGCTGGGGAGATGAGAATGTGTCCACAGATTCTGGGACCTTTGATCTAGGGAATCTCAGAGTTGGAAGCAATCTGCCCTGGAACTGGAATGCTCCCCCACCTCCCATATCCCATTCCTGCCAGGGAAACACTGTGGGCCTCTGTGCTAGGGCTCGGAGGAGCCTTTGAACAACTCAAGAGTGGGCCAGGCTGCCAGCAGCAATGACTCAGGTCTCATGGCAGGGAGGGACACCAGAGGCACAACCAACCCCTGCCACTTCAACCTGCCTGTCCCCGACTGCTTCCCCAACAGCACCCTGAGCTCCCCCTGGCTGTGTACCACGTTTCTGGAGAGTTCGCCATGCTGTGGCACGGGGCCCAGGCCGGGGCATTTGATCTCAAGGCTGCTGTACTAGAGGTCATGACTGCCTTCCGCAGAGCAGGTGAGCATGCAGGAGTGGGGGGGTTTTGACCTGGGCCACAGGGAACTGATAGGCAGCTTGCCCAAATAGGGAAATAAAGTTAGGGGACAGCCTGAAGTCGCCTATCTGGAAATGCCAGTGATCTAAACAGACAGGCTGGAGAAGGGACATGAAACTGCGGGGCAGAAGGTGAGCAGTGAAGCACGCAGAGCCCTCAGTTACTTTTTGATTTTGAGACCTTGGGCAAGTCACTTCTCTAACTTCAGTGTCCTTGTCTGTAGACCGGGGATAGGAGAGATGGTGCGTGGTCATCAAGGGGATTAAATGAGATGCTGCGTGTAATTGGCATATGCATGTCATTTCAGAAATCAGAGCTGGTTTTGTTGGTTAGGCACATGGCGTGGCAGGGTAACTCACAGCTTGCCTATTTCCCCCACTATGCAATTTTATACATTGGCACACTGAGGCCCAGAAAGAGAAAATGCCTCCCCCAAGGTCACACAGTGTATAGAGCTAGGACTGAGCAGAACTGGACTCAGGTCCTAGGTGGTGACACCCTGGGGGCTGTGCCTCTTCATAGCAGCCTTCTTCCCACCCCAGCCCTCACCTCCCAGAAGGTATTTCCCGAGCTGATGCCCTGCCCTGCTGCCCGCTTCTTTCCCCACACAGGTGCCGATGTCATCATCACCTACTACACGCCTCAGCTACTGCAGTGGCTGAAGGAGTGATGGAGAAAGTGTGCCAGATTCAAGAACGAGAACTTTTCTATTCCTGAGCCTCGGAGAAGTGAAAACCAAAGTAAACGATGCTTTTAGAGCTGTGCGCTCCTGCCCTCTTCCTGCTTATGCGCTGGCGGGTGCCTGAAAGCCCTGGGTGGTTTCTGCCAGCCTGCCAAATCTTCCCACTCGCAGCTACATCCTCACTGGCTCTCCCAGGCTTCCCAGCCCCTCCTCTGGGTCAGTCCTGAAGCTCACCTCTGCCAACCCCGCTCCTTCCTCTGGGGTCGCTTCAGCTGGAAAGCCACCCGGACTCATGGCGTCAGCTCAGTGGGGTCTGGGAGAAGGGCTTGGAACATTAAGGGAGAGAGGGAAGTTGATTCTTGGACCCTAAGAAGCTCTGGAAAGCTGGAGGCCTCTGGCAGCAGAGGTGGGCACACGGGCCTAAATTGACACCCTGGGTTTAGAGTTGACATTTGCTGCAATTACACTGGAAAGCGATCCCCACACAGGCCAGTGGTTGCCAGGCTGCCTGAGGTCTCCTGTTGTTCTCTGAGCCATAAACCCGAAGAAGAATTACTCTTTAACAAGCAGAAAAGAATTAATTCATTAACAAGCAGGAACGCTACTGAAGGATCGAAATTCAGAAGCAAAGAGAGAATTCCTGACTGTTGGCGATGGCACCACCAAAAGACTCTTTATTGCAGAGATATTTCTTGAAAAGGTCTGCTTTGTGCCCAGGCACAATACCGGGTCCTGGGGATATATAGCAGGACAGACTTCAGCTTGTCTCTGCGTGGAATCTACACAAGGGAAGCAGGGTGACAGATGCCAACAAGAAAACAGACAAATAAGGCAGTTACAGATGGTAATAGTGCTTCCAGGGAAAGAAAGGGTCTGAGACAGAATAACAGATGATGGGCCTCGCCTGAGAAGCCCTTCCTGAGATTGAGGGGCAAGGAAAGGCCTTTAACAAGAGGAGAGGGAAGCGGACGTCAGAAGCTGCGAGAAGGACGGCAGAGTGTGCAGGTTCCTGCGACAGCAGGAAGCCCATCGCGGGAACCAGCTGAGGAAGAAGGTGGATGACAGCACCGGAGGTTGGAAAGGGAGGTCCCACACTTCGTAGGAAGCTTGGTTTCTGTTTTGCATCTGATAGAAAGCCATCTAAAGGGTCTTAACCAGGCGTTAACGTGTTCCAATTTCTCCCATTCTGCTGCTATGAAAAAAAATCGAGGGGTGAGCCAGAACCAGCCTGGTTGGGAGGCTGCTGCAGACCCCAGGGAACCGTGCCAGTGGCCTGGACCAGGGCTGTGGCAGTGGAAAGCAAAGGAAGCGGAATGTGCTCAGGATACACTCTGAAGACCAAATAAGCAGGCTTTGCCAATGTTTTCCTGTTGGAGAATTGGGGCAGGGAACGATGCCTTCATGGGTTTCTGGCTTGAGAAACAGGTCTCTATTGGTTCTTCTAAGAGGATGCGATGTCATGTTCTCCGCCCCCACGTGAAAGTCCAGGCCCAGCTAAGGAGGGGCCAGTTTGTAAGTCCACCCGCCTGTCTGCAGAGTGACAGAGAATCCCAGCTCTAGAGCCAAAGCAAGACTATTTTGGATGTTAAAGCAGTATAATCTATTTTAAAATTTAGAAATAACCTGAGTTAGAGGCAGCTCCCCTCTGACTCCTGGTGCTCTTCCACAGAGCTGTGGCCACCTCATTCTGTAGGTGAAGAATCACCTTGAGACGGAAAACATGAGACGAGCCGCCGACAGGTCTGAGACTGGACCGTGCCAGAACCTTGCACCACCTTCGTTTCCGTGCTCCCTGGCCCTGAACTCGCTTCTGATTAGTGTGGAAGGGAATGTTCTTCAAGGCCATCCCACACTCATTATTGCCAAGCTGAGAGGGGGCCCAGCTCTGTTCTAGGCACAAGGAGATGGGAGGCAGACACGCCCTTTAGGTACAAACCATTCTCAGGAAGCAAATAACTGTGTCCCGAGCCCCCAGGAGTTAACACTGAGCAGAGTGATGATGGGGCTCCCTGAGGAGAATCAATAGGCAGACCTGTTACCACTGAGGCAGTGACAGGTGCTGTGAAGGCCACCAGGTATGACCTGGTATGAAGGATCAGAAAACACCCCCTGAGGTCTGACATTTAAACCTAGACCTAGAAAGCAAGTAGCCAAGCTGACACATGTTCAGGGACGATCATTCCCAGCAGAAGGGATGCCGGGGCCAAAGTGAGCTGGACAGCTGGGGTGGCTGGAACACACAAAAGGTTTTTAATGTTTTTAATCTTTTATTTTCTAAATTATGAAAATACGATAACACACTTACAGGAGACTTGGAAAATACAGTACAAAGTAGAAGTGTGGCCTAAACTGAGTGTGACCGTGGGGATGGAGAAGAGAAGATTTAGGACTTGGGTGAGAGGTCAAGGGCAAACTTGGCTTGAGCTCCTGGGTGGCAGGCCATTGACTGAGGTGAGAAAGCTTGGAAAGGGAATCCCTAAATTTAGCGTGGGTTTGCACTGAAGAAGCTCTGTTAGTTTATGTTTTTATGACTCTCTCAAGGCCACTCAACAAATTTGTGGCAGAACTGGGTCTAGAACCCCAGTCACCAAAAACAGCAGAGCTGGGATTTGAAATCACATAGCCCAACTCGAAGGCCATACCTATTCGGCCATACCACCTCCCAATAAACAGTAACAAAACTATAGCTCTAACACTGATGCTCTTAGTAGCTCTAGTAACGGGGCACATCCAGGGGCTGAGCTGCCTTCAGGCATATGGTCTATGTGAGTGGCACCCTCTGGAGTCAGGACTTAACACCTGAGGTACCGTAATTTTATCCTTGGGCAGAGAACTCAGCTCTCACAAGCAGCGAGGCTTATTCTCAGATTTCCAGGTATCTGGTGAGCATTAAGGGCCTCTCTCAACACAATATAATTTTATTTCCCTCTCAAGACCTGGTAGCTTGTCCCTTAATGCGGCATCCCAGAGACCACCACAAATAAACCAACACATTCCCTCATCCTCACTTTTCATTTCACTAAGGTCCCTCAAACTACCTCAGTGGGCATACAGTTGAGGTCCCCCAAAACAAGAAGCATTTAAACCAGACATTTTACAACCGACTTCCCAATTAGGGGAAGGGGAGTCCTGACCTTGCCCTTTGTGGACTCTGCCAGTTCCACACATGAGGGCCTGTCACTTGCAGCACCCCTTGTTCTGGGTGCTCTTGGTGGCAAGTGACAGATACAGTCTCTCCTGGAAGCCTGTATCCCTTCCTATCTCTCATCTGTGTTTGCCTCAGCTTGCCTTTATTCTAATATGGGTTTCTGCCACTTGACAGTAGCAAGTCCTTGTCTGTGAAGTCACTCAGTCATGTCTGACACTGTGATCCCATGGACTGTAGCCTGCCAGGCTCCTCTGTCCATGGAAGTCTCCAGGCAAGTATACTGGAGTGGATTGCCGTGCCTTTCTCCAGGGGATCTTCCTGATCCAGGGATCGAACCTGGGTCTCCTGCACTGCAGGCAGATTATTTACCATCTGAGCCACCAGGGAAGATGATCCTTAATCCTTTCTATCCCATTATTCACATAGCAGATCTCTGGAGGTCTCTGAGGTCACACGACCAGCCTCAGTTTAGTCCCTGTGAACAATGGCATGGGAGATGTGGCAAAGAGATGTAAGGCTGGTAGGATCTCAGAGCTTTTGCACCTGTGGTTGTCCCCTTTGCCTGGAATGCTTTTTACCTAAACTCTTAACAGCTTTCTCCTTTTTCATTGATAAGATCTTGGTTTAAATGTCACGGCCTCAGAAAAATCTGCTCTGACATCAGATTTAAAGTCATTCCCCAGTTACTCTGTATTAGTCAGGATTCATGTCCAGTAATTATAACAAAAGCCAAAATAATGATAGCTTAATATGGAAATGTGTTTCTGAGTAGTCTGGGCTATATGTTCAGCCATATGGTGTGGGCGGGGAAGGCAACGGCACCCCACCCCAGTACTCTTGCCTGGAAAATCCAATGGACGGAGGAGCCTGGTGGGCTGCAGTCCATGGGGTCGCTAACAGTCGGACAGACTGAGCGACTTCACTTTCACTTTTCTCTTTCATGCACTGGAGAAGGAAATGGCAACCCACTCCAGTATTCTTGCCTGGAGAATCCCAGGGATGGGGGAGCCTCGTGGGCTGCCGTCTATGGGGTCACACAGAGTCGGACACGACTGAAGTGACTTAGCAGCAGCAGCAGCAGCAGCATATGGTGTGGGAGGTCATGGCTCCTGCCTTGTTCTGTCATCAACACATCTTGGCTTCCATCTCATGATCACAGTTGGTGGATCCAGTTCCAACCATCAGGCCCTCTTTCAGTCAGCAGAAAAAGGAGACGAGCAAGCAGAGGGCATGACACTTCTTCACAAGGGCGCAACCCGAAAGGTGCACACGTCATTTGCCCTTGTCTGAACTTAGTCCCACGGCTACACCTAGTTATGTAAGAAAGGCTGGAAAAGAGTCTGGTGGGGCAGGCCTGTGCTCAGCTAAAACTTGGAGATTCAATTACTAAGGAAGATGGAGAGATGGATATGGGGGCAAATGGCCATCCCCACCACATGGAGTTTTTGTAATGACAGACACAATGGCCAGAATATCAAACAAGTCCTTAAAGACCATCAGGTTAAACACTCTAATTCAATAGATGAGAGAGAGACTCAGAGGGGGGACTTGTCCAAATTCACACAAGCCAGTGTTAGACCAAGGCTGGATCCATATCTCCTAACTTCAAGCCCAGTGCTCAAAACTAGAGGAGGGATTGCAAGGTGTGGAGAGGTGAGAGATTGCTTAGGACTATCTTATGTATTGTCTTAGCTTCAAGTACATCTTTGTCTTCATGTATTATGTCTAATGAGAATATATTCATGTGTTATTCATGTGAGTGAAAACTTGGCCAATATACATGAAAAAGTATTATCTTCACTACTTAACAGAGAAAATCAAATTAAAACCATAATGAGATACCACCATATATCCATCAAAATGCCAAAAATTTTAAAAAACAGACTGCCAGTTTTTGAGAATGTGGAGCAAGTGGAACTCTCCAGCATGATTGGTACAACCATTTCAGAAAACTGGCCCCATCCACTGAAACAACATACACATACCTATGACCTACTGATTCTACATCCAGGGATTTATCCAACAGAAATACGTATGCATGTGACCAAAACACGTGTTCAAGGATATTCTATCAAGGTAGTACTACCAAGGTGGTCCACTGGTAAGACTACACTCCCAACACAGGGAGTCCAAGTTTGATCGCTGGTCAGGGAGCTATATCCTACATGCCACAACTAAAGATCACCCATCAATGAAGACCTGGCACAGCCAAATAAAGGAACGTCCGTAGAGGGTCTCTCCTGGCGGTCCAGCGATAAAGACTCCAGGCTCCCACTACAGGGGTCCCGGATTCAATCCCTGGTTGGGGAACTAGATCCCATATGCTACTGCACAGTGTGACCAAAAAAAAAAATTGTTTTTAAAAAAACAGCCAGTATTGTGACATGCCAGGTGTCTCCAGGAGCAATCACTAAGCCAGAATCCACACAGGGGAGATGAAAGAATGAAACCGTCTAGGAATTCCTGTCATCTGCCTTAGGGAGGAAACTGTATCTATCACATGGACCTTATTTCAAAATAGCAGGACTTATCATTGGCTTTCCTGTTGATTCTCAAGGCTCCCTTCTCTGCTGAAAAACTTACCCGGAGTCAGGCTCTCCCTTGCAGGCCAAGGTCTGTGACTCTGAACTTTGTATTTCCTCCCAGGCTTGAGACCAGTGAGGGTGAGGCAGTTCTGAATAAAATCAACAGAGCAGCCTTGGAATACAGAGGGATGTTTTGTTTTTATAAAACAAAACAAAAAAGAAGTGGAGGGAAGAAAGGAATAAAATCGCATGCATGTTTGTGTGCTCCTAGAAAATGGTCTGTTAGCATAAAAACCCAAACTGCAGCAATTCCAGGGAAGTGGTTGGACAATGGCAAGGCCATTGCTCTTGCTCAGCTGTACTTCATCTTTGCTTGGTTGCCCTTCAGATCTTTGTTCCCTCCGTAACTGGTTCATCCAAAGAAATCCCCTGTCACTGTTCATGAAACCACTGTTTTCTTCCTCCATAGCTCTTACCACCTGTGAGATCTTGTTTACTTGATTTTTTTCTGCCTGCCCCTGTTCCTTGAAGGCAGAAACCTTGTCTTGTTTCTCATTGTATATATCCTCAGTGAGGAACAGGGTGTCAGACATACAGCAGATAAGGTCAGCACAAAGTTAGTGCCCTCAATAAGCAGTTAGTGAATGAATGAGGCTGGGCTGTTGCTTTGTGTTTTTAAAGATTTTTGAGATGAACATGACTACTTTTGAAGTAGGAGATAGATGGGCTCCTGGGCCAAACAGCTGATGTTCATCAAGTGGAATGACACTGAAATTTTATCCTCAGCCAGATAAGAACACCACCTGATTCCTTTCATCCACCAAAATGGAAGAAATGAACCAGCAGTGGGGAATTTGTTAAACAGAAATGGAAAAGTGGGGTTTTTTTACTGCTAACAAGCAAGGGAAAATGAAGGAATGAGTAAACAGCTATAAAACCCCAAGAATAGGCCTGGAAGAGTCCAGCAATGCTAGTTTTACTCTAGCTGTTTCTAGTGCACGCAACTAGACTTCCTTCACAAATTTAATTCCTTAATCACTTTCTGACTGTCTGTGAATTCTATCCTGCACCCGGCATTCTTTTCCCCTATTTTAACTCCTTTGGCATTTTTCATTTCAAAAAGGTTTCCAGCCAATAACTTCTTCGACGACCAGACTCAATGTTGCTGCTGCTGCTGCTAAGTCACTTCAGTCGTGTCCGACTCTGTGTTACGGCCATTTTAAAACTTTGCATAAAAGAGAATGCAAGATTGTCACTGCCTTGAACCGTATCACATACCCCTGAGCAAAGCCTAGACTATAAGACCTCTCCCTTTTCCCCAGGGAAGGGGAAACATTATCCGAGGCATTAGCCTGCTGCATGCTCTCTGCCATACAAAGAAATAAAGCTATGCTTTCTCTTTCCTCCAAAACTGTCTCTGTATTTCTATCAGGCATCCCTGCAGTGCACAGACACCTAAGAGTTTGACTTCTCTTTTCATCAAAAGAAAAAAAAAAA
>SJYX01014381.1:12807-33347 GCA_006410675.1 Oreotragus oreotragus
ATGTGTATAAGAGACAGCCTGTACACACAGGTGAAGTGAGTTAGCCCTTATTCAGTGAGAAATAACAGAGCTCCAGAGCCCGGCTGCCTGCATTTCCACCCAGCTTGGGCCACAAGGGGCTTCACTCTCTGGGGCAAGTCCTGTCCTGCCCACCCTTGGTTTTCCCATCTATAAAATGAAGAAGGGAAAACTTCTTCAACCTACTTGAGAAAACAGAGAGAGAAGAGCTGTGTAGAGCAGAACAACTCCATCTGAACGATGGGCAATCTTTGTCCTCATGACCACACAGCGGACTCCCTTCTTTATATTCAGCCACCTATCAAGTCCTGTGGACTCTTTCAGGTATCTGACAATCATCACCTCCTCTCCGTCCCCACTACCTCCGATCTAGCTTACCTCTTAGTTATGGGCCCCTGGCCCTCTGTGCCAGCCACCTCACATCTCCCTGCCTCGGCAGCCCTGCTCAGGGTGCCCTAACGACGGCTCCGGTAGGATGCTTCCTGTCCCCCGCTCTTTCAGACTTCCTCCTGGCCTCCCTGCCTTCAGTCTCAAAGGTGAAGTGAGTTAGCCCTTATTCAGTGAGAAATAACAGAGCTCCAGAGCCCGGCTGCCTGCATTTCCACCCAGCTTGGGCCACAAGGGGCCTGACTCTCTGGGGCAAGTCCTGTCCTGCCCACCCTTGGTTTTCCCATCTATAAAATGAAGAAGGGAAAACTTCTTCAACCTACTTGAGAAAACAGAGAGAGAAGAGCTGTGTAGAGCAGAACAACTCCATCTGAACGATGGGCAATCTTTGTCCTCATGACCACACAGCGGACTCCCTTCTTTATATTCAGCCACCTATCAAGTCCTGTGGACTCTTTCAGGTATCTGACAATCATCACCTCCTCTCCGTCCCCACTACCTCTGATCTAGCTTACCTCTTAGTTATGGGCCCCTGGCCCTCTGTGCCAGCCGCCTCACATCTCCTTGCCTCGGCAGCCCTGCTCAGGGTGCCCTAACGACGGCTCCGGTAGGATGCTTCCTGTCCCCCGCTCTTTCAGACTTCCTCCTGGCCTCCCTGCCTTCAGTCTCAAATTCTTCCTTGATCTTAAACTACCTGCTCTTCCAGGGGTATCTTCTGTTTCCCCACACCAGTCTCTGTACTGCAGCTGCACCGCACTCCTATTTCGTGAGCAACTTGGCAAATTCTTAACTTTGTGCATTCCCCTTTATCCTTGGATGTGCTTTTTTTTTTTTAAGTACTCGTCATGTCTGTCTATTTGGCAAAAAGCAAAGTACATTCCAGATTCATTAAAGATACATATGTGAAACATAAACACATTGGGAGAAGATATGGGTGAATATTTGTGCATACTTTGTAATCAGAAAGGTGTTTCTAATATGACAAAGTCAGAGTAGATAACATCTTAATCAAGTTTCCGGAAGTGACTAACTAATCAGAGTTGAAAATTTCTACACATCAACACAAGGCTGCTCTGGTGGCTCAGGGGTAAAGAGTCTGCCTGCCAGTGCGGGAGACTCGGGTTTGATCCCGCTGAAGCCTGTGGGCCTTAGAGCCTGCGCTCTGGCAACAAGGGAAGCTGTCCCAGTAAGAAGCCGGCTCGCCGAAACTACACAGAAGCCCCTGCTTGCCACAACCAGTGAAAGGCCCACGCGGCAGTGAAGACGCAGCGCAGCCAAAAATAAGTAACTAAGAACCAACCAACCAAACCTCTACGCATCAAAACAAACCATGACAGAAATGCATAGAAAGGTTTGGAAAGTCATTAACAAATTATTAAATGTGATTATTTCTGGGGAGAAAAAGTAAAATTCTTCCATTTTGTGGATGTGATGGTAGATTGAATTTTTTTAACCTGGTATAATTGTGATCATTAGAAATGTACAGAAATGATATATTCCTTTGTAATCGAGAATATTAAAGACATCAATACAAACAAAATTTAAAAGCTGTGGTCACTTTGGCAGCACATATACTAAAACTGGAACAATACAGAGAAGATTAGCATGGCCGCTGTGCAAGGATGACACGCGAATTCATGAAGTGTTTCATATCTTTTTTAAAAAGGCTAATGGCAAAGTGGTAAAAATATCTGTAATATATGAGATAGTCAAGGGACGAATATCCTCACTATGTGAAGAGCTGTTACAAAAATAGAGGGGGAAATGAACAACTCATTAGGAAATGGGCCAAGTGCACAAATAAGCAATTAAAAAAGGAAAAATGTTTATGGCCAAAAATCTTATGGAAACACATCAGCCCCATTAATAATTTAAAAATTTAAATTAAAACAAGAAGTTTGGCAAAGACATCTAGATTGATACATTAAAAAAAATAATTGATCTTTGCCAAGCTTCCTGTTTTAATCCACATTTTGAAATTATTAATTAAGCTGATATTTTCCCATTTATTTACTCTCTATATAGTGAACTCTTAGACTCTCTTAGGTACTGCAGGAATGCACCTGGTATGTTATTTTGGCAGGCAATTTGACAATAGCTATGTAATCTTTAGGGCTTCCCAGGTGGCGCTAGTGGTAAAGAATCTGCCTGCCAATGCAGGCGATTCCTGGATCAGGAAGACCCCTTGGAGTAGGAAATGGCACCCCACTCCAGTATTCCTGCCTGGAAGATTCCATGATTAGAGAAGCCTCGTGGGCTACAGTCCATGGGGCCACAGAGAGTCAGATATGACTAAGTGACTGAGCACATACATGCATCTAATCTTACAAATGTGTATATATTTTGACCCAGTAATTTTATTTTCCATATTTATTCTCAAGAAATAATTAAGAGCAATCCAAAGGGGACCACATCAATGCATTGTCATTAAAGTGGCAAAAATTAAAGATAAAGACAGAATGTTAAAAGCAGCCAGGGAAAGGCAACAAGTCACATACAAGGTTATCAGCTGAGTTTTCAGCAGAAACTCAGCAGGCCAGAAGGGAGTGGCATGATATATTTAAGGTGATTAAGGGGAAAATTCTACAACCAAGTATACTTTACCAGGCAAAGCTCTTATTCAGATTTACTGGAGGGATCAAAAGTTTTACAGATAAGCAAAAGCAAGAAAGTTCAACACTACCAAGTTACCTTTACAAGGAATGTTAAAGAAACTTCTCTAAGTGAAAAATAAAAGGCCACAACTAGAAACATGAAAACTGTGAAAAGAAAAATCTTATAAGTAAAGGCAAATATAGAGTAAAGGTAGTAAATCAACCATGTACAAAGCTAGTAGGAACGTTAAAAGAAGAGAGTAAAATCATTTGTATCTACAGCGAGCAGTTGAGGAATACACACACACAAAAAAGATGCAAAATATGATGTCAAAATCAGAGATCACGAGGAGATGAGTTTAAATGCATTTGGAACTAAGTGATCAGCGACTTAAAACAATCACACATGCACACACACACACATATGTATAGATTGCTATGTATAAACTTCATGGTAATCAGAGCAAAAAATCTATAATACACACACAGAAAAGAAAAAGGAATTCAAACATAACACAAAAATAGTCATCAAATCAAAAGGGAAGAAAGTAAAGAAGGAGAAAGAAACAGAAAAGAACTAGAAAAGCAATCCCAAAATAATGTATGTCAATAAGCATATATGTCAAAAGTTACTTTAAGTGTAAATTGACTCAATACCCTACTCAAAAGACATATGGTGGCTGAATGAAAACAAGACATGTACATATACTACCTAAAAGAAAGTCACTTCAGATTTAGAGACACAAACAGACTGAAAATGAGGGAATAGGAAAAAGTATTCCACGTAAATGTAAATTTTAAAAAGTTGGAGTAGCAATACTTAAATCAGCTGAAATAGAAATTAAAATAAAGAGTATAAAAGAGACAAAGAAGGACACTATGTAATGATCAAGGGATCAATTTAAGAAGATATAACAATTCTAAATATATATGGACCCAACATAGGACTACTTAGTATATAAGGCAAATATTAATGGATGTAGGAGAAACCAACTGTAACACAATAATAGTAAAGGACTTTAACATTCCACTGAAATCCATGGACAGGTCACCCAAATAGAAAAGCAATAAGGAAAAAGTGGCCTTAAATGACACATTATATCAGATGGATAATAGATGCATAAAGAACATTCTAGATACATATAGAACATTCCAACCAAAAGCAGCAGAATACACATTTTTATCAAGTACATATGGGACATTTGCTAGGCCACAAAACAAGCTTCAATAAATTTATGAAAACTGAAATCATATTATGTATCTTTTCCAACCACAACACTTATAGAAATCAACTATAATTAAAAAAAAACTGCAAAAAATGCAAACACACGGAGGTTAAACAATATGGTACTAAACAATGAATGGATCACCAAAGAAGTCAAAGAGGAAATAAAAAAATAGCTGGAGACAAATGAAAACAAAAACTCAATAGTATGAATCTATGTGACATAGCAAAAGCAGTGTAAGAGGGAAGTGATGCAAGCTTACCTCAGGAAATAAGAGAAATCTGAATAAACAACCTAACTTTATAGCTAAAGAAAGTAGAAAAAGCGGAACAAACAATATCCAAAGTTAGTAGAAGGACATAAATCACAAAAATCAGAGCAGAAATAAATGGGTTAGAGACTAAAAAAGGAAAAAGAAAAAAAAACTATCAATGAAACTAAGAGCTGGTTCTTAGAAAAGATAAAAAAGAGGGATAAATCTTTAGCCAGACTCATAAAGAAAAAAGGAGAAAGGAACCAAATCACAACAAACTGTGAAAGATTCTCAAAGAGATGGGAAATACCAGACCACCTTACCTTCCTCCTGAGAAATCTGTTTGTAGGTCAAGAAGCAACAGGTAGAACAGGACATAAAACAACAGACTGGTTCCAAATCGGGAAAGAAGTACACCGCGGCTGCATATTATCTGCCTGCTTGTTTAATTCCTATGCAGAGTACATCATGCAAAATGCCAGGCTGGATGAAGCACAAGCTGGAATCAAGATTGCCAGGAGAAATATCAATAACCTCAGATACACAGATGACACCACTCTTATGGCAGAAAGTGAAGAACTAAAGAGCCTCTTAAGAGGAGAGTGAAAAATTTGGCTTAAAACTCAACATTCAGAAAACTAAGATCATGGCATCTGATCCCATCACTTCATGGAAAATAGATGGGGAAACAATGGAAATGGTGAGAGACTTTATATTTTGGGGCTCCAAAATTACTACAGATGGTGATTGCAGCCATGAAATGAAAAGATGCTTGCTCCTTGGAAGAAAAGCTTTGATCAACCTAGATAGCATATTAAAAAGCAGAGACATCACTTTGCCAACAAAGGTCCGTCTAGTCCAAGCTATGGTTTTTCCAGTAGTCAGGTATGGATGTGAGAGTTGGACTATAAAGAAAGCTGAGTGCCGAAGAACTGATGCTTTTGAACTGTGGTGTTGGAGATGACTCTTTGAGAGTCCCTTGGACTGCAAGGAGATCCAACCAGTCCATCCTAAAGGAGATCAGTCCTGGGTGTTCATTGGAAGGACTGATGCTGAAGCTATAACTCCAATACTTTGGCCACCTCATGCGAAGAGCTGACTCATTTGAAAAGACCCTGATGCTGGGAAAGATTGAAGGCAGGAGGAGAAGGGGACGACAGAGGATGAATGATTGGATGACATCACCAGCTTGAAGGACATGAGTTTGAATAAGCTCTGGGAGTTGGTGATGGGCAGGGAAGCCTCCTGGCATGCTGCAGTCCATGGAGTCACAAAGAGCTGGACACGACTGAGTGACTGAACTGAACTCAGAAATGAAAAAAAAAAAAAAAAAAAAAAAAAAAAAAAAAAAAAAAAGTTACAACTGAAATCAGACAAATGAAGAAAATCATATGAACTTACTACAAACAAGAGTATGCCAATAAAATGGACAACCTAGTAGAAATGGACAAATTCCTAGACATGTGCAATCATCCAAGACTGAATCAGGAAAAAACAAAATATGAACAGATCAATTATCAGTTAAAAAAAATTAAACCAGCAATTTAAAAAACTCCCAAGAGGAGTTCGTGTACACCCGTGGCAGGTTCATGTCAATGTATGCCAAAACCAATAGAGTACTGTAAAGTAAAATAAAAAAAAATAAATAAATAAAACAAATAAAAATAAAAATAAAAAACTCCTAAGAAACTAAAGTCCAGGGCCAGATGACTTCTCAGGTGAATTCTACTAAATCTTTAGAGGATAGTTAACATCTATCTTTCTCAAAGTATTTCAAAAAATTGCAGAGGAAGGAATACTTTCAGACTCATTCTGTGAGTCCAGCATCACCCTAGTACCAAACCAAACAAAGATATCACACAAAAAAAGAAAACTACAGGCCAATATCAGTGATGAGCATAGATTTAAAAAAATCCTCAAAAAACGTATCAGGAAACCAAATCCAGTAATGCATAAAAAAGATCATCCGTCATGATCAAAAGGATTTAACTTAGGGATGCAAGAATGGTTCAATATCCACAAATCAAAAATGTGATACCTCGAGTTAACAAACTGAAGAATAAAGTCGTATGATTATTCAACAGAGGTGGAGAAAGCCTTTGACAAAATTCAACATGTATTCACTATAAAACTTCTCCGGAAAGTGGGCATAGAGGGAACATACCTCAATATAATAAAGACCATAGAGGAAAGTATGGTAAGCCCAGTTGACATCACAGTCTGTAGTGAAAAGCCAAAAGTATTTCCTCAAAGATCAAGAACAGACAAGGATGCCACTCTCACCGTTTTTATTTAACATAGTATTGGGATTTCTAGCCACAGGACTCACATAAGAAAAAGAAATAAAAGGAATCCGCGCCAGAAAGGAAATGTTAAAATTGACGCCATCTACAAATGTGCTGTGCTGTATGCCCAGTCATGTCTGACTCTTTGCGACCCCGTGGACTGTAGCCCACCAGGCTCCTCTGCCCATGGAATTTTCTAGGCAAGAATACTGGAGTGGGTTGCCATTTCCTACACCAGGGAATCTTTCTGACCCAGGGATCGAACCCACTTCTCTTAGGCCTCCTGAATTGGCAGACAGATTCCTTACCACTGTGCCGCCTGAGAAGATCCTCCTCTAGGGGCTCTTCCTGACCCAGGGTTCAGGAAAAGTGGACAGCTACATGTAAAAGAAAGAAATTATAACATTATCTAATACCATATACACAAAATTTCAAAATGGATTAAAGACCTAAATATAAAACTGGATACTATAAAACTCCTAGAAGAAAACATAAGTAGAACACTGTTTGACAGAAATTGTAGCAATTTTTATTTGGATCTATCTCCTGAAGCAAAGGAAATAAAAGTGAAAATAAACAAATGGGACCAAGTTAAACTTAAAACCTTTGCACAGTTGAGGAAACTATTGACAACATGAAAAGACAACCTACTGAGTGGAAGAAAAATTTGCAAATGAAATGACCACTAAGGGGTTGATACCCCAAATACAGAAACAGCTCACACAACTCAATCTCAAAAACACAGAGCCTGACTTAAAAATGGGCAGAGGGACTGAACAGATATTTTTCCAAAGAAAACATATAGATGACCCACAGGCACATGAAAATATGCTGAACTTTGCTAATCATCAGATACATGCAAGTTAAAACCTCACTGAGCTCTCGCCTCATACCTGTGAGAATGGTCATCCTCAAAAAAACTACAAATGTTGCTGGCAAGGGTGTGGTGAAAGGGAGCCCTTATATACTGTTTCAGGGAATGTAAATTGGTGCAGCCAGTATGAGCCATCAATTCTACTCCTCTGTGTGTGTGTGTATATATATGTGTGTGTGTGTGTGTGTGTGTATGCAAGAGAATGAAAAAACTTTTTTGAAAAGATGAATGCATCTCAAAATTTACAGCAGTCTGATTTATAATAGCCAAGATATGGAAGTAACCTAAGTACCAACAGAAGAATGAATAAAGAACATATGGTTTACACACACACACACACACACACAGACACACACACACACAGACACAGGAGAGCTACTCAACCATAAAAAAGAATGAGATTTTGCCATTTGCAACAACATGACTGCACCTGGAGGATATTATGCTTAGTGAAATAAGTCAGTCATAGAAAGACAAATACTATAGGTTATTACTTATGTCTGAAATCTAAAAAATGAGATAAAACTAATAAATATAACAAACAAGAAAGAGACTTACAGATATAAACTAGTGGTTACCAGTGGAGAGAGGGAAGGGAGGAAGGGCAAGGTAGGAGTTAGGGGTTTAATAGGTACAAACTACTACTTACAAAAAAAAATAAGCTACAAGAATATGTTATTCAATATAGAAATATAGCCAATATTTTGTAGCTATAAATGGAGTGTCATCCACAAAACCACTAAGTTATACACTTAAAACTTAATATATTTTTAAAAAATTTCTTGTAGGTAAAAAAAAATTAATTAATGAAACTTTTTGGCTGCGCTGGGTCTTTGTTGCTGTATGTGGACTTTCTCTAGAGGCAGAGTGGGGCCTACTCTCTAGTTACAATGTGTCTTGTTGGCAGCAAGAGCTCCAGGGTGTATGGACGGGCTTCAGCAGTTGCAGTTTGAGAGCTCTAGAGCGCAGGCTCAGCACTTGTGGAGCACAGGCTTAGTCGCCTGTGCCGTGTGGAATCTTCCTGGACCAGGGATTGAACCAATGTCCGCTGCATTGGCAGGCAGACTCTTAACCACTGGACCACGTGAGAAGTCCAAAACTAATATAATATTGCTAATCAGCTATGCCTCCATTTTAGAAAGTAATAAGTAAGGATGTGCACAAAGATGAAGCTCTGAGGATGTTCACTGTTGGGTTGCTTGTAATAGTAAAAGCTGAAAATTTAAAAGAGACAATTTTTAATCATAAAGGTATTGACTAAATGAATATTTGTTGATTTCAATAGGGGCAATAAATATTGCCAAACAAAAAAAGCAATTTATAAATAATATGTGTAATATGAACTCACTTGTGTGAAACACATAACAAACATACACAGAACGCTGAAATGCACCTGAATAAAATCAATCCCAGCCTTCGATCAGAAAAAAAACATTTTTTTCACCTAATACTTACTAAAGAAGGGCAAGATGTTTAATTGAGCTATTGTAGTAGGGAACCAGAGAAGGCAACGGCACCCCCCTCCAGTACTCTTGCCTGGAAAATCCCGTGGGTGGAGGAGCCTGGTGGGCTGTAGTCCATGGGGTCGCTGAGAGTTGGACATGACTCAGTGACTTCACTTCCAATTTTCACTTTCATGCATTGAAGAAGGAAACGGCAGCCCACTCCAGTGTTCTTGTCTGGAGAATCCCAGGGATGGCGGAGCCTGGTGGGCTGCCGTCTATGGGGTCGCGCAGAGTCGGACACGCCTGAAGCGACTTAGCAGCAGCAGCAGTGGGGAACAGAGAATTCAGTACAGAACTGAGCTTAACTCCAAGTGCAGCAGAGAGCTGGGGATGTAGACATGGGGTCAGTGGGTGGGAAATGACTAATAGTAACTTGATTACATATTAAGAGTAAGGGCATTCTTGCTAAACTGGCCTATTGGGCTTCTTGTTAAAGGCAGACCAAGGACTTAGATATCAAGGATGGGAGATGAAGAACTTGATTAGATAGCAAGGATGATCAGATATCAAGGCTTAGCAGGATTCTTGGCTAAACCTGGACTCAGCGGACCAAGGTCAAGGCTTCATTGAGAAGAGGCTCAGAGGAGCCTGACTAAAGTTCAAGGAGGGAGTCCTGGCAGGCCCACATGAGTGAGACCTTGTTCCATCCCTGAGCTTCAGAAGGCCCTGGGCTTTGCAGTGTCTTCACTGAGGCTGTCAGAATTCCTTCCCGGGCCTGGGATCAGCTAGGCATGTTGCCCCCAGCCCAGCCCAGAACCTGCGAGTGCTCCAGACCCTGTGTCTCCCCTTCAAGCACATTCTGACGCTTCTGTCCCAGGCGTGGGAAGGGCTCCAGGACTTATGCCTGGCGTCATCCATGCTAGGCCCAGACTCTGGTTCTGGGAGGGTGGCCTGATGATGGATAGCTGCTCCTGACCACTGTAGTATTTGTTTGCGGATTCATGGGAGACTGGGCCACCCAAAAGGTGTAGACATGCTGATTCGGGGTGACCCTTATGGATACAGGAGGAGTTTGGGGCCCTGGGCAACTGATGGTCCCCTGCTGACCCTTAGGCTTGAGCCACGTGTATGGGCTGGCACACAGCTCTCATTCTTAGGTAGTCAGACCCTGGTGCAGCTGCTGATCTGTACAGCCAAGGGTTGCAGGCCTAGTGGCAGGCATCCACTACCCCAGACGTCCCTACCCTGGCACGCAGTCCAGTCAGCCTGCACCTGAAGTAGGGTCTGTGCCATAGGCCAGCCCGTCCTCCAGCAGTGGCACTGGCCATTTCCTCTTGTGGCTTTTGAGACCACTTTTTTCCAATGCGTATGGGGTTTTCTCATCAGTGTCCTCTCTTACCTCCAGCTGAGGTGGTCATGTCACACCTTTTCAGGATGGTATGAAAACATGCTGGACAAGGGTTGAACATTTCTTGCATAAATAAATATTCCTCGCTTCTCACTCCACCCACAGGCTCCTCACGTATCCTTCCCACTGGGATCAGTCTTTAGAAAGCAGGACATGTTCGTTTCCTAGGACTGTTGTGACAGATTATCACAAACTTGGTGTTTTATTCCCATACAGTTCTGGACTCCAGAGCCTTGAAATCAAGGTGTCAGCAGGTTTGCTTCCTCCTGGAGACACTGAGAGTCTGATCCGTGCTTCTCTCTCAGCTTCTGGGTTGCCAGCAATCTTTGGTGTTCCTTGGTTTACAGATGGCTTGTTCCAGTCTCTGCCTGTCTTCACATGGTGTTAGCCTCTGTGTGTCTGTGTCTCCAAATTTCCCTTTCCTTATAAGAGTACCCTTTACCAGATTTGGGGGGCTTCCCTGGTAGCTCAGACAGTAAAATGTCTGCCTGCAATGTGGGAGACCTGGGTTCGATCCCTGGGTTGGGAAGATCCCCTGGAGAAGGAAATGGAAACCCACTCCAGTACTCTTGCCTGGAAAATTCCGTGGATGGAGGAGCCTGGTAGGCTACAGTCCATGGGATTGCAAAGAGTCGGACACGACTGAGCAACTTCACTTCACTTTACCAGATTTAGGGCCCACCCTAATCCCATGTGACCTTACCTTAACTTGATTACACCTGTAAAAGCCTTATTTCTAAATAAGGTCACAGTCACAGAATCCCACTTCTGACAACACTGAATTGGGGCTTCCTGTGTAGCTCAGTCAGTAAAGCATCTGCCTGCAATGCAGGAGGCCTGGGTTCATTCCTGGGTCAGGAAGATCCCCTGGAGAAGGAAATGGCAACCCACTCCAGTATTCTTGCCTGGAGAATCCCATGGACAGAGGAGCCTGGTGGGCTACAGTTCATGGGATCACAAGAGTCAGACATGACTTAGCACTATCTTTCTTTCCTTTTCACAGGTTCCAGGTGGTCTGAATTATAAGGGGACACTATTCAACCCAGTGTATGGGGATCTGGTCAATATTGAAAGAGGTCACTTCTAGGAATGCAGTGATTATAACCTAAAAACTTTAAGAGAAAACGATGGGTGGAAAATGTGTTGTTTTATGCTTATACTGCTGCTGCTGTTAAGTTGCTTCAGTCATATCCGACTCTGTGCGACCCCATAGATGGCAGCCCACCAGGGTCCTCTGTCCATAGGATTCACTAGGCAAGAATACTGGAGTGGGTTGCCATTTCCTTCTCCAATGTTTATACTATGTAATCCCAAATGGTAAACTTAGCATGATCTGGAAATGAATGATGGCTCACATTTTCCAGCATAGGCTGGGTAAGAGGTCCTCATCAACAAAGCCCAGAAATAACTTTTGAGAGTAGTTGGAATCCAGTATTCACAGACCGCAGGGTGAATGATGCAACGTCGTGAGTCAGTGGTGTAGTGGAACTGCAGAGGCAAGAAGAGCTATGGCCTTCAATACAAATAGTTCTGAGGAGCCCAGTGTCGTGAGTAACTATGTGTTGACAAATTTTCTCAAAGTGGGAGACAGGAAATTAACTGAAAACAGTGCATTTGGCAATAGTGGACAGGAAAGAAAATGAAAAAGTGATTTTGGGATGTGAACAGGAAGAGGTGGTAGTTGGACATTAAGAAGAACCTTTATATGCACCGATGAGACAATAAATAAATACCTCTTTTTTATCCATTATAGTAAATCTCCATCATTAAATCACTATACTTCATGTGGGCTGTGAATTTTGTAATGCATTTTTAAAATAAAATTGTTTATGTAGACAGGCCATGGACTGGAAAAGGTCAGCTTTCATTCCAATCCCAAAGAATGGCAAAGCCAAAGAAAGTTCAAATTACCGCACAGTTTTGCTCATTTCAGAGGCTGGAAAAGTAATGCTCAAAATCCTTCAAGCTAGGCTTCAATAGTACCTGAATCAGGAACTCCCAGATGTACAAGCTGGATTTTAAAAAGGCAGAAGAACCAGAGGTCAAATTGCCAACATTTGTTGGATCAGAGAAAAAGCAAGGGGATTCCAGAAAAACATCTGCTTCTGCTTCGTTGACAACGCTTAAAGCCTTTGACTGTGTGGATGACACAAACCATGGAAAATTCTTAAAGAGATGGGAATACCAGACCACCTTATCTGCCTCCTGAGAAACTGATATGCAGGTCAAGAAGCAACAGTTAGAAATGGACATGAAACAGTGGACTGGTTCAGAATTGGTAAAGGATTATGACAAGGCTGTGTATTGTCACCCTGCTTATTTAACTTATAGAGAGTACACCATGTGAAATGCCAGGTTGGATGAAGCACAAGCTGGGATCAAGATTACCAGGAGAAATATCAACATCTAGATTGCTTCCATGCCCTAACTGTTGTAAGCAGTGGTGCAGTGAACACTGGGGTACATGTGTCTTTTTCAGTTATGTTTCCTCAGGGTATATGCCCAGTAGTGGGATTGCTGGATCATATAGTAATTTTATTTCTAGTTTTTAAAGGAATCTCCATACTGTGCTCCATAATGGCTGTGTCAGCTTACATTCCCACCGACAGGGCAAGACGGTTCCCTTTTCTCCACAGCCTCTCCAATGGTAATTCTTTTTGTTATTTTTGTTACTTTTCTGAAAATCTGAAATGATCTCGAAATAAAAAATTAAAAAGAGAAAGAGTGTGTATGTGAATCTAAAGGGACTGAATCAAATGCCACCCTCTCCAGGAAGTTCCTCTCAAACAAGATTGCATCTTGTCCCACCCATCTTGTGGTAAAATAGACTATTGGTGGAAGTTTAGCCTCTAAGTTGTGTCCAACACTTGTGACCCAATGGACTAGCCTGCCAGGCTTCTCTGTCCATGGGAGTCTCCAGGCAAGAGTACTGGAGTGGGTTGCCATTTCCTTCTCCAGGGAATCTTCCTGACCCAGGAATCGAACCCAGGTCTCCTGCACTGCAGGCAGATTCTTTACCAGTTTTTTTCTTGCAATTCTCTTTAGCCTGATTTCCTTACAGGCTCTTTCCTCTTTCTTCTCTAGAGGCACCACCACAGAATAAGTTGCCAACTGGATTTCTGAGCTTACAAACCTGGGTTCCAGAGTTGCCTTTGCCACTTCCCAGCTTCGGAACCTTGCTCATTACCATTGCTGTTGATTTCAGACTTCTCATCTATGGTGGGTGTGTGTGCTCAGTCGTGTCTGATTCTTTGCGACCCACCAGGCTGCTCTGTCCATGGGATTTTCCAGCAAGAATTCTGGAGTGGGTTGCCATTTCCTTCTCCAGGGCATCTTCCCAACCCAGGGATCGAACCCATGTCTCCTGTGTCTCCTGCATTGCAGGCAGATTCTTTACCACTGAGCCACTGGCGAAGCTGCTCATGTATAAATGGTCATAAAAAAATGCATCACACAGAGTTGTCCTGAGGAACACATAACAATAGAAGGAGCTCTATAAATGTTAATTCCTCCCTTTTCTTTTCTCTTGAACCAGCCTCTTAACCACCCTGGGGACACAGATAAATCAGTTCAGTTCAGTTCAGTCAGTCACTCTGTCGTGTCCAACTCTTTGCAACCCCATGGACAGCAGCATGCCAGGCCTCCCTGTCCATCACCAATTCCCGGAGTTTGCCCAAACTCATGTCCCTTGAGTCGGTGATGCCATCCAACCATCTCATCCTCTGTCATCCCCTTCTCCTCCTGCCTTCAATCTTTCCCAGCATCAGGGTTTTTTCCAATGAGTCAGCTCTTCACATCAGGTGGCCAAAGTATTGGAGTTTCAGCTTCAGCATCAGTCCTTCCAATGAATACTCAGGACTGATCTCCTTTAGGATGGACTGGTTGGATCTCCTTGCAGTCCAAGGGGCTCTCAAGAGTCTTCTCCAACACCACAGTTCTTTAGTGCTCAGCTTTCTTTATAGTCCAACTCTCACATCCATACATGACACCTGGAAAAACCATAGCCTTGACTAGATGGACCTTTGTTGGCAAAGTAATGTCTTTGCTTTTAAATATGCTGTCTAGGTTGGTCATAACTTTCCTTCCAAGGAGTAAGCGTCTTTTAATTTCATGGCTGCAGTCACCATCTGCAGTGATTTTGGAGCCCCCCCAAAATAAAGTCTGACACTGTTTCCACTGTTTCCCCATCTATTTCCCATGAAGTGATGGGACCAGATGCCGTGGTCTTTGTTTTCTGAATGTTGAGTTTTAAGCCAGCTTCTTCACTCTCTTCACTCTCTTCTTTCACTTTCATCAAGAGGCTCTTTAGTTCTTTGTTTTCTGCCATAAGGGTGGTATCATCTGCATATCTGAGGTTATTGATATTTCTCCCAGCAGTCTTGATTCCAGCTTGTGCATTGTCCAGCCTGGCATTTCTCATGATGTACTCTGCATATAAGTTAAATAAACAGGGTGACAATATACAGCCTTGATGTACTCCTTTCCCGATTTGGAACCAGTCTGTTGTTCCATGTCCAGATCTAACTGTTGCTTCCTGACCTAATGAAAATGGTAGAAATAGAAAATATAGTAACAGAAATGAAGAATGCCTTTCATCACTAATTATCAGAGAAATGAAAGTGAAAATGACAAAGAGGTGTCATCACCTCACACCAGTCCAAATGACCATCTTTTAAAAGCTCACAAACAAATGCTGGAGAGGGTGTGGAAAAAAAGGAACCTCCTCCACTGTTGGTGAGAATGTAAATTGGTGCAGTCACTATGGAGAACAGTATAGACTTTCCTTAAAAAACTAAAAATAAGTTAACATATGATTCAGCAATTCCACTCCCGGGCATGCATCTGGAGAAAACGCCAATTCAAAAGGATACCTATACCCCAACTTCATAGCAGTACTGTTCACAATAACCAAGACACGGAAGCAACCTAAATACCCATTGACATTTGGCTGGATAAAGAGAATGTGATAAAAATATGAACAATGGAGTACTGTTCAGTCATAAGAAAGAATGAAATGATGCTATTTGCAGCAGTGTGGGTGGGCCTAGAGATTATTACACTAAGTGAAGTTAAGTCAAACAGGAAACACAAATATCATATGATATCGCTTATATGTGGAACATAATTTATGAGGCAAATGAACTTATTTTTTTAAAAAATAAAACAGAAACAAACTCACAAGCAGAAAACAAACTTTTAGTTACCAGAGGGGGAAGGTGAAGGAGGGATAATTTAGGAGTTTGGAATTAACAAATGCATTCTGCTGCTAAGTCGCTTCAGTTGTGTCCAACTCTGTGCAACCCCATAGATGGCAGCCCACAAGGCTTCCCTGTCCCTGGGATTCTCCAGGCAAGAACACTGGAGTGGGCTGCCATTTCCTTCTCCAATGCATGAAAGTGAAAAGTGAAAGTGAAGTCGCTCAGTCATGTCAGACTCTTAGCGACCCCATGGAATTAACAAATTCCATGTTTGGAATTTGTTTGGAATTAACAAATGCATCCTACCATATGTAAAATAGATGAACAAAAAGGTCCTACTGTGTCACATAGGGAACTATATATTCAATATCTTGTCATAACCTATAATGGAAAAGAATATGAAAAAGAATGTAAATATTTCACTTTGTTGCACACCAGAAATGAACACAACATTGTTAACTATCCTTCAGTTTAAAAAATGTCAAAAAAAATCTTCAAAAGATGAAGAATGCCTTTGATGGGCTCCTCTCTCATCTCTTTTTTTTTTCCTTCTATGTTGTCATTTTCAGCATAAATAGTGAAAGGAGACTTAAATAAGAAAAGCTTGTGATTGGTTCCTTGGTTGTTTGGTTTCCTAGAATACCACTGCTTTTTTCTGAGTTCAAAGCAAATTCTCATTCAGTCGAAGGTGTGGCCCCTCATGGCTGTCAGTGACCTGATTATCCAGTGCTTACCTCATATTCACTTTGAGTCTTGCTGGATTCCTGTGCACAGTGCATCCACTGGATTCTGTGCTCATGTGGCATTGCCAACAGCTGTATGTGTGTGGGAGAGGGGGCATCGGGAACAATCTTGTTGCTGAGTCTTCTCTGCTCCATGGGCCCATTGCATTATTGTGATCCACTCAGTCAAAGGCTTTGGCATAGTCAATAAAGCAGAAATAGATGTTTTTCTGGAATATTTTGCTTTTTTGATGATCCAGTGGAATGTTGGCAATTTGATCTCTGGTTTTTCTAAGTTTTTCTGTTTTTTTTTTTTTTTTTCTAATTTCTCTGTTTTTTTTTTTGTTTTGTTTTGTTTTGTTTCCCCTGACTTTTCTAAGTCCAGCTTGAACACCTGGAAGTTCATGGTTCATGTACTGTTGAAGCCTGGCTTGGAGAATTTTGAGCATTACTTTACTAGCGTATGAGATGAGTGCAATTGTGCATTAGTTTGAGCATTCTTTGGCATTGCCTTTCTTTAGGATTGGAATGAAAACTGACCTTTTCCAGTCCCGTGGGCACTGCTGAATTTTCCAAATTTGCTCGCATATTGAGTGCAGCACTTTCACAGCATCATCTTCCAGGATTTGAAACAGCTCAACTAGCGTATGAGATGAGTGCAATTGTGCATTAGTTTGAGCATTCTTTGGCATTGCCTTTCTTTAGGATTGGAATGAAAACTGACCTTTTCCAGTCCCGTGGGCACTGCTGAGTTTTCCAAATTTGCTGGCATATTGAGTGCAGCACTTTCACAGCATCATCTTTTAAGATTTGAACACACAGATAGCACAGATAAATATATGAACCCAATTCTCAGATAATTTCTGAAAAAATTTATTCCAATAATAATATTGACAGTTTACTCTGTATTCCTCAGTGCTTGATCCACAGTAGCCCCTTAAGGAATGTCATTCATGAGGTCACACTTGCCCACACCTTTTCTCACCTGGTCATACTAACATCCCTAAGGTGAAGAAGAGTTTCTACTCGTATCTCTGTTCTACATATTTGGAAATGGATGCACTGAGGAATTGAATAAGTTGCTTTTCTAGGTTACATGGCCGATAAAGAGAAGAGTTTGGCATGAGCCAGGAAATCCTGTTACGTACGGGAAAATTGACAGTTGCACTTCTGTGCAGACAAGTAAATCGCAAATGAGTCTCACAAAGTATATTTGACTTCCGTCTGTGCATGTTACCCTGCTCACTCCACCATTCTCAAATGACTTTGTGTTCATTCACCTTTTAATGAGCACCTATCAGGTGCAAAGTGTACGGAGGATACCAAGGTGGGTAAGGAGCTTGAAGTCTTGTTGGGAAAAAGACAACTGAATAAAAATTGTGAACACAGTGTAATAGCTGCTCTCTTTAAAAATATTCCATAATATCACTAATGCAGACCAGTCCCATCCTGATTGCTCTTAAATTTATAAAACGTTTGCCTGTGGTGATTAGGTTCAGAAGCCCTGTAGCTCACTGTCCAGAACATGGACCCTTCTTCCATAGCTCATGATACGAAAAGCCATTCAGTGATCCCCATCTGAACATCTGCTCTGAGCCAGCTGTACCCAGAGAAGGGAGGAGAACCTTTCTGATTTAGAGGCATTTCTAATTTAGTACCCACATCCCTCTTGTTCTTAAACAAAACACCCCTTTCACTGCCATGGCTGCCCTCACCCCATGGACTGGATTCCTATCGTCTGTAGGTGTCTCACAGGGCTCACATCTCCCAGGTACACCCTAAATGCACCCCCATGCTTCTGGCTTAAGCTTGACCATATCAGCTGGGTCAATAGTCTTCCAAATGGCTGAAGACCCTTTAATGAAAGGAAGTGAGGCAGACAACCTAATTTAGCAGGGAGACAGACAAGCTAATTTGGGAGGGCAAGGGCTCCCAGGAATGCTTAAAGTGAGGATGTTATTTTGCTTTAGCTACTTGGAAATCTGACATCCTGCATCTAAAATTCTTATTTTCCACGACAGACTTCCTTAGATTTATTCAAACTGCCTTTGAACAGTTTGGATAAGCTGGTTGTTCAAACTGTCAAATGAATGACATTTTCTTACTGGGAACAGCAAGGCCTCTGGCCAGTGTATGCTGTACACAGCCCTACGTATCAGCTCTTCCTTTCATGTTTGTGCCTGGCTTTCCGCTGTCACATCCCATTCCAGAGCCTTTCCCCTTGTTTTCATTACACCAAAGTGGTACCATGCAATGTGCATTTATCAGACGAATGAATGAAACGAGGACAATTCCTCGTGAGCAACACTGGTAAGAAGCGCCAAGCAAAAGTTTCATACATTTATTTTCATGAGTTCTGTGAAGGATGTCATCGAGTATCTTCAATAGTCAGACGCTCCGCAGACAGCAGGAGTTCGATGGTCCGCTCATTCGTCTATGGATAGGATGAGAACAGGAGGGCGGGATATGCTTTCTCGTCTCTCCTGGGCGCCAAGCACGGCTCAGGAAAGCGCAGCTCCTCAAAGACTTTAAGGACCGATAACTTCGCTGCCCCTGAAGGAGGAGGTCCGGAGAGGATCGGTTGACCTCCGAGGGTACAGTTGCAGACGTCTCGCTTGCTAAAGCGGGCAGGGGTTTCTATGTCAGCCGGGAGTGCAGAAGGACGGGTGGTAAAAAGGCAGAGCGTCCGTGTACCCCGGCCTGCGAGTGGCCAGAAGGTCTGCTCGAGTCGCCACGCCGTCGCTCCGGGGCCAAGGCCCCCTCCTCTGCCCTCGGATGAGCCCTTCGCGCCGTCCATCACCGCTCGCCGCCGAGCTGCGCTCCGCACCCAGACTCTCCGGCCGGTACCCTATCCGCGGAGGCGGGGCGTGGAGGGAAGCCCTCCCAGGGCCCGCCTCTTGGCTGCGAAGCCGGCTGATTGGATGCTTCGGAAGGCCCGCCCCCTAGGCAGTCCAGAGGAGGGACCAGAGGCCGGAGGCCAGTCCCAGGCCAACGTGGTACCGCGTGCGGGGTACACTGGCTGGAGAGGGGCGGTGGTGGGGTGCTCCCCGCGCCCGAGGGCCTTCTAGGGCGGGGAGGCCCGCAGGGATTTGGGAGCTCTGGAGAGCTGCGCGCCTGTGGTTTCTCGTTGTCGGAGAGGTGTCTTTCTGAGCTCTCTGGAATTCGGAGAGCATTAGGGAAACTTCAAGCCCCCCACACCTTGCTCCCTAAGACTTTCGGTTGGAAAAGCAGCTGCTGAGTTGTTTTATTTCCTCCCCCACCCCCACAATCGGACTCTGTAAAAATAGCCGTGCGCCGGGGCCATCGAGCCAAGCTCCGCCGCCCCGCTGTCCCGGGCCGGGTGTGGACCTAAAAATACCCGGCGGCCTGGAGCCTATGCTCCGGGTGCGGGAGGGTCCGGCCGGGCCGCAGAGGGCGTCTGGAGACCGAAGAAACGGCGGACGCCTGGCCCCTCGCCTCGGCCGGGGCTGTCCCTTTAAATCCTGGAGGAGGCAAAGAGAAAAAAAGGAAAGAAAGAGAAAAGACGAGGAGCCCCAAGCTGAGGGTGGCTCTGCCCGGCCCCCCACTCCGCCCCCCGCGCCGCGTCCCGACTGCCGCCCGCCGCCCCTGCGGGTCCTGGGCGCCCCGCCCGCCGCCACAGTTACTGTCAAAATAGAAATTAATTGGAGCCGAGGAGGAGGTTGGGACGCAGCAAGTGCATGTGTGGCAGGGCGGGGAGGGGGCGCAGGGGAGGGAGCGGGAGCCGACGAGGGGCGACCGCAGACATCCGGGCCCTTTAGCCCCGTGCGCACCCCGAGCCGGTGGCGCGGGCAGCGCGGGCGCGGGGCGCGGGGCGCGGGGCTGACAGCCGCGGAGGCGCGGGAGGCGGGGCGCCAGGAGGGCGGAGGCGCGGCGCGGGGAGGGAGGAGCTGCCGCGCGCCCGCCACAGCCGCTCGGCTCCACACCGCGGGCGCAGCCCGGCCACGAGACTCTGACAGCCGCGCGGCCCGCGCTGCTTCGGCGCGCAGGGACAGACGGACCGCAGCGGCGGCGAAGGAGGACGCGAGGACCGCGGCCCGGCGCCAAGTGCGGAAGGCGCGCGGGTCGGGCGGCGCGCAGAGGTGAGTGGCTTCGCGTGCCGAGCTGGGGCA
>SJYX01014382.1:13927-31634 GCA_006410675.1 Oreotragus oreotragus
TCAGCCCTGGGATTTCTTTGGAAGGACTGATGCTAAAGCTGAAACTCCAGTACTTTGGCCACCTCATGAGAAGAGTTGACTCACTGGAAAAGACTTTGATGCTGGGAGGGATTGGGGGCAGGAGGAGAAGGGGACGACCGAGGATGAGATGGCTGGATGGCATCACAGACTCGATGGACGTGAGTCTGAGTGAACTCCGAGAGATGGTAATGAACAGGGAGGCCTGGTGTGCTGCTATTCATGGGGTCACAAAGAGTTGGACGCAACTGAGCAACTGAACTGAACTGAACTGATGTTGGGGAAGATTGAGTGCAGGGGGAGAAGGGGACGACAGAGGATGAGATGGTTGGATGGCTTCACTGACTCAATGGACATGGGTTTGGGTGGACTCTGGGAGTTGGTGATGGACAGGGAGACATGCCGTGCTGCAGTTCATGGGGTCGCAAAGAGTTGAACACGACTGAGTGACTGAAGTGAACTGAACTGAATTGAATCTTTGGCTTCCTTACCTGCAAAATGGGAATTATGAAAGTGACACTGAAGAGGGCTTATATACATGTACCCCAATATTCTGCAACACCATGGACTGTAGCCTACCATGCTCCTCTGTCCGTGGGATTCTCCAGGCAAGAATACTGGAGTGGGTTGCTATTTCCTTCTTCAGGAGATCTTCCCAGCCCAGAGATCGAACCTGGGTCTCCTGCATTGTATGCAGACGCTTTACCATCTGAGCCACTAGGGAACTTCATAGGGGCTTCTCTGATGGCTCTGATGGCAAAGCATCTGTCTGCAGTGTGGGAGACCTGGGTTCATTCCCTGGGTTGGGAAGATCCCCTGGAGAAGGAAATGGCAACTTACTCCAGTACTCTTACCTGGAAAATTCTGTGAACTTAGGAGCCTGGTAGGCTATACTGCATGGGGTCGCAAAGAGTTAGAAATGACTGAGCGACTTCACTTCACTTCATTTCCGATGTTCATTACAGCACTGTTTACAATAACCAGGACATACAAATAACCAAATATCCATCAACAGATGAGTAGATAAAGATGATATAGAATATGTGTACAATGAAATATTACTCAGCCATAAAAAGGAGCAAATTGAGTCATTTGTAGTGATGTGGATGAACCTAGCATCTGTCATACAGAGTGAAGTAAGTCAGAAAGAGGAAAGAAATATTACATATTAAGGCATATATATTAAATCCAGAAAAATGGTACTGATTAACCTATTTGCAGAATAAGAATAGAGATTCTGGCATAGAGAATGGGCTTGTGGATAAAGGGTGTGAAAGACAGAATGGAATGAAGAGTAATACTGACATAGCTACACTATCATGGGTAAAATATAGCTAGAGGGGAGGTGGTGTATGACACAGGCAGCCCAACTCAGTGCTCTATGATGACCTAGAAGGTTGGAATGGTGATGGAGTGAAAGGAAGGTTAAGAGGGAGGGAATAGGTGTATACATATAGCTGATTTCATTTTGTTGAAGAGGAAAAATTAACAAAACATTGTAAACCAACTATCCTCCAATTAAAAAAAGGATAAAATTAACAAAGTTCGTTAAAAAGAGTTTATTGGGCTTTAATGAGTTAGTATACATTAAGTGCTTAGGATAATGCCTCTGAATAAAAACTATTTAAATGTTACCTGTTATTATTTCTTCTCTTTGTTGACTCTTGGCTACTGAGACGACCTTCGGCTCCAACTCAAGCCAAAAACCTAATGCCAGCCAGTCCTAGACCCAGTGATGGCATCGTCGTGTATCATACATTCACCAAAGTCAGAATCTTTCCATTTAGCAGCCATACATGAGTACACTAATGAAAAAAAAAATAAAATAAAAGTACGAAAGTGACAGAAAAACTCAGTTAAGGTCAATGCTGATATATTTCATATGAACTTCTTTATAATCTTCCAGTATGAAGTTTTTGAGCTTGAGAGTCAGAGCACAGCATTTGCTTCAGAGTACATATACTCTTTCTGTGTCTGCTTTTGGCTAACTTTAAAATTCAGAATTGCATGACTCAAAGAAAGTGAAATTTTAGAATTGCAGGATATTAATGGAGAAGGCGATGGCACCCCACTGCAGTATTCTTGCCTGGAAAATCCCATGGATGGAGGAGCCTGGTAGGCTGCAGTCCATGGGGTCACGAAGAGTCAGATACGACTGAGAATCTTCACTTTCACTTTTCACTTTCATGCATTGAAGAAGGAAATGGCAAACCACTCTGGTGTTCTTTCCTGGAGAATCCCAGGGATGGGGGAGCCTGGTAGGCTGCAGTCTGTGGGGCTGTACAGAGTCAGACATGACTGAAGTGACTTAGCAGCAGCAGCAGCAGCAGCAACATAATGATAGAATCAGAGTGATTGTGGCCTCATAGGAGGAGGTTGGGTTTGTTTCTTCATCTGTAATTCTTCCTAAGATAGGTAGCTCTTCTCAAAATGTTTGGTAGAATTCACCTGTGAAGCCATCTGGTTCTGGACTTCTGTTTGTTGGAAGTTTTTAAATCACAGTTTCAACTTCAGTACTTCTGATTGGTTTAGACATATTTTCTATTTCTTCTTGGTTCAGTCTTGGAAAGTTGTACCTTTCTAAAAATTTTTCCATTTCTTCTAGAGTTCATTTTGTTAGCATAAAATTGTTTGTGGCAATTGCTTATGATCCTTCATTTCTAATTTCATTGTTGTGAGTCTTTTCTTTTGTTTACTTGATGAGTCTAGCTAAAAGTTTATTAATTGTGTTTATCTTTTCAAAGAACCAGGCCTTAGCTTCAGGCATCTTTTCTATTGCTTTTTAGGCCCTATGTCTTTGTTTTCTGCTTTGATCTTTAAGATTTTGTTCCTTCTACCAACTTTAGGTTTTATTTGCTCTTATTTCTCTAAGTTGCTTTAGGTGTAAGGTTAGGTCATTTATTGGATATTTTTCTTATGTTCTGAGGTAGGATTGTATTGCTGTAAACTTCCCTCTTAGGATTTCTTTTGTTGCCTCCCATAGGTTTTAGTTTGTTGTGTTTTTATTGTCACTCTTCTCTAGGTATTTTTTATTTCCTCTTTGATTGCTTCAGTGATCCATTGACTGTTTAGTAACATAGTGTTTAACCTCCACATAATCTGTAAACTTGTGGAATGCAAAATTACTGCATAGAAATCTCTTACATTTCTGTATGCTAACAATGAAAAATCAGAAAGAGAAATTAAGGGAAACAATCCCATTTGCTATTGCATCTAAAAGGAATAAGTCTATCTAAGGAGGCAAAAATGTGTACTCTGAAAACTATAAGATGCTGATGAAAGAAGTTGAGGATGACACAAACAGATGTTACTTGTTTGGGAGAATCCATATTGTCAAAATGACTATTACCCAAGGATATCTACAGATTCAGTGTGATCTTTATTAAATTACCAGTGGCATTTTCCCACAGAGCTAGAACAACAACAGCAACAACAAAATTATAGTTTGAATGGAAACCAAAGACCTTGAATAACAAGAACAATTTTAAGACACAATAAACATTGAATAGCCAAAGCAGTCCTAAGAAAGAAAAATGAAGCTGGAGGAATCAGGCTCCCTGACTTCACACTATACTGTAAAGCTACCATAGTCAAAACAGTATGGTACTGGCACAAATCAGACATATTCAGCAGGACAGGATAGAAAGCCCAGACATAAACCAACATACCTATGTCCAATTAGTCTATTACAAAAGAGTCAAGACTATACAATGGAGAGAGGACAGTTTCTTTAATAAGCTAGGAAAATTGGGCAGCTACATTTAAAAGAATGAAACTCGAACACTCTGTGATACCGTCCATAAAAACAAACTCAAAATGCATCAAAGGACTTCCCTGGTGGCTCACTGCAAAGAATCTGCCTGCCAATACAGAAGATACAGTTTTGATCCCTGATCCAGGAAGATAGCACATGCTGGGGAGCAACTATGACTGTGCACCACAATTCCTGATCCTGTGCTCTAGAGCCCAGGAACTGCAACTGCTGAAGCTCTGCATGCCTTAGAGCCTGTGCTCCACAACAAGAGAAGCCACTGCAATGATATGCCTGTGCACTGCAACTAGACAGTAGATTCACTCACTGCAACTAGAGAAGAGCCTGAACAACAAGAAAGACCCAGTGCAGCCAAAAATAAACAAATAAAATTACATATTAAAAAAAGGGTAAAAGACCTAAACATAAGGCCAAACATTGTAAAATTATTAGAGGAAAACCTAGGAAGGACATTCTTGGACATAAATCATAGCAATATATTTTTGGACCTGTCTCCTAGAGTGCTCTGTGCCAACCTGGAGGGTGCTGGGAGGGGAGTTCAGGATAGGTGGCATACATGTATGCCTATGGCTGATTAATGTTTATGTATGGCAAAAGCCACCAAAATATTGTAAAGTAACTATCCGCCAAATAAATGATTAAAATTTAAAAAATAAGCCGTTCAGTTCAGTTCAGTCACTCAGTCATGTCCGACTCTTTGCGGCCCCATGAATCGCAGCATGCCAGGCCTCCCTGTCCATCACCAACTCCTGGAGTTCACTCAGACTCACATCCATCGAGTCCGTGATGCCATCCAGCCATCTCATCCTCGGTCGTCCTCTTCTCCTCCTGCCCCCAACCCCTCCCAGCATCAAAGTCTTTACCAGTGAGTCAACTCTTCGCATGAGGTGGCCAAAATACTGGAGTTTCAGCTTTAGCATCATTGCTTCCAAAGAAATCCCAGGGCTGATCTCCTTCAGAATAGACTGGTTGGATCTCCTTGCAGTCCAAGGGACTCTCAACAGTCTTCTGCAACACCACAGTTCAAAAGCATCAATTCTTTGGTGCTCACCCTTCTTCACAGTCCAACTCTCACATCCATGACCACTGGAAGAAAAAACATAGCCTTGACTAGACGAACCTTAGTCGGCAAAGTAATGTCTCTGCTTTTGAATATGCTATCTAGGTTATCGGTCTCATTCATATATTCAGAGGTCATCACCTGCTAGAGTCTATAGACATAGACACCTGCTAGAGTCTATGACGCCCTTCTCCTGCCCTCAATCTTTCCCAGCATCAAGGTCTTTTCCAGTGTGTTAACTCTTCACATCAGGTGGCCAGAATATTGGAGCTTCAGCGTCAGTCCTTCCAGTGAATATTCAGGGTTGGTTTTCTTTAGGATTTACTGGTTCGATCTCCTTGCTGTCCAAGGGACTCTCAAGAGTCTTCTCTAGCACCACAGTTCCAAAGCATCAATTCCTTGGCGCTCAGCCTTCCTTATGGTCCAACTCTCACATCCATACATAACTACTGGAAAAACCACAGCTTTGACTATGGCTTGCCCGACGAGTCCGTAAATCAGATCCTTTGCCCGTAGTGGTGGCATAGATGGCTGCATTGCTCTGCCTCTCAACTCTCCTCTGAATCTTTTTCAGCTGTCTTTGTACTTGGTGATACTTTTCTCCCCGTTGGAGAATTTCGTGATATTACCCTCTCAATGTTAATTGTACTTTTTAGTCATCTTAAAACATTGTTTTTCAATCTCTGGTCCTAGCCTTTCTTTCCAGTAGACTTACCCACTCCAAAAAAATGTGCTTTCTAGAAAACAATTGAGGTCTGATGATTCTCTGCCTTCTTATTCTTGGCTATATAGAAATTTAAGATGACGTGATCATTTCCACTTCATTAAGCTACTTCTTTTTTGGTCAGGAACAAGTCTAGAGAAAAAAAGAAAATCTCATTCCTACTCTCTTTTGACAGTGAATTTTTCAAGTCAGTTAAAAAAAAGTATCTGACATCTCCCAGAACCTTGAAATCCTCCCCAAAATACTGTGCATGGCCAGAATATCTATTGTTTTGTATTTTAAGAACAATCTGTCCGTATTTCCTAGTCAGCTAGGCATTCCACAGTTAGCTCCTACGGTGATATTTTATTTTAGCTCTCTCTTCATCCTCACCCATGTGTTCCCTCCAGGAATTCGGCTCTTCTCTTGGAATCCCTTTTAAGATTTTTAGAACCTACTGGCTCTCATGCTTTCTCCTACTAGACTATGAAGTCATAGGATGCTATTTCTGCTTCAGATTATGTTTCATTCTTTCTAGAAAAAAACCTTAGAGTAGTGAGATAGCTTTGGGAAACTATTTCTTCTCCATCTTCTCAGTATCATTGTCTCTTTAGTCATTACTTCTTGATATTATTATTTTTTTAAGTCTTTATTGAATTTTCTACGATATCGCCTCTGGTTCTGTGCCCTGGCATTTTGGCCATGAGACATTCTGGATCCTAGATCCCCAGCCAGGGATCAAACCCCCATCCCCTGTACTAGAAAGCAAAATCTTAACTACCAAACCCCCAGGGAAATCCCAATCTTGGCATTAGGGTTTTTTTTTAATATAAATTTATTTTAATTGGAGGTTAATTACTTTACAATATTGTATTGGTTTTGCCATACATCAACACTATCTGTCACGTCACTTTTTATTTCTTTCTGCCTTGTTCAAGATTTTTTCTTCCACCTGTAGGAACCTCTTGTTCTCCCCAAGAATCTTGAGAGATAGGAGNATAAATTTATTTTAATTGGAGGTTAATTACTTTACAATATTGTATTGGTTTTGCCATACATCAACACTATCTGTCACGTCACTTTTTATTTCTTTCTGCCTTGTTCAAGATTTTTTCTTCCACCTGTAGGAACCTCTTGTTCTCCCCAAGAATCTTGAGAGATAGGAGACATACCTCCATTCCTTTCATCATCTTCTCTAACAAAAAGACAACCTTAAAAAAGCTGAAAGTGATATAACCATGAAAAGTCATTTATGGTCACGCCAGAATGGGATGCCATATGGCAGATTTTCTTTATGCTTCTAGAACAATTGCCTTATTGTCCATACCTCCAAGATTTCCCATTGAGATGCTATGTTTTGCAGCTTTACTTCAAAACTTTCCTTCTGAACTACACAGGCCACTTTTTCTTCACTACCAGTCTCCTGGGGGTATCAGGCTCCAGAAGCCATTGCCTATGAACTCAATGTGAGACTCCTTATCCTTCGTCACTCATCTGCGATAATCCAGCTGTTTGTTGATATTTAGTATCAGTTCACACCAGCAAATTCAGTCCTTCAGTACATAGGGCTATACCAGGCCTTTGGCTGAGTTTTTCCCCAAATATTTTATATATTTCAATCCCTTATCTCTAACTTCTCACCATATTTGTCTATCATTTTGCTTCTTGTTTATCATATATATTTATAGCAATACTTAACACGATTACCTACTAGTGTTAGGAACTATGCTAATATTTTTCCTTCTATCTTCCTCGTATTGTGCTATGTGCATTTCTTGTATTAGTCATTGAATCTACACAGTTGCCCCTATGACATTAACCCTTCATTACCCTTACTTGCTGAAGAGAAAACCTGAAATTTAGAGAAGTTTGGTAACTTAACCAAGGTCACAGAGTTCCTAAGACAGAGAGAGGTATTCTCTCCCAGGGGGGTTTTACTCTGGAACTTCAGATATTAACTATTACTATATGCTACCTTACACTACAGTGTTCACCACTATTCATATTAATTTAATATTTCTTATAACTTTGAAACCATGTTTCATTATCCAAATGGAAAAACATTACTAGTTCTCATTTTTCAAAAATAACTAGCTTAGATTTTCTTCCCTACTAGCCTCTTTATTACCAGTCTGAAAGCAAAGGAAAAAAAAAAATATATATATATATATATATAAGCCGCTCCCAATATAAAATACAGAGCAAAGACAAGAACATTTCATTGGCTTTGATTTCTCTAGAGTCCACTGCCAAAGTAATTTACTTCCTATTCAGGGAAATCATAAGTTTGAAATAAGATCTTATCCAATCTTTACTTTTTTTCCCCATCTTGATTTAAAAAAAAAAATAGGTAAAACTTATTCATCTGGCACAGTCTGGATACTTTTATTTTTCTTTACCAGTTCCACAACCTGTATAATTGTCATTGAGAAGGACTTTCTAAATTAAATTAATTGCTCAGCCATGAGGATAATCAAAACCATTTGAAAGACTGTTAAATGTTTATTAATTAAAAGTTGGGATCTTTGAATTCTTCTATCATGCAGTACTGTCTAAAGTGTCCATATGGTTAGGAGAAAAACACATGATGTCATAAATAATACTTTGGTTGAAATTATTGCCCTTACATCAGTTTTATTTTTATTGAAATTGTCTTCTTATCTTGTGTTTCTAACTTTTTTTTTCTTTTTTTTTTTTTTTAATTTAGCTCCTAGTCAGACTGTTGCTCTGGTGACACAACCTGTGGTTGCCAAGGAAACCGCTGTCTCCAAACTAGAAATGCCATCTTCCTTGCTGTTGGAGGTCCCTGCACTGGCAGATTTCAACCGGGCTTGGACAGAACTTACTGACTGGCTGTCTCTGCTTGATCGAGTTCTGAAAGCACAGAGGGTAATGGTGGGTGATCTTGAAGACATCAACGAGATGATCATCAAGCAGAAGGTATGGGGGAAAACAGATCACAGGTGGCAGAGGTTTGTCTTGAAAGTGAAGACTTTCCACAAGTCGCTTAATTCTCCAAGGCCATTTCCCACCAGTTTTTATACAGCTTTTTTCCATCAGCCAACACACTCTTCGGTTTACTCTGTTCAGTCCAAATATGATCAAGGAAACAAATTAATGTAGTTGTCTAAAGTGGCCAGAAACTGCACAGGAATACTGGGAGTAAAAAAGCATAATCCCTAAAGTATAATTGGCTTAATGAAATTCACTAAACAACTAGTATTTTAAAAATCTATTTTACATCAAATAAATACCTCATTTGAGCTATTTACATTTAAACTGTTTGTTTTGGTACTCTGCGGCCAAAATATATTCCAGAATCAAATATAATAATCCAATCTTCTGAGTTGTCCATGCCAATTTTCCTCCTCCAGTGATAAGGATAATTGAAAATAAGCTACAAAGAAGAAAAGTAACAAAACATAATGTATTTTAAAATAACATAGATCTTAATATTCATATTTACTTTTAAAGCTATGCTCAAACATGTTTTTAATGCAAAGATTGCATTTCTCAGCCTCATTGCAATCCACTCTGCAAAATTATGACATCAATGAGAGACATAAGAATACACTGAAATAAATATGATTTATCTAGCTAGAAAAAATATACTGTATATCTTTTATATTTCTGAATGAATAAGAAAAGTAGTTTTGAAAGGTTTATATGCTATAGCTTTTCACTTGTAAATGATTTTTCAAATCTTTATTCTGAAGAAGTAATAAATTGTACTGAAGTTGTCTAGCTGTTACAGAGCTACTTTTTGAAAAAAACAGGGAGTACGGGCAGACAGATTTCTTTTTAAAATGAACTTCAGCAATTCAGTAAGAATGCAAATTATTTAACAGTAAGCAACCTGCAGTTAAAGTATCTTAATCTTAGACTCAGAAGACCTGAATTCAGTGGTCTTTCTTTGTCATTTGCAAGTGGCATGATTGTGGTCAAACTATTCTCTGGATATTGGTTTCCTCTTCTGAGAGCAAGGCTCAAAGAATTCACATTCACATGTATCATATAGTGTTGGTTATGTGTGACTATAAAGATATATAAATATATATATGCTGTTGCTGCTGCTGCTGCTAAGTCACTTCAGCCGTGTCTGACTCTGCACGACCCTATAGACGGCAGCAAACCAGGCTCCCCCATCCCTGGGATTCTCCAGGCAAGAACACTGGAGTGGGTTGTCAATTCCTTCTCCAATGCATGAAAGTGAAAAGTGAAAGTGGAATCGGTCAGTCATGTCTGACCCTTACCGACCCCATGGACTGCAGCCTACCAGGCTCCTCTGTCCATGGAATTGTCCAGGCAAGAGTACTGGAGTGGGGTGCCATTGCCTTCTCTGAAATATATATATATATATGCTGCTGCTGCTGCTAAATAGCTTCAGTCGTGTCCGACTCTGTGCGACCCCATAGACGGCAGCCCACCAGGCTTCCCCATCCCTGGGATTCTCCAGGCAAGAATACTGGAGTGGGTTGCCATTTCCTTCTCCAATGCATGAAAGTGAAAAGTGAAAGTGAAGTCGCTCAGTCGTGTCCGACTGTTAGCGACCCCATGGACTACAGCCCACCAGGCTCCTCCATTCATGGGATTTTCCAGGCAAGAGTACTGGGGTGGGGTGCCATTGCCTTCCCCTAATATATATATATATATATATATATATGTATATGTATATATGTATATGTATATATAGTTATCTATATATTTATATAAATGGATAGTTGGTTTTATTACTGCTTTATGACAAGTATCATTAGTCAAATTTTTCCCAAAAAGCAAATGAAACTCATAGATATCACACTCCTAATAAGTAGCAGAACAAAGATTCAAATCCAAGTCTGTCTGGTTTCTAAGCCTGTGTTCTTACTGTGTATACTGCCTGCCAGTATTAACTGTAAATGTAGCTGCCATTGGGTGATACATGTGTATTTGTATATATAGTCTGTGTCAGATGCAATGCTAAGCATTTTACAGTTGCAATGTGCTGATATATACAGCAAGCTCCCCTGGTAGCTCAGTGGTAAAGAGTCTACATGCCAATGCAGGAGACTTGAATTCAATCCCTGAGTTGGGAAGATTCCCTGGAGAAGGAAATGCAATCCACTCAAGTATTCTTGCCTGGAGAACCCCATGGACAGAGGAGCCTGATGGGCTAGAGTCCATGGAGTTGCAAAGAGTCGGACATTACCGAGTGACTAAGCATGCGCACATTACATACGGAAACAAGAGGCACATTCTTTCACAGCATCATATTGAGTTATACCAGTACTTCTGGAACTATCCCTAACCGGAGGAGGCAGTGTGTTATAATGTTTAAAACAAGGGCTTTGAAATTAGGTTGCCTGGGTTTAAAGCTTGGCTTCTCTCCTACAGCTGCGTGACCTTGGGTGAATTATCCAACCTCTCTGAACCTGAGGTCATCTGTCTATACAATGTAGATAATGACACTATCTTCCTTAGAGGAGATCATGAGGATGCAATTGGGTTGTACATGGAAATGCTTCCCATCTTGCCTTGATCACTGAAACTATTCAACTAATGTTAGTGATTAATATTAGATTCTAAGCAAGCTATATAAATCTGCCTGTTCATGGCCTTTGTGCTATATGTCATATAATAATATTACATGAAAATAAGAGCTTATTTCCACACCTGGACCCCGTTGTGCTCATGACATTACAGCCTCCTTTAAAAGCCAGTAGATACTAGAATGGGAAAGGCAGTATACACTCTCTTGTGAAATGTTTGATGCCTCTTCAAAGTGATGGTCTTTAAATTACAGGTCCAAAAGTAATTCAGAGAAGTTCAAGTGCCATGTCTGGGGTCACGGAAAGCAAGTACAGTTGTCAATCCAATGGGAGATTGCTTCTTAAATCCACCGTGGAAAACAAAATCTGCAGATGCTCAAGTCCTATAATTGGCAGATAGGGAGGGTCAACTATGCTAATTTAAAAAAAAAAAACATGTAATTGGACCTGCACACTTCAAACCTGTGTTGTTCAAGGGTCAATTGTATTTAAATTTGTTCACACACACACACACACACACACACACACACACACACACCCCTATAATCTCTCTTCTCTTGCTAAATAGTAGGGATGCTTTTCCTGCTTCTTCCCCTTATATGGAAAAAAAAATTATAAAGATCTTGCCAATTCTTGCCTTGTATAGCTTCAGTCACTACATGATCAGTAAAATGACTCTAAATAAACATTAAATAAATTGTGTGAGGGGGGATAAGGAAAAAAGATGAGTTTAGGGAAGTATTTATTATGATATCAGAAAACAAGTATCTCCTCTATATGGAGTTTTAAATAAATTCTAACTTTACTGTTTGAGGTATAAGACATGAGGCAGTATCCACAAGTACTTTATAAACTGTAAAAACGCTATCTGCCTATTTATTCATATATTCTTATAGTAAGTTTATATTGAGCTACTACTTACTGCCTGGGAAATACGGAGTTGGATAAGATAGGGGGGGAAAGGCATTGACAGCACTCTGATAGAAATAAATTTTAGCACATATTTAGCATGAATGTACTTTGTGTATCTGTGTGTAGAC
The DNA here is from genome assembly GCA_006410675.1 of Oreotragus oreotragus. NCBI lineage: Eukaryota > Metazoa > Chordata > Mammalia > Artiodactyla > Bovidae > Oreotragus > Oreotragus oreotragus. The sequence continues at coordinate 26,049 of SJYX01014382.1, forward strand.
TTAGTCACTCGGTTGTGTCTGGCTCTTTGCAACCTCATGGACTGTAGCCCGCCAGGCTCCTCTGTCCATGGGGATTCTCCAGGCAAGAATACTGGGGTGGGTGGCCACGCCCTCCTCCAGGGAATCGTCCCAACCCCGGGATCAAACCCAGGTCTCCCGCATTGCAAGCAGATTCTATACCATCTGAGCCACCAGGGAAGCCCTTGTGTATACTATTTAATGTTTACAACAGTACTGTGAGACTTACACTAAAGCACAGTGAGGTTAAGTAACTTACCCAAGGGACTTCCCTAGTAGTCCAGTGGTTAAGAATCTGCCTAGCAGTGCAGGGGACGCAGGTTCAATTCTTGGTTGGGGAACTAAGGTCCCACATGCTGTGGAGCAACTGAACCTGTGTGCTGCAACTAGACAATCCATGTGCAACAACAAAAGATCCCTGCCTGGCAGACCTAACACCTGATGCAGTCAAATAAATAAATATTTTAAGAGATAACTTGCCCGTGGACACATAATAAAAAGACAACAGTGAGATTTGAACTCAAGCAGTCTAGTCCCAGAATCCCCACCCTTAATCACCAGAGTTTTCTGCTTCCCTGGATATCCTTGGGTGATGCTCCAGGGACTAACTTCATGGCAGGGACATCTAACTAAGCCAGGGAGGAGGATGGATGTCAGGAAAAGCTTCCTGAAGAAGATAAAGCCCAAGCCAAGCATTTAGGAACAAGTTGGAATTAACCAGGTAGATTACATGACAGAGGCCAAGTGCTTTTCACTGAGGTAAGCAGTGCAGTATGTTATAGAAAGTGTGACTCCATCTGGCTGGAACTAAGGGGATGAGGAGGGAATTGATGTTGCATAGAAAAGGGTAGAGCTAATATATGGGGATTCGTTCTTACCAGACTACAGAGGGTTGTTTTTTTTTTTTTTAATGACATGTAGTATTACAGTAGTTTCAGGTGTACAATGTAGTGATTGGATATTTTTATCCATTACAAATTTATACAGTTTAATTCATTAATCTGCTATAAAATAAGCCATCCTACACAACTATTACACTATCGACTAAGGAGTTCTGATTTTGGCCCACAGGTGGTGGCGACCCTTAAGGAATTTTAAACAAAGAAGTATTGATAAAAGCATCAAATGTAGTTTAGTTGCATATTATTGATAGGTTTCTCTCCATGCAAGCAACAGAAATATCCTCTGATTAAATTAAGCAGAAAGTAAACTTGCTCTAATTAGCATGAAGGCAGTGCGGAAAGATGGGGCTTCCCTGGTGGCTCAGTGGTAAAGAACCCACCTGCCAGTGTAGGAGACATGGGCTCAGTCTCTGGGTCAGGAAGATCCCCTGGAGAGGGAAATGGCAACCCACTCCAATATTCTTGCCTGGGAAATCGCATGGACGGGAGCCTGGTGGGTTACAGTCCATGGGTTGCAAAAGAGTTGGACATGACTTAGCAACTGAACAAAAACAATGGAAGAAGACCCAGAAAAAGAAAAGGGATCTAAGTGTGCCTGGACATTTAGTTAGCAGGCTCTACTTGAGTCTCCCTGTGACACTCTCTTTCTCTTTATTCTGTGTAGCTGTTCAAAATTTAAAGTTCTAGGAGTCCAGCTGACCTTGCTTAGGTCACACCCTCACCTCTTAGCTAAAAGAGAGCAGAGAACAATGATTCAAACCCCTCTCCTTCCAAAGCTCCTTACACTGGAGGAGAGATCATTTACCCCCACCCCAGTCTAAGCAATATGTTTATTTCAACTTTGCAGTATAGAGACCTGAAATAAAACTATTTATGCCCCAGTACTATAAATACAATTTTGACACCTTCACATTCAGTAATTGGTTCTCCAAAAAACATAGATTGCTTTCTAGATAATGTGAATGAAATGTGATAAATAAGTTTCATTTTTTACAGAGATTAGAGTTGGGGCATTGTAATTGTAGCTGCAGAGCATCAGAAATTAGAAAAGATGATGTAACAAAACATCTTATGACTCTGGGAGAACTTAATTTTTATTTTATTAACTTCAGATCAAACTTTAGAGATGCAGTGATTAAAATGCAGTCCCCAGAAAGGGAATAACAATATGGCATTTGAATAAGTTAGCTTTTCATAGTTCTAGACCTGAAATTGAAAAATCACTCATTTGATATTAAGCTTCTGTTCTCCTTTAGCGTAAATTGTTTAATTAAATTCTTATCTTAGAAAATTGGGGGCTGCTACCATTTAGAAATGAAGATAATATTTACTAAGTGAATTATATTAAGCAAAAACTGAAAGTTAACATTATAACTATAATTTTGTAAAAGATTGTTATATGTAGCCATTTAAAATATTAAGCAACTTGACTGCTTAATTTTAGAGTAAAAAATATGCTATTGTAGAGGAATAGAGATGTGTGTGAAATATGCAAATTAAGCCTTTAAACGTAAAACACCCATGAAGCTCTAAGTTTATTTTCTAAAATTGGGAATTTATAGCAGAGGATGATTTGTAATAGATAATTTAGTGTCGGAGAAATCTGATAAAAAATGTTTTTCCTATTTCATCACATGTTTAAGTAAAATTGCTCTGAAGTAAAATTGTTTTGACAATTATTCACAGTTTTCTTTTACTGACATAATATATCCAGTGAAGGAGAAAATATGTCTATAGAGTTTTTCTCTGAAAGTGATGATTAAGTATGACCCTTAAGGAAGGGAAGTTGGGGGAGACACAGAGGAAGGGGAGGAGAGAAGGAAAGAAAGAGAGGAGGGAAAGAAAGAAGGGGAGAAGGGAAGAGAAGCAGGAAGGAAGGCAGTAAAAAAGAAAGGAGAAATAGGAGGGATGGAAGGTAAGGAGGAGAGAGAGGTTAGGGAGCTAGAGTTGTAAATGGAAAATCTGGGCAGTGGTCGAGGCAGTGGATAGATAATTGGATTGTTATCAACAGATAGGATTTACGTGGCCATGAGATATCATTATTTTTTCTACTAGTGTCTGATTACCTGTGCCAAATAAATTATAGTCTTTTTTCAAGTCATTTTGGCCAGGTGTTCAGGGTAATTCACCACTAAATTTGAACCACAGGCGCTTGTATTGAATAAAGAATTGAATAGGCAAAGAGTTTTGTCCTCTAATAAGACCTCTCCAGGTTGGGGTTGAGACAGATTGACCAATCTGGACAAGATGGTAATAGCATTGTTCAAGATTCATTTTTAACTGCACATTATACTGCTACCTGGGAGATTTCATTATCCAAAGATTGAATAAGCAGTTTTCGTGGGTACAGGGTATATTTAAATGGGAAATAATTACTTGGATGTGCTTAATTTTTTTTTATTGTTAAGGTCAGAGTCTTTAATAAAAATTCTATGATTATTTTTTTTTCAGCTCTAGCTGTATCTACACAAAGAGCATGGCTCCAGAAGCATTCTAATTATAATTTTTGTCAAATACATTCAACCATAATCTGATGATAAAAGAACATGTCTAGGGTCAATTTAGAAGGATTAAGTGGAACATTGTGGGAGTTGGGGGACAATGGTATCAATTGTTTAAACTAAAAACAGAATAGTTCTTGGTATTATTCTATTGCCATGAGCATAGAAGAAAAGAGGGTATTACAAATAGTTTCCCTTATTCAACAAATGAGAAAGGTTACAGATAATATAGTAACTTGGTATACAGTCACTTCGTGAATGTAGATGCCCTAATGGAAATACAGACCTCTTGGGAATAGATGTTTCTTCTTTTTCCGTGGGCCTACCCCTTCTTAAACATCTCATCATTTCTCCACTACAATTAAAAAAAACAGTTTATTTCCATGGGTATCCAATAGATTTCAAAAGTTAGATGACAGTCATCTTAGTGTGAGGAGATTAATTATTCTGTTTTTATCTTTTCTCAAACAACCATCCAGTAGTTGTTTCATCTTTTCTCAAACAAACATACAGGGCTCATTTCATCTGTTCTTTTCTGCACAACCTTGTTTAAGAAACACCATACCAGAGTTTACTGCCTTTCTGTATGTAGAAGATGTGTTGCATTCTACAGAGAGTAATATGGCACTATGTTTGGCTGAAGATATTTGCAAATTTGTACTACAGTTATCTTCTGAAAAATGTACATGTCTCCTGTAGAAAGCTGTGGATCACTATTCTGCATGCAGTTTTCTTTCCTTACCTCATGAGAGCCAAATTCACTGTTATCTTCGCTGAAGATCATTAAGATATGTCATCAGTAGTATGACTTATACTCTCAGATCATAGCAAAATTAACTCCCATAAAATACAAAAGTCATAGAGTTGCAAACACAAGAAATCCATTTTTCAAAATACTATCATAACCTTTTTTATGGAAAATGATATATACTTGTTTTTGCTTAAAGATAAACATAAGCTTTACCAAACCACATATTTCAGTGTATGTGAATGGAAATGCAAATCTTACTATATTTCTATTCAGTTCACTGTAAAATTTTCTGTCAAAACCTTGGCAAGTAAAACTGAACCATGATATTTACATAAATTCTGTTAAAAGCCAGTATATTGTGTTTTCAATGAAATACCATTGGGATTCTGATAAGGAAGTTACTTAAAGATAAACATAAGCTTTACCAAACCACATATTTCAGTGTATGTGAATGGAAATGCAAATCTTACTATATTTCTATTCAGTTCACTGTAAAATTTTCTGTCAAAACCTTGGCAAGTAAAACTGAACCATGATATTTACATAAATTCTGTTAAAAGCCAGTATATTGTGTTTTCAATGAAATACCATTGGGATTCTGATAAGGAAGTTTATGTTTGTCATTGTTTTTAAATAGTGAATTGTATTTACAAATAGTTTCCCTTATTCAACAAATGAAATTTTCTTGCTTGGGTTTAGATAGGGATTCCTTTATATGAAATGGCTTTTTTTCCCCCACAAAAATACCTAAAATCTGGGATCTTCTCTCTTCTCTAAGAAAGCAATATAAGTAATTCAGTGTCTCTGAACCTTTTTTGAGGGCTGCATAATGTTATTATATACTAACTATTATTACCTGCTTTGGGGGCTTTTATAATTTGGGTTCCTTGAAGTCTATTATTGAAGTTACAGTGTGTTATAGAAATTACAGTGTGTTATAAAGTAGATTCTTATTACTCACTGTTAAGGTAATGCTAGGTAATGTTAGTGTCAGGTACATGCTACTCTGTTCATTAATTCAACAAATTGTCTTTGAAAACCTATGTTCAGTTCAGTCAGTTCAGTCGCTCAGTCGTGTCCGACTCTTTGCGACCCCATGAATCGCAGCACGCCAGGCCTCCCTGTCCATCACCATCTCCCGGAGTTCACTCAGACTCACGTCCATCAAGTCCGTGATGCCATCCAGCCATCTCGTCCTCTGTCGTCCTCTTCTCCTCCCGCCCCCAATCCCTCCCAGCATCAGAGTCTTTTCCAATGAGACAACTGTTCGCATGAGGTGGCCAAAGTACTGGAGTTTCAGCTTTAGCATCATTCCTTCCAAAGAAATCCCAGGGTTGATCTCCTTCAGAATGGACAGGTTGGATCTCCTTGCAGTCCAAGGGACTCTCAAGAGTCTTCTCCAACACCACAGTTC
>SJYX01014382.1:32883-92976 GCA_006410675.1 Oreotragus oreotragus
ATAGAAGACAATTAAACTAGACTTCTCTTTCCAGATGTCTTATTAATCTTTAATAATCTAGGGGTGAAAATTTATTTTTGTATGATATGTTCCAATGTTTTAAAATTGCATAAATTAAGGTTCAGTTCAGTCCAGTTGCTCAGTCATTTCTGACTCTTTCTGATCCCACAGACTGCAGCACACCAGGCCTCCCTGTCCATCACCAGCTCCCGGAGCTTATTCAAACTCATGTCCATTGAGTCGGTGATGCCATCCAACCATCTCATCCTCTGTTGTCCCCTTCTCCTCCTGCCTTCAATCTTTTCCAGCATCAGGGTCTTTTCAAATGAATCAGTTCTTCGCATCAGGTGGCCAAAGTATTGCAGTTTCAGCTTCAGCATTGGTCCTTCCAATGAATATTCAGGATTGATTTCCTTTAGGATGGACTGGTTGGATCTCCTTGTAATCTAAGGGACTCTCAAGAGTCTTCTCCAGCACCACAGTTCAAAAGCATCAATTCTTTGGTGCTCAACTTTTTTTATAGTCCAACTCTCACATCCATACATGACTACTGGAAAAACCATAAACTAAGGTAACTGATTGGTAAATTTCCAAGGTCATCAGAGCGTCATTTTTTTGAGAGAGAGGCAGTAACATATGGCCATGTTCTGTTATCTTTTATCCATTTACTAAAAATGACACTCAAGTTTCTAGAGTGATTGGAGTTAATTCTTTACTAGATTTATAATAATGACTTTGAATATAATTTTAATAATTCATAAAACCTTCCAGATTTCCTTATCTTTATATTTTAGATTCTGTGTAAACAAGTAGCATCATACTCAAGAACTACTTATTTCTTGTGATTTATTCAAGGAAAAAATGGCTTCCATATTATTTATCTCAAGAATAGAAATAGTTGGATTTATCTTCACTTACGACAGGAGAATAAACTTTTTAATGATAGACTTCATCTCCCCCTCACCCCGCCCCCACCAAACTGATTTAATCTCTGTTCGGCTCTAGGATTATTTTGAAACCTTTCAACTAGAAATAAGAAAATGAAAGCCAAGGAGAAGGGTTGGGGCAAAAAGAGCATAGATAAATCTCTACTTAAGAAGGTGGAGAGAAGAGAATAATTTACACTTAACTCCTTCATGTTTTTTCCCTGTAAACCTGAGGGAAAACAATCTGTAGCAACTCTGTGGAGACTAAGCTTTTCTGTCATGTCATATTATATGAAAATCATAAAAAGCTGCCACTTTTAGAGCCATAAATGCCCTTTGAGAAATTTGACATAAAAATCAAACTGCCACTTTACCACACTCACCCATGTTCGATTTTTTTTCTTTTAGTTATATAATAGGTGTTAGGCACTAGAAGGAAACAGTTATTGGGGGCAGATAATAGCAGATGGAAAGAATGCAGGCAGGTAAGAAGCTATATATAAGGAGATTTTACAGTAAAATTGTCCTCTAAATCAAAAGGAGGATGTATTTTATTTTTAGCATTAGGAAACTTTTTAGATGAGAACTGTGCAGCCATTTCAAGGTGTGAATTCTAATCAAATCCAGTTATGAAGTAGCCACATCAATGACTTAGGGTTCCTTCATACTCCTTCAAGTTGATTATAATGATTAGAAATGTAGTGTTGACTGGTTTGTCAGAGCATTAAAGCCTTTGAGGTCTTGCCCTGCCTTCTCAGTGAAATTTGTTTTGATAGCTCCAATCTGTATTGGTCTTTTAAATCAGTGATTGACTACAATATTATTTTGCTCTTTAAGTATATGTTTTTTTTGTAAAGCTCCTTCTGTTGTCTTGAACCTCGCTTATAAACATTTATTATCATTTGACTTTTTATATTCTTTTATTCTAGCCCTTGAAATGAATTTAAATTCCCTTAAAGACAGGCATACTATTTGCTGTAGCAGCGAAGGACATACGTGGTGTTTTATAAATATTGTTGATTTACTTTATCTTCATGGATGACTAGTTTTATTTAGCATTTGGAATATAACAATCTGTTATAGAACCATTTGCATATTTATGTTTATTTTATTTTTTAAATGCAGTGTGATTTATGTCTGTTTTTGGTCAGTGATGGATGAAAGACTCCTGGGAATTAAATTTGCCACATCAAGTAAAAACAATCATAGTTTTAGACTCTAAGAATTGTAGGAACTAAAGGAGCATGTTTTTCCCAATTAATACTGTTCAGATTGTGTTTGGGTGCATGTGACAAAATCCTCTTAACAGTAGCTTATCCAGATAGTTTTTTGTTTTTTTCTTACCAAGGAAGACCTTCAGAATTATGTATTCCAGGGTAAGTCCAACAGTCACAAACTCCTGTGTCCCAACTCTTCCTTGAGCCATCCCAGCCATCCTAAATGTTTGACTTTCATTCCTCCCTGTGATCTCAAAGTGGCTCCACTACCACTAATCACTATGTCTTTACTTAACGTGGAAAAAGGGGAAATGGGGAGACTAAATGCATGTGCCCAGGTATGTCAGCTCTTACTTAAAAGGAAAGCAAAAGCTTTTCTGGCAGCCTCACATAGAAGAGGTCTACTCACACTACAGAAATGTGTCACATGACTGCTCCTAGCTTTAAGGGATTCTGGGAGGATAGAGTATTTTAAATAAGTAGCTGAGTTTCTTTATTTACAATTCAGAAGAAAACTGGTGACCTAATCCTAAAACCCTGCCATTCTGAACAAAATTTGGATTTTTTAGTTAAAAATAAGAATGGGCATTTGGTCAGCAAGTGGTGATGTCTGATGAAAGTGAAGTGAAACTGAAAGTACCTCAGTCTCCTCTGACTTTTTGCAATAGGCCCCCCTGTCTATGGGTTCTCCAGGCAAGAATACTGGAGTCGATTGCCATTCCCTTCTCCAGGAGATCTTCCTGACCCAGGGATCAAACCCGGGTCTCCTGCATTGCAGGCAGATTCTTTACTATCTGAGCCCCTAGGGAAGGCCTATGTCTGATAGTATGCTCTTAACTAAAGCATATTTCTCTACTTTAGACTTAAGTAGCTTTTTAAAAAATTAATTAGTTGTGGGATCTTTGATCTTCGTTGTGGCATGCAGGATCTTTAGCTAAGGTTCCTGACCAGAGATTGAACCTGGGCCCCCTGCATTGGGAGCATAGACTCTTAGCCACTGGAACACCAAGGAAGTCCCTAGAATTAAACAGCTTTTTAATTAGCTAAAAAAATGATGTAATTTTTCTCTTGTCTTCTTAGTTCTTTCTTTGGAGATGGTATGGAGGTGTGAATGAAAGAATAACCCTTGGATGAATGTTTAGTAGTAGATATCACTTATTTTACTTTACAATCACACTGTACAAAGGTCACTTAAAACAATGTAAATTAAGTGAAAAATGGAAATGTGTTGTGTATATATGTCCTATTCTCAAGGAATAACTTCCTAACGAACCAAATGTGTTGTCTATAGTGTTCAATACACTAGTCATATGTGGCTATTTAAATTTACTTAATTAAATTTTGAAATCAGTTATTTAGTTGCATTGGCCACATTTCAAATGCTCAGTAGCCAGATGTGACTCTGTCAGTCAGTCAGTTCAGTTGCTCAATCTTGTCCGACTCTGCGACCCCATGAATTGCAGCACGCCGGGCCTCCCTGTCCATCACCAACTCCTAGAGTTCACTCAGACTCAGGTCCATTGAGTCAGTGATGCCATCCAGCCATCTCATCCTCTGTCGTCCCCTTCTCCTCCTGCCCCCAATCCCTCCAAGCATCAGAGTCTTTTCCAACGAGTCTACTCTTTGCATGAGGTGGCCAAAGGACTGGAGTTTCAGCTTCAGCATCATTCCCTCCAAAGAACACCCAGGACTGATCTCCTTTAGGATGGACTGGTTGAATCTCCTTGCAGTCCAAGGGACTCTCAAGAGTCTTCTCCAACACCACAGTTCAAAAGCATCAATTCTTTGGTGCTCAGCTTTCTTCACAGTCCAACTCTCACATCCATACATGACCACTGGAAAAACCATAGCTTTGACTAGACGACCTTTGTTGGCAAACTAGTGACTACCACATTGGACAGTGCAGATAGAAAACATTTCCATCACTGCAGAAAGTACTATTGGACTGCTACTGCTGCTGCTGCTGCTAAGTTGCTTCAGTCGTGTCCGACTCTGTGCGACCCCATAGATAGCAGCCCATCAGGCTCCCCCATCCCTGGGATTCTCCAGACAAGAATACTAGAGTGGGTTGCCATTTTCTGCTCCAGTGCATGAAAGTGAAAAGTGAAAGTGAAGTTGCTCAGTCGTGTCTGACTCCCAGCAACCCCATGGAGTGCAGGCTAGCAGGCTCCTCTACCCATGGGATTTCCCAGGCAAGAGTACTGGAGTGGGGTGCCATTGCCTTCTCCAACTATTGGACAGTGATGTTTAAAAAAATTCTAACACACATGCTCTTTGTTTAACTTTATTTCAGACATCAAGGAAACAAAATTAAATTATTTCATTCATTTGTTTTACTACCTCCAAATGTTTTTTAAATTGGAGAGGGGAAAGCAGACACTTTCATAACAGCTTTAATAGCCTGACAAATTCTGAAGCAGTCCATTAGCATCAATATACATAGTAGTAGGTCACCAGTTTTCATGTTCTGAATAATTAAGACCCACATACACTCATGGGGTTCAAGGGAAAATGTAAGTAATTAAAAGATTACCTGTTCTAGCATGATGATCTAACAAGAAAACAAATATTAGGGCCTATTTAATATAAAATTTATTTTAAAAATATTGAGGTTTTCCTCCTTGTCTGCACTGCCCTTTTCATAACTTAACCTCTTTACTTGGTCTTGACCTTACAAGCCCGTGTTTCCTTGGCCATCCAGGCTCACTTCATTGCAGCACTATCCTAAGACACAAGTACACAGACTTTTTTATCTTCTTTCTCAGCCTGTGCTCCAGCAAGAACAACCACTCTTGCCTTTTCTAATCAATTATGATGCTATTAAAAAAAAAAGATGATGATGATTTAAAATTTTGACCAGCAAATATACTGTTATTCCTAAGTGAGAGAATATCTCAACATTCTCCCAGCTGTTTTCTGAACACTAGATCCATCATATGTTAATAGATATTCGCCATGACAAAGTCAAGTAAGCTGAGAAATCTACATGCATTTTACTTATCATAAAGATCCACAGTGTGTACATCATTATAGCAAAATCACTGATGAGTCCTGTACAATTGTTAATGTCATTTAGGTCAGCATTTCTCAGTCATTTATCCATGCAAATCATTTGTGTAGAATATCTTGAGGACCACAGTTTAGAAAATGTTCATTTTTCTTAGTGAAATATGCATGTCATTGTGAGTCACTTGACTTCTATATATGCAATTGTTTTTACCAAATTAATATTTCAAAAGTCTTTCTTCTTGGCACCAAATCTATAATGTGTAAAATTATTAATAGGATAGAAATTTTGCCTCTTACTATTGTATAACTCCCTGGAGCAGGAAATGACAGCCCATCCCAATATTCTTGCCTGGGAAATCCTCTGGTAGCTCAGTGGTAAATAACCCACCAGCCAAGCAGGAGATGTGGGCTTGGTCCCTGGGTCGGGAAGATCTCCTAGAGAAGGAAATGGCAACCGACCACAGTATTCTTGCCTAGAGAATCCCATGGACAGAGCAGCCTGGTGGGCTACAGTCCATGGGGTCACAAAGAGTTGGAATAATTTAGTAACTAAGAAACAACAATAACAATAATTATATACCTACCAGGGAGGTAGGCATTGTCCTGAATAAATACCTGAGGGAAATAAATTAGCACAGTAGTCTGTAAAATTAGTGTTGTGTATAAAATATATTTATATATTACATATAATTATCTTTGAAATATTATTTATTAAAATCTGGAGGAGATTTTAAAGAGAAGCATACAATATAAGGTAGTATACATTTAAATCTAAAAGACAAAAATCACATGCTTCCCACATTTTGTTTGAAATGGAAAGCTTTGTCTCTTTATTTGAGTGTTCAGTTACAGAAATCTGCAATGAGAATGCATAAAAAGAGCCAAATTCTATTTAAATTTATTTTCATTCATAGGAGTTAATATTTCATGTTTTCTAAAATATATAATATATTAATAAAGTATAACATTTTGAATAAATACAGTTTAGTATGGGTGGGTCACAGCTTTTTAAATGGTAGGTATGCACAAAGTTCAGTGACTTCTGTTCCTCAATGTGTCAGATGTCAGTTGTTTCTGGGCCTATTATTAGGTACCCTTGGTACTTCTGATTGTATTATTAATTGTCCCTTCAAGAGAACTTATCATATGATATGAAAGATTAAGCAGACTTAGTTAATATAAAGGCCTCTCTCATTTATTTTCTTTAACTCTTCTTTACTAAATAGAAAACTACTTTTTCAACAGAAAGCAGAGAAGTGGCAGCCACAGATGTTTTCCAAGACTTTGTTTCTTTAAATATTTTTTTAAAACAATCAGAAGGCATGTTCTACCTAATTTCTCTTCTTTCTCTGACCCTTAAAGCTTGGGTTTCAAAGTAAAAGTTAATTTGTTTGAAATTGCTTAGAAATATCCTCTATTTGACCAACTTCCAAATGGCATCAGATCTACATTTAACCTTTTGTATTAAACCTCTTATCCAATTTTTAAGACATACAACATGTGTCATATCTTTTCTTCAAAAAGAAATAAATCAGTTGTAATTTTAAGTATTGTGAAAGGTGAGTGAGGGATTTTTTTGATCATTTAGTTATTTTTCGCTTCTCAGTACATACCTACTTATTTCAAACACCTCTAATTATGTGGCAATTTACTGTACATGATGATGAAACTCACCAGTATTTTTCAACCTCCTATTGTTTTTTTTTTAAGGTATAATTCCATGCTAAAGCTCTATTTTAGTTCTCTTTCTCTCTCTCTTTTTTTTTTTTTTTTTTTCTCAGTGTTATTTTTATTTTGTCACCAGGATCAGGTGGCTTATAATTCTTTAAAGGAATAGAATATATAACTGATTTACAAATTCACTAAAGCTGAGATGAAATTTTTCTTTCCCATTATCAGAAAGTCTGTAGTCAATTATAGTTTTCCTATTAGGAAAACATTTATTTGCCCCTAAATAGTAAGACTATCGAGTCATGCTATCACATTCTTAAATTTTACCTTTGCTGCTACTGCTGCTAAGTTGCTTCAGTCGTGTCCGACTCTGTGCGACCCCATAGACGGCAGCCCACCAGGCTCCCCCGTCCCTGGGATTCTCCAGGCAAGAACTGGAGTGGGTTGCCATTTCCTTCTCCAATGCATGAAAGTGAAAAGTGAAAGTGAAGTTGCTCAGTCGTGTCCGACTCTTAGATCCCATGGACTGCAGTCTACCAGGCTTCTTCATCCATGGGATTTTTCGGGCAAGAATACTGGAGTAGGGTGCCATTGAATGAATTTATTTGGCTTTGAGCATTGACCTGAAAGTTTCCTAAATAAAACTCATCTGAACTCAACACCAGATATATAAGCAGTGTAATTCATCTTTGTTTGTTTTTCCTAAGTCAAATAAAATTCAGCTCAGAGCCTTTCTTCTAGGATAGCCAGGGATCCAATGTCTTGGTCATTTTTTGGGGTTCCTCCTCCTCCTCTTCAGGATCATTTGAGAGTCTTTGAGAGGCTTGTGGGTATGCAAAAATCTCCTAGATGACATTACAGTTCTACTTTTTTTTTTTTTCCTGTGTCTAGTAGTCTCATTCTAGATCATTTTCTAAAATCCAAGGTTTTCTGAAACAAAGAACTCAACACATTTTGGAGGCAAAGATATGCAGATTTCAGGGGCAAAGCCATGCCTGCCATCTAAAAATGAAAGGCAGCACACCTGTTTTTAACATTTAAAGACAAAATACAATTTCTTTCTCCATCAAGTTATCTTGCCACCCTGTTCTTCAAAGTCTTAGAAGATTGCTTGCTAAGAGATTCTGAAAGAAAGCAGCAAACAGAAGCTAAGGAATCCTAAGAGGGATGAGATCTGTGTTAGCTCCTGTTGGCTATGAGGTTGTCACTTCTAGGGGATGCCTTACAGGCATTTGCCTGTCACTGAGCTTACAAAGGAGAAGGAAATGGCAACCCACTCCAGTGTTCTTGCTTGAAGAATCCGAGGGCTGGGGGAACCTGGTGGGCTGCCGTCTATGGGGTCGCACAGAGTCAGACACGACTGAAGTGACTTAGTAGCAGCAGCAGCAGCCCCAGAGCTTACAAAGGGGGAAAATGGGACTGATTTTTAAAATTACCTTATAGTCTATGATATGATTTACTGACTAAATCATAATAAATTTAAGAAGGAAAATCAATGTCATTATTAATAATGTCAGAGAATAATATTTGTCCAGAGTAAACTTGATACATAGTGACCTTATCTATAGATGAAGAGAGAAAATTAAAGTAATATTAACACTTCACAAACTGAATTATGTGATGTATAGGTTCTTTCTTAGAAAACCTGAAGCTAATGTCTTTTCATAATCTATTTGAAAAAGCAGAAAGTAAATGAGCAATTGAGGCATGATGAAGTAGATTTTATGGTTGAATAAAACGAGTAAAAATTCCTTTAGACTAAATCTGGCCATAAATGAGAATATTTTCAATTGCAACTAATAGAAAATCCAATCCAAATTGGCTTTAATAAGAAAAGGACTTTATTGACTTATGTAACAACAACAACAACAAAAAAAAACACCTTATGTGGTCTTCAGGCATGGCATGCTCAAGTTTCCAAGTTCATTGCTCAGTTTTGCCCTTCAGTATTTTCAAAGTAGATACAGTATACATTTCACCTATCATACTATATTGAAAGGAAAAAAAACTTTCCTTCTTGACCCTCAAATGAACGTACTGAGCTCCTGCCTGATTGAACTAGCATATGGCCTAACAAATTCATGCCTAAACAAATCACTGTGGCAAGGAAAATGAGAATTCCTACCCTTATTCCTTGATTTCACATAATGAGATAATGTGAACAGTACCAACACACATACTCTAGTCACTACTTCAGGTTAAAAGGAGCTGACAGTTGATCAAGAAAGGCTTTGCAGAGGAGTCAATATTTAAACCATATGTAACTGCTTTATAACCAGACTATAAGTCTTATAAACATGGTTCATTTTTTGTTTCATTCTATTTTTCTATTTCTTGGTAGTGTTTTATACATAATTCTGACATGAAAGAGAAAGAAGACACAGGATATCATCTCTCATCTCTTTTGGCATTTCATTGTCTTTCATTTCACATCAAGAGAAATGGAATGTATTATATAAACATATAAACAAGGATTTCCACCTGATAAATGGGAAATATTTTGTCATTAACTTGTTTCACTCCTTTTTTTTTTCTTTTCCTGTTCTTCTTTGCCAACTCTTTAATGACATCACCGATTATTGGCTTTTATTCATAAAAAATTGAATATCATAGTGAAGCACATTGTTGTTATAATTTGGATACTACCCCCTCTCCTCCCAAAGAAAGGTAATGCCAAAGAAGGTTCAAACTACCACACAATTGCACTCATCTCACATGCTAGTAAAGTTATCCTCAAAATTCTCCAAGCCAGGCTTCAGCAATACATGAACTGTGAACTTCCAGATGTTCAACCTGGTTTTAGAAAAGGCAGAGGAACCAGAGATCAAATTGCCAACATCCCCTGGATCATGGAAAAAGCAAGAGAGTTCCAGAAAAACATCTATTTCTGCTTTATTGACTATGCCAAAGCCTTTGACTGTGTGGATCACAATAAACTGTGGAACATTCTTAAAGAGATGGGAATACCAGACCACCTGACCTGCCTCTTGAGAAACCTATATGCAGGTCAGGAAGCAACAGTGAGAACTGGACATGGAACAACAGACTGGTTCCAAATAGGAAAAGGAATACGTCCAGGCTGTATATTGTCACCCTCCTTATTTAATTTATATGCAGAGTACATCATGCAAAATACTGGGCCGGATGAAGCACAAGCTGGAATCAAGATTGCCAGGAGAAATATCAATAACCTCAGATATGCAGATAATACCACCCTAATGGCAGAAAATGAAGAAGAACTAAAGAGCCTCTTGATGAAAGTGAAAGAGGAGAGCGAAAAAGNNAAAGCAACTCTACTGCAATAAATAATTAGTTAATAAAAAAAGAATTGGCCAAACTGGAGAATATCATACAATAATATAATGGTTAATTTCATGGATCAACCTGACTAAGCCATGAGGTACCCAGACATTATAACATTATTCTGGGTATGTCTTCAGATGAAATTTATATATATATATATACACACACAACAACCAGGACTTCCCTGGTGGCTCAGATGGTAAAGCATCTGTCTACAATGTGGGAGACTCGGGTTCGATCCCTGGGTTGGGAAGATACTCTGGAGAAGGAAATGGCAATCCACTCCAGTACTGTTGCCTGGAAAATCCCATGGAAAGAGGAGCTTGGTAGGCTACAATCCATGGGGTCGCAAAGAGTCAGACACTACTGAGCAACTTTACTTTCACTTTCATACAACAAATTGCTGTCCATAATATGGATAGGCCTCATGCAATCAGATGAAAGCCTAAATACAACAAAATGGTAGATCCTTCTGTGACTAACAGGAAATTTCTCCACTCTGATTGTCATTGAACTGGGGTATTAGATTATTTTGCTTTCAGATTCAAACTGAAACACTGGCTCTCTCTGAGTCTCAAGGCTGCCAGCCTTCAGATTGGAGCTCCGTCATCTCCTCTTCCAGTCTCAGGCTTTTGGACTTAGACTGAAATTGTATAATCAGCACTCCTGGGTCTCTAGCTGGCCAGCTGCAGATCTTGGGATTTGTTAGCTTCCATAATCATATGAGTCAATTCCTTATAATTCCACTTTTGCTGTATGTTTCTCTAACTAACTGGAAGTAAATAACTTTAAGGAAAAACAAAGAAACAAAAAATGACTTTAAAATACAATGCAAAATCAATAAAAAATTTACAATGTTATCTGGTATTTATTGAAATTATTTTTAGACTGTTTTGTTTATATGTAAACTATCAGTTCTGCTTCTCTGGAGAACTCTGATTAATTCAGGTAGAAAGAATGAAAAGAGGATATTTAATAAATAAGTAGATAATAATATCCAATGCTCTGTTAGATTCAGTTACAAAAAAAGAATGATAAAGATGGTTAGATCAGAGTGACAGGACTTTTAAGTTGTCACTGAGAAAAGAGAAGGTGAAAGGATGAAAATAGCATATGTAGAAAATACTATTAAAAATTGTTGCTTATCTTCCTTACTAGACTATATTCTTGGTTACAGAAAACAATCTCCATCCACATCTCAGCAACCAGGGAAATCTTAGCACATATTCAAAAAATATTTTATAATAACTATAATTTCCAACCCATTGTGCATATATCATTTTATTTGCTCAATGACAGTGTCAAACAATCTTATTATAATCCATAAAAGAAAATTGAATCTCAGGCAAGCTTAGTTACAAAACTAGTTAATTGTAGATTATGGATTGATCTCATATTTTCCTTTTTCCTATTTATTAAATTTAGTTCACATACAAGCCAACATATTGAGTGATGGGTATTTTAAAGTCTATATTCATAAAATCTAGGCATGATAACTCTTAAAAATTTCAGGTGTAGTAAGATACTGATGATAAGATATACTGTCTTATTATTTCAATATTCTAATAGCTAAATTATGTATATGAAAGTGAAAGTTGCTCAGTCATATCCGACTCTTTGTGACACCATGGACTATACAGTCCATGGAATTCTCCAGGCCAGAATACTGCAGTGGCTTTTCCCTTCTCCAGGGGATCTTCCCAACTCAGGGATAAGACCCAGATCTCCCACATTGCAGGTGGATTCTTTACCAGCTGAGCCACAAGGGAAGTCCTAATTGTGTTATGTACGTGTATGTGTATATATACATATGCATGTGTGTGTATATATTTAAAATATTACCTGTCATTTAACTAAACAAAATGTATAACTGCTGCGCCCCACTTAGTAGATTGGGCTTTCCTGGTAGCTTAGAGGTTAAAGGGTCTGCCTGCAATATGGGAGACCCAGGTTTGATCCCTGGGCTGGGAAGATCCCCTGGAGAAGGAAATGGCAACCCACTCCAGTATTCTTGCCTGAAGAATCCCATGGACAGAGGATCTTGGTAGAAAAATTCTACTGGAAGCAAATGATTGAACAGGGAAAATAAAAACATAAAAATTCACCCAAAAACATAATGCAAAATTAGTACAAAATATACAATGTAACTTAACATTTACTAAAATTATTGTTATGTTTAAAAACAATTGCTTAGTAAATATACCCAGGTGTAAAGAACAGTGTTCTGGAGAATTTCACCTTTTGTTTTACCATCACACAGTGCTTCTATAAAATTGAGTCATATATTTGATACAGAATAAAAGTGAATTAAAGTGTGCAGAAAGTTATGGCTTCGAAAGTCAGATAAACTGATTTCAAACCAATCAGTCTGGGCTTTTTTATTAAGAAATGATGCTATATAATATTGACTCATTTGAAGAAGTTAAATAAAATAATAACAACAAAAGAAACATTTACTTTCCTTTCTGTAAAACCAGCACTATATTAGAGAGCTCTAAGAAAATAACAAAATATTCTTCATCCACAGATGCTTCCAGACGAATAATAAAGCCAATTAAGCTCAGCAATATTCTGTTCTGTTTCAAGTGAGTGCAATGAATTCTGCTAGGCACTTTGAGTAATGTAGAAAGGAATGATATACTTTCTCTACCCTCTAGGAGATCTCAATTTACTGGCAGGGGGGATGGGAAGAAAATAAAGAAGAGAAAACTCTAATGAGTAATGTAGTGAAACAAAGAAATTGCAACAGGAGAACAAGGAAGGTGAATTTAATTCTGAGACCAATTATTAAAATGTGGAAATATACTGTTATACAGGGTCTTGAACAATAAATTGATATTTACCAGGAAGAGATTAGCAGGGTGGCATGAACAGAGGACAGATACAAGGTCTTCCAAGGGAAATGAGTAGAATGAGGACAAAGAAATGGGAAAGTATATTCTGCAAGCCAGGAGTGATAGACTGTCTACTACATCTTGGGCTTGGTATGTGTGTGTGTGATGTGCATATCTGTAGCAGTAGTGTGAGTTTAACAACTGTGGTCTAAGCTTTTAAAAATATGGTTGAACCACCTGATTTGTCTTATTTTCTAAGTTCTCTGGTATAAATGTCCTTGGTGGTCAAGTTACCAAAGTGACATCACTGATACAGAATTGGGGTGAGATGCATTCTGTTGATTCTACATATAAACTGGCTCCAGCTTATTACTGTGTTTTCATTTATGTGTGGTGTTATTGTTGTTCAGTTGCTAATCCATGTCCAACTCTTTGTAACCCCATGGACTACAGCATGCCAGGCTTTCTTGTCCTTCACTACCTCCTGAAGTTTGCTCAAACACATGTCCATTGAGTTGCTACAGGAGCTTTATCATCTTGACCACTTAGCAGGCTAGAAAAATAAAGGAAGTAAATAAATAAATAAATAAAAGAGGTATCACTTCTTATAAAAAGAATTCTTTTTAGAAGTCCCATCCACACCTCTATTCACACCACATAGTCCAAATCTTAGTCACATTGAGTATATAAATGTAAGAGAGACTCTGGAATTTTATGTGTTGTAAAATTGTAACCTTAAATAAAAACCATTAAAGAGCTATAAAGTAGATCTGTAAATATAGGAGATATGTGAAGGCAATTTGCAGGCTCTGCTACCAGATATTGTGGTAGAAAAATAAATTAGAAAATATATCAGGGTCAGAACTAAACATCAACACAGGCAATTTAATACTACTCTATACCTACCACTATCAGATTTTCACCTTTATTACATTTCAAGAAACTACTTGCCACTGTTGGAAAGGATATTTAACTAGCAATACAAAGACTTTGTTAACTGAAATACTCAACTGTCTTATAGGACATAATTAATGAAAAACTAAAGATTCTGAAGATTTTGAAGACTACAAATTCAAGAGGGTTCCTCTTACTAATCATAGCAATTATCCTTGGTGAAAAATGATAGACACTTGAAAAACCAATTAATCATTATGTGTATTTTTGAAGCACAAATAAATCAAACTTTCAAATCTGAGATGGAATGAAAAAGGCAATGGTAGTGTTTCAAAGCCCCTTGTCATCTGATGCTACAAATTTTTAAAAAGAGGGAGAGATAGAAACTTGTTTCAGATTGTTTTCCAAGTGCTTTAGAAAATGTGTGTTTGCCTAATTGACGAGAATTCTTAACTTGGATTAAATGGAAACTCTTTGAAGTGCAGTAAGAAAGGCACCTTCTGTTGAAAAAGGTTTTCAAATAACAGTCTGATGAGTGGGCCTCAGTTCAAAATTAGGTGGTTTTGAGAAACTCTGTGGCTAGAGACAGGTGCATTTGAGCCCAGGGTGATATGCAAGGAGTCCACCCCACTTTCTTTCCTCCAAATCAATCTTTATTTTATTTAACTTTTTATTTTATATTGGAGTATAGCCGATGAACAATGTTGTGATGGTTTCAGGTTGACAGCAAAGGGACTCAGCCATACATATACATGTATCTGTTCTCCCCGAAGGACTTCCCTGATAGCTGAGCTGGTAAAGAATCTGCCTGCAATGCAGGAGACCCTAGTTCTATTCCTGTGTTGGGACAATCCCCCAGAGAAAGGGATAGGCTACCCACTCCAGTATTCTTGGGCTTCCCTGGTGGCTCAGATGGTAAGGAATCCGCCTCCATTGCAGGAGACCTGGGTTTGATCCCTGGGTCGGGAAGATCCCCTAGAGGAAGCCATGGCAACCCACTCCAGTATTCTTACCTGGAGAATCCCCATGGACAGAGGAGCCTGGCAGGCTGCAGTCCATGGAGTCACTAAAAGTCAGGCCCGACTAAGCGATTAAGCACAGCACGCAGCACGTTCTTGCCAAAATTCCCCTCCCATCCAGGCTGCCACATAACATTGAGCCGAGTTCCCTGTGCTATACAGCAGGACTTTGTTGGTTATCCATTTTAACAAATCATTCTTACCTAAAGTCCCCAAGTACTTGATGAAAGAGGAATGGGAAAAAATGTGCATGCTATATAGGAAACTTTTGCCCTTAAAAGTGTTATAGAAATTAGTGCCAAATGCCTAGCACTTATGTGCTTAATGATAATGTCACTGCCTGGGTTCCTGGGATACATGCTCTGAGATGCAGGTGAGCATGCACAACGTTTATCTGGAGATATTCTTAGAGTCAGCAAGAAGGGCAGAAGAGGAAGTTGGGCTGTGATGCAGTTGCAGTGGAGGCCTCATCCAGCCATTTCAGAAGTCCTGAAGCTGTGAAGTGACTCTTTAGAACTGTTAGGATTTGCGGAGACGGGACTGAATTTTGATGACTCAAGGCACTCTTTGGGTATGGCCTTCTCAGGGACAGAAACCATTCTGTGAAAAATACACGTAGGAAAGCAGTAATAAGAAAGCTGCATCTTGACCAGAAAGGCAATGGAAAACTTGTTAAGGAGTCAAGATAAAAATGTAAGAGAGGAGAATATTTTTTGTAGCCCAGCTAGGCCCCCATAGGATAAGAGGCAGTGGTCCTATATCTAAACCCCAGGTTTGCTTCTCCATAACTTATTTCTTGTATTTGAAAGCTGCATCTTGACCAGAAAGGCAATGGAAAACTTGTTAAGGAGTCAAGATAAAAATGTAAGAGAGGAGAATATTTTTTGTAGCCCAGCTAGGCCCCCATAGGATAAGAGGCAGTGGTCTTATATCTAAACCCCAGGTTTGCTTCTCCATAACTTATTTCTTGTATTTGGTGATGATCAAGCTCATTCTTTCTCCCTCCCCCCACCTCCTACACACACACACACACACACACACACACTCAGACACATATATACACACACCTCATAGGGCAATTATATAAATACTAGTCTGTTTTCTTAACTAAATTACTAGACCTGGTTATTGTTGCAGCTGTGGGGGGCAGGGGAGGTAAAAATATGAGTTGGTACTTCAAAATGATAGGCAAGGCAAGATTGTGAAATTATTCCAATGATAGAAATAGTACACAGAAACGGAATGAAATCTTTAAAGATCTGACTATTAAACCATGTTGGACAAATTGAACTATGAGGAATCAAAGGAGAAATTTAGTGTTATCCCCGCCCCTGAAAAATAATAAAATGTATTGTTGAACAGAAGGCAGTAACAGGGAGCAATTGTTTTTATATTCTGTAAAGAATAGTGAGTTTTAAAGTGTGTGGGTTGCATGATGTTGTGAATTATTCTGGGTCAGTATTGTTATGCACAACTGACTGTTAGGTTATTTTCAGTATATATCAGTAGCAGAAGCTTAGTAAGTGTTAGTTACTCCCTCACAGATATTATGATCACAATCTGTGTAAAAGATTCACTCAAGGCAGACATGAGAATATTCTAGCGTCTAGGGGAGCAAGATTCAGTTAACCTGAAAGAGGATATCAGGCAATCAGAATCTTTGGATGTGGATACACAGAATAGTCTGGGCATCAAATCTGGGGTAGCATCAAATTCCAAAAAGTACTGGCTCCATAGCTTGCTGGATTTTTATACCTGGTCCTTAAGAAAGATGAGGAATGTCTCTAATATATTTCAGCCAAAACATATATCTTGAATCACACTGATATTATCAATGAAAGTCCAGTTCTAATATTCATTTTGATTATTTGCAAGACTTCTGATGTTGACTGTGATAAAAGTAGTTTAAATGCTTGTAGCCCCTGTGGGAGGAATCTGGCCTTTCTGATTAAAGTC
This sequence comes from Oreotragus oreotragus, assembly GCA_006410675.1. Lineage (NCBI taxonomy): Eukaryota > Metazoa > Chordata > Mammalia > Artiodactyla > Bovidae > Oreotragus > Oreotragus oreotragus. The sequence continues at coordinate 49,713 of SJYX01014382.1, forward strand.
TGACCTCATCCCCCATATGAATTTCTGACTGAGGCAACTGACTGCTAATACATGCATCCTATAACATATATAATCTCTGTGCTGAAGTATGTTAAAGTAAATTACAGGTTTCATAACATAATTCATCATTTTTGTTACTGAAAAATGGCTTTGGGAAAAACAGCTTTATTTTTGTACCATAGACATTTTAACATGCATCAAATCAAGTCTCTGCTGATTCATAATCTTCAAGGTCAGGTTTCTTATCCAACTTACCTTTTTTACAGTAATCATAGGCAGTTGAAACATACATATGTAATAGATTTTTCTTGATTTAGGGTATTTAGCTTTAAGAATATATCTGATAAACAAGCTAACTCTGGGTCAACAAGTATATTTGCCATGATTTTATCCTTGTTTATGAAAATTTTAAGTGAGACAGTTCTTTCATGTTTGTTTATGTCTTAGCTACATGTGAAATTTCATCATTTTTAATGGTCCAACTACAAAACAAAACACACAGCCCTCAAATCAAAAATTCGTTGTAAATATTGAGAAGAGACAACCATTTGGTGTCAATTCAATCATGAATGAAATGCTATTATGTGAGAACATCTCCCTAGCTTGTATAGGGGTAATGGGGCATGGATTTACAGATTCGGCAATAACTGAGAGATTGAAAAGATATGTAGCTTTTTTCCTACAGCTTTGCTTAATGAAACCCTCAGTGTGTGCAGTGAAAAGAGCTTATTGTTTTCTTTTCATGCAAATCATCTTAGTTTTTATGTTTATTTAATAGTCTGTAATTTGGAGTAATATATTCTTGTTACTTTTTCTGAAACTGTTGTGAAGTGGCAAGCAGAAAATGCTAACAGGAAATGGACTAGCAAATACCCCATAAATCTCTCCCTCCCTCCCTTCCTTCTTTCCCTCCTTTGCTTCCTTCTTTATTTCTTTCTTTCCTCTTTCTCTCTTCCTTTCTATCTGTATTTTCTGCTTCATCAATAAGAGAATTGTTGTCATCACACCTGCTGATAGTGAATTGTCTCTGAATCCATATGAGGTTGTAGGTAGACTCTTGGGCTACAGCTGCCTGGTGCTCTGCAATTGGGTCAGGGCTCTGGAATGACATCCTAACTTGATATTCTCCTCCCAATTTCATGGTTAAGCCAAGGTAGACAAAAGTCATAATCTGAAACTGTTTGTCAAAATCAATGCCTAGTGACTATGCTCCTTTACAAATAAACATCTATCCACTCTACAACATTAAAGAGTTAAATGAAGTGAGTCATTAGTGTAACTTTTACACTGCCAGGTGAGTGTGTGAAAGCAGATACAGCCATACCATAGGCTTCAGGCGTAACCTTATATTTTCTATACCTTTGCGTATCTGAAATACTGAATCACTGTGTTCTATTAAACAATCTCATCGTGTTTTTTAAAAGCTAGAGCGGGTAATAGAAAAGGGGGAGAGGAACATAGAAAAAGTTGATCAACATGCTACTTCAATTCCAAATTCTCATTCTAAATGTCATCACCATCAGCACTTTAAATTTATGCTTTTTACTGTTTTGTAATTATTTTCTTTTCATTACTCTTATTGATGCAAGCCTTTAGGCATGATATTTATGTACAGGATTTATGCAAGATCCTTCTACTAAAGATGTGATAACCTATGTGTTGTAATTTAAGAAACATCATCATTTTAAATTTTTTTCATAATTTGGTTTTGCTTGGAATGTTCAGCAAAAACAAAACATAGGTATGATTCATCTCATAAAAATTAAAATAAGAGAATTCATATTATTTCAGGTATTTCTTAATATCAACACCTCTATAAATCAGCAATAGATTTTTTTCCTAGTTTGAGGTGTAAAATTCTAGGCTTAATTAAAATCTGACTGATGTTTCACCACCTGATGTTTCTATATTTGAATTTTCTTCCACTTGGGTTTTCAACTTAGAAAGAGAAGATGGAGAAAAGAAAACAGGGGATATTGATAATTGCTATTCTGCTCTCTGTCCCTGGAGCACTCATTGTTTTAAACATCTCATTGAGAAATATTTCACAGATCTCTTCCCTCTACTTGCTTTGTGTGTCTTCATGTTTCTACTTGATCATTTTAAAGGAAATCATCTGCCACGATTCTGAAGGTCATTTACCTGAAAATGATAGACAGCAGCTCTATTCAAACAACTGCTTAGCAATCATCTATCAGTTATCATTGTTCATTAGTTCCCTGTTTCAGCATCTTGGGTTTGCCTCCCTCTCTCCCTCCCCCTCCCCAGCACTTTATCAGAGAGCCTACTGATTCATTCATATCCTTGGGCTAAATTGGCCACCCACTGTGTTCCTGTTGTTTTGTGTATGATAGTGAAAAGATTTAATTGGATATTGTTGAAAAGACACAAGGCTAACTCTCAATTTTCATATGTGGTTCTTCCCTCTCCCTCTTCACCACCTCCTTTCCTTGATGAGAAAATCGTTCTCTCCATGGTAACAACAACAGCAAAAAAAAGCTTTCAGACTGTTGGTAGTAGTTGCAGAGAAAAGAAGTCAGAAAGGAGAAGAGGTTTAAAAATGAAAAGGGAGAGGAAGACAGCTGGGCAGAAGACTTAATGTTTCTGAGTGGGTGTGAAGGGGAAAGAATAAAGCTGAATGAGTGAAGCTGAGCTAAGGGAAGCAACTGTTTTGTACTCCAGAAGGCAGTGCCCTTTCTTTTTGTGGGGACTGTCACTCCCCAAAAGATAAGGACTTTATTTTGAAATTTTTCCAGGATTCACTCCTGAAGAGTGGCTTGTTAGAAAACAGCAACACCCTGATTTCCTCAGGGAGTCACCATTCATTAATTTTTTTAAAAAGGTGTAACATTTCTGTGAGCGCCAGTTTCCACTTCTTAACAGGGACATCCACATGGGCTTTTGGTAACAGGACAAAGGCACTGCAACAGTATGCCTGTCCCACCTCTGGGTGACTTTGATTAGAGCAGGTTAGCCATGCAAAGCAGGATTCTCATTGCTTTTGGCATCCTATGTTTTCTAGATTGTGGAATTGTGTAACCCTTGTCACTAACTCTCAAATAGTATTGAACCAGCCTAAAGAAGTCTACCATATTGCGACAAGCCATTGAAGGCTAAGCGACTGTAGAACCATTGTGGTACGCTGAATAATGGTTCCCCAAAGATATTCATGTCCTAACCACTGGAACATGTAAATATGTTATTAATACCTTACATGGTAAAAAGGACTTTGCAGAGAGATTAAGGATTTTGACATAGGGAGATCTTCACAGGTTATCCTAATGTGCTCAATGTAGTCAGAATGGTCCTTATAAGAGAGAAGGTGATATGGTAATACAAGCAGAGTCAGAGAGAGAAAGAGAAGATGGAACACGGGGCCACAAGCCAAGGAATGCAGGTAGCTTCTAAAATTTGGAAAGCCAAAGAAGTGAATTCTCCCCTAAAGACCCCAGAATGAATACAAGCTCTTCTCTGTCACCTTGATTTTAGTCCCTGAGGCCCATTTTCAGACTTCTGACCTCCAGAATTATAAAATAATAAATATAGGTTGTTTTAAGCCATTAGGTTTTTGACCATTTTTTTTTACAACAGCCATAGGAAACAAAACCATGTACATTTAATAATAACCAATTTTTCAAAAATTTAATTGAGCTTTCTTTTTGGAGTTTATTTTTCTTAAAAGTAAGGAGTAAAAATAGGATATAGAGAAAATGTCATGATCCCTCCATTTTAACCATAGAAATACATATTTCCAGTATTTAAAATATTACAAATTTGTTTTTTTTTAAGTTGATCAGAAACCTTTATTTGGTCCTTATCATTTATTAACCAACCTACACAAACCATTTTCTGTATTTCTACCATAAGCAGCTGCATCCAGGCCAGAAATGGAAGACCCAAGTAGCGGAAGACCTTGTAGATTAAAGCTAACAGGCTTGTTCAGGCTTAGGTAAACGTAGAACAGAAAAAATGTGTAAGTTCAACATTTCAAAGACTCTTCTTCAAAGCTGAGGCCTGCAGAGGGTCTAGCTGAAGGATGTAAGTACAGGCTCACAAAACTGCCCAGCTCAGCAATCAATCCAAAGTACCTTCCAGAAAAGCAAATTCATCCACAGCTTCTATTGCATTATCCAAATCTCTCCTCTGAAGAGTTTTCCGCTTCCCCTGCTGAGCACAACAGTAGGCATCTATCGCAATGGTTTCCACAAACAGTTCCGCGGCGCGTGCCAGAATGAAGATGGCTTCCTGTCCCGCGAGAGTCACGTCGGGGTCCGCCTTCACCAAGGCCTTCACTCGCGCCAGAGGCAGCCTCGAGAGAAGAGCTCCGGGCGCACTCGTCGGGGCTGGGGGCTGCGGAGTGGCTGCGTCCCCACCGGTGCCCTCCTCCTCCCGGGAAGCCCCGCTTCCAGGCACCACCGCCGCCATCCCGGCCCTCAGCGTCCTGCGCGCGGCCGCCAACTGTGTGCGCGCAGGCGGCGCCGGCCCCTTTCCCGCGCGCGCTGGAAGCCACGCCCTCGACGAGGGTGTGACTCCGCCCCTCACGCGGCCGAGCGCTGCCGCGAGTTCTTCTAAAGACCTGTCCAGTCTCAAGCACAGCTCACATCTTCTGGGGTCTGGGGCTCTCTCTTACGGTGCCTGATGACTCCCACGCGCCATCTTGCCTCCTCTGAGAAACTTGATTGTAAAAGTACATGCAGCAGTAATAGAAATATATAGGAGAAACTTGAACAAATTTATATGCTACTGGAGGAGACTAAAATAGAAGCAATAAAAATGTGGGAGGGAAAAGTGATGGACAATATTTTAACAATTCTTCCCACTTTCTGTGATAAAACCTCATCTGTAACAGAGTCCAATTAGGAGAAAGAAATCACACAGAATTTGAACAGTAAAGTTTAAAAATTCGTAATTATAATAGGGGATTGACTATTAAGGTGTAAAGAGAACTGTAAAGAACAGAGGAATTAATTACATGCATGCTCCCAAGCTGAGGTAGAAAACCCAAGGATGAAATGAACACGAAAGAGCACCCCATCCCACCAGAGCTGAGATCAAGGTCTTGTTGCGGAGGATGCGGCCATGACTCCCTGAGCCGCAAAGTCACTTAAGTGCCCTGTGGCTGGACTCATGGGCAATTCACCTTCTAGGGTGCTTCGGAAACATGCCTGAGGAGAGGTGCTGCACACTGCTGGCCACTCTGCACTACAAAAACCTGTTCTCAAAAAAGCACACTGGGACCAAGAAATATACCCTTTTGTCCTCCAATGCACGCTACTGATATAGTATAAACTCATAATCATGTGGCTGAAGAGAAAACTTCTGATCTCGCCAGCAAGCAATGAAGGTGGATCTGGTACTAAGAAGCAATCGGTTGATAATGGCACACCAGTTCAGTCACTCGGTCATGTCCGACTCTTGGTGACCCCATGTACTGCAGCATGCCAGGCCTCCCTGTCCATCACAACTCCCAGAGCTTGCTCAAACTCATGTCCATCGAGTCCGTGATGCCATCCAACCATCTGATCCTCTGTCCTCTCCTTCTCCTGCCTTCAGTCTTTCCCAGCAGCAGGGTCTTTTCCTAGGAGTCACTTCTTTGCATCAGGTGGCCAAAGTACTGGAGCTTCATTTTCAGCATCAGTCCCTCCAGTGAATATTCAGGACTAATTTCCTTCAGAATGGACTGGTTGGATCTCCTCGCAGTCCAAGGGACTCTCAAGAGTCTTCTCCGACACCACAGTTTAAAAGCATCAATTCTTGGACACTCAGTCTTCTTTATGATCCAGTTCTCACATCTGTATATGACACACCAACCCGAGTTAAATCGAATCTTATGTCTATTCTGCACTGACACTGATGCAGCTGTGTGCAGATTGAGAGAACAACAAAAACATTAACAACAAAAACCAAACTGACTGGTCTTACAAGTCTTAGGGTCAGCCTCAAGTGAAAATCAGAGCAGCCAGCAATCCCACCACATTCTGCTCACTTGCCTACTCACCAGATGAGTATTTGACACCTTCTCTTTACTTCTCAAACATATCACCCCTTCTCAATCCCTTGGCTCTCTCTGCTGATGACCTCGGTTGCTACTTCACAGAGAAAAAGATCTCCTCGCAGTCCAAGGGACTCTCAAGAGTCTTCTCCGACACCACAGTTTAAAAGCATCAATTCTTGGACACTCAGTCTTCTTTATGATCCAGTTCTCACATCTGTATATGACACACCAACCCGAGTTAAATCGAATCTTATGTCTATTCTGCACTGACACTGATGCAGCTGTGTGCAGATTGAGAGAACAACAAAAACATTAACAACAAAAACCAAACTGACTGGTCTTACAAGTCTTAGGGTCAGCCTCAAGTGAAAATCAGAGCAGCCAGCAATCCCACCACATTCTGCTCACTTGCCTACTCACCAGATGAGTATTTGACACCTTCTCTTTACTTCTCAAACATATCACCCCTTCTCAATCCCTTGGCTCTCTCTGCTGATGACCTCGGTTGCTACTTCACAGAGAAAACAGAAGCACTGAGGTTGGAGCTTCTGCCCACTCCCATCACCACACCTACTCACCAAACAGTACCTACAGCCAGGTACTCTGCCTTCCCAGCTGCTACTAGACTGAAATGTCAGTGCTTCTCTCCAAGGCCATTCCCTCCACCTTTGTCCATCAGATTTCCAACCCTTCTTGCTTTCCCAAGGAAGTCACTGTGGCATCTCTTCTCTCCCTTCCTTTCACTAAAACAACTGCTTAGCAATCATCTATCAGTTATCATTGTTCATTAGTTCCCTGTTTCAGCATCTTGGGTTTGCCTCCCTCTCTCCCTCCCCCTCCCCAGCACTTTATCAGAGAGCCTACTGATTCATTCATATCCTTGGGCTAAATTGGCCACCCACTGTGTTCCTGTTGTTTTGTGTATGATAGTGAAAAGATTTAATTGGATATTGTTGAAAAGACACAAGGCTAACTCTCAATTTTCATATGTGGTTCTTCCCTCTCCCTCTTCACCACCTCCTTTCCTTGATGAGAAAATCGTTCTCTCCATGGTAACAACAACAGCAAAAAAAAGCTTTCAGACTGTTGGTAGTAGTTGCAGAGAAAAGAAGTCAGAAAGGAGAAGAGGTTTAAAAATGAAAAGGGAGAGGAAGACAGCTGGGCAGAAGACTTAATGTTTCTGAGTGGGTGTGAAGGGGAAAGAATAAAGCTGAATGAGTGAAGCTGAGCTAAGGGAAGCAACTGTTTTGTACTCCAGAAGGCAGTGCCCTTTCTTTTTGTGGGGACTGTCACTCCCCAAAAGATAAGGACTTTATTTTGAAATTTTTCCAGGATTCACTCCTGAAGAGTGGCTTGTTAGAAAACAGCAACACCCTGATTTCCTCAGGGAGTCACCATTCATTAATTTTTTTAAAAAGGTGTAACATTTCTGTGAGCGCCAGTTTCCACTTCTTAACAGGGACATCCACATGGGCTTTTGGTAACAGGACAAAGGCACTGCAACAGTATGCCTGTCCCACCTCTGGGTGACTTTGATTAGAGCAGGTTAGCCATGCAAAGCAGGATTCTCATTGCTTTTGGCATCCTATGTTTTCTAGATTGTGGAATTGTGTAACCCTTGTCACTAACTCTCAAATAGTATTGAACCAGCCTAAAGAAGTCTACCATATTGCGACAAGCCATTGAAGGCTAAGCGACTGTAGAACCATTGTGGTACGCTGAATAATGGTTCCCCAAAGATATTCATGTCCTAACCACTGGAACATGTAAATATGTTATTAATACCTTACATGGTAAAAAGGACTTTGCAGAGAGATTAAGGATTTTGACATAGGGAGATCTTCACAGGTTATCCTGATGTGCTCAATGTAGTCAGAATGGTCCTTATAAGAGAGAAGGTGATATGGTAATACAAGCAGAGTCAGAGAGAGAAAGAGAAGATGGAACACGGGGCCACAAGCCAAGGAATGCAGGTAGCTTCTAAAATTTGGAAAGCCAAAGAAGTGAATTCTCCCCTAAAGACCCCAGAATGAATACAAGCTCTTCTCTGTCACCTTGATTTTAGTCCCTGAGGCCCATTTTCAGACTTCTGACCTCCAGAATTATAAAATAATAAATATAGGTTGTTTTAAGCCATTAGGTTTTTGACCATTTTTTTTTACAACAGCCATAGGAAACAAAACCATGTACATTTAATAATAACCAATTTTTCAAAAATTTAATTGAGCTTTCTTTTTGGAGTTTATTTTTCTTAAAAGTAAGGAGTAAAAATAGGATATAGAGAAAATGTCATGATCCCTCCATTTTAACCATAGAAATACATATTTCCAGTATTTAAAATATTACAAATTTGTTTTTTTTTAAGTTGATCAGAAACCTTTATTTGGTCCTTATCATTTATTAACCAACCTACACAAACCATTTTCTGTATTTCTACCATAAGCAGCTGCATCCAGGCCAGAAATGGAAGACCCAAGTAGCGGAAGACCTTGTAGATTAAAGCTAACAGGCTTGTTCAGGCTTAGGTAAACGTAGAACAGAAAAAATGTGTAAGTTCAACATTTCAAAGACTCTTCTTCAAAGCTGAGGCCTGCAGAGGGTCTAGCTGAAGGATGTAAGTACAGGCTCACAAAACTGCCCAGCTCAGCAATCAATCCAAAGTACCTTCCAGAAAAGCAAATTCATCCACAGCTTCTATTGCATTATCCAAATCTCTCCTCTGAAGAGTTTTCCGCTTCCCCTGCTGAGCACAACAGTAGGCATCTATCGCAATGGTTTCCACAAACAGTTCCGCGGCGCGTGCCAGAATGAAGATGGCTTCCTGTCCCTCGAGAGTCACGTCGGGGTCCGCCTTCACCAAGGCCTTCACTCGCGCCAGAGGCAGCCTCGAGATAAGAGCTCCGGGTGCACTCGTCGGGGCTGGGGGCTGCGGAGTGGCTGCGTCCCCACCGGTGCCCTCCTCCTCCCGGGAAGCCCCGCTTCCAGGCACCACCGCGGCCATCCCGGCCCTCAGCGTCCTGCGCGCGGCCGCCAACTGAAAAATATTACAAATTTGAATGCAACTGTGGAATAATGACAATAAAGCAGATGAAAGGAAAAGTGTCCATTTGAAAACGAAGTTGGAAAAAAAATGAGGAGTAACAAACTGATTTTTTTTCCTTTTCCTGGATTTGTTTAACCCATTGTATTCTGCTTTAATAAATGGCACTGTAGTGAAACACTGATGAATTCCATAGCATGGGAAGCACAGTCACTGGAGCAGGAAAGTGACGAATAAGTTTGAGAAGAGTAAGTTTATAAAGAGACCTTGTGGACATGTGGGCAAGGCTAAGATTAGGAGTTAGACAGACTGGGTACTAATGCTTTTCTATTCCTGACTGACTGTCTTCGGAGGAAATTATTAATCTTCTCTAAACCTGTTCCTCATGTGTAAAAATGGACATACTATCTAGCTAGGTAAAGTTGTTGTCAGGATTAAAAAATGATGTTTGTAAAACATCTAGCCCAGTTTCTGCTATTACACATTGTAGCTACTTAAGAAGTTGTTGCTATAACATAATGGAGGAAAACATCGGGAAAGGAGGATCTAAGCCATTTTATTCCACCTCCACCACCAGTTAGCTTTGTGGCCTTGCGTCAGTTATGTCATCTTTCTGTTCCTCATTTTCTTTGTCTATAAAAGAGAATAAAAGTACCCAGCTCAGATGGTTTCTGGAAATTAATATATGTAAAGTGCTTAGGACAATGTCTGGCACATAGGTAACACACAATATCTAGTTGTTGTTGTTATTGTAATTGTTATGCTGTAAGAGTGAATTTTTGAGGAGTGTAGTGACAAGTTTGTGCAAGTATTTTTAGCAAATACTGTATCTAAGTGGATCAAGAATAGGGGCCAATGATTACTATTAAGATTACAGGCTGGATACTTACTCAACCAGAACTGCTCAGTCAGTTGCATCTCTTGGATTCCCCTTCTCATTTTTTTTAACCATCCATTTGCGCTGCCCACTGTGCAGATATTTGATATGCATGACTCATCTAGTAACTCACGTAGTATGACTTCCTTTTGTCACTACTTGTGGATCATAGCATCATTTTTGTGAACCAAAAGCTTGGAATTGGCTTCTGCCTTTATCCTACCTAGCTTTGTGAAGTTTTAATTGAAGTACTGACCTCATTAACACCTGCTTTGGCCACTATCTTAGAGAAAACGTCCCCTAAAAATGAGGTTGATCATTAATGTAACAGATAGATAGAGAAGGAGGGAGAGGGAATTGAGATTGAATTATCAGAAATTGGAACCAACGTATAGTATTGATTTACTTATTATCAGTTTCTGTCGCTACCTAGTCTCATGCCAATAATGTGAGGCAGCAAAGGGTGAGCACTTTGACTCACCTCATATAAATAAAGCAGAGAAAAGGGGATAGAGTATTCTTACTGCAGCCTTGCTCCAGGGCTACCACTGCTTTTTAAATTATTTAAGATTTATTGAAAGGAGTGTTAATAATAAGTATCCATCCCAATAAAACAGAGAATTAAAGTTAACTCTTCCTTGTAATGTAAACAGCTTGGTTAGGTGTGCAGCATTGCAAAAAGCATTTAAGAACTGATTACACTCGCCCTTGGAGCAGCTCTAGTAGCTCCCAGTTAAGAAGTTGAGTGCGTTTTCTGATCAAATAGAACATAAAGTTTCCATAGTCCTTGGAATTGGCTTCATCAGAACCGTGTGTTCGCTTGGAACTATGCCACAGAAAGCAATTCGCCGCACGCTGGGCTCCTTTCAGGCTGCAGTGTGAGTGTGTGATTCACTGACACAGTGTGCTAATGTAGCCCCATTTTTATAGGATGAGAACTAGTCCAGTCTCTAGGGAGCTGAAAGGGGGCACAGCTTGTCCCCATAGAATATGTCCCCTCCTTTAAAAGCTATCACAAGGCAAGTTCCAATTGAATTAAAGGCTGTTGTGCTCCCACAGGGAAATATATTCTATTGTAATTTCTACATCCCCCCAGTAACAGTCTGGTCTTTGTTTACTAAAGAGAGGTTTTATGTCATAAAATGGCATTTTTTTTGACAGAGAAGCAGAATCATTGTTTTATTATAGAAATTTTCCTCTTACACCAGCGAAAATAAATAGCTGATCTCTTAACTCCTGATCAATGTCTGACACCTCCCACCCCCAGCAACACTTCGCTGCAAGTGTATTAACACTCCGTAATAGCGACTCGACTCACCTACCAAGAAATGATCTCCATAAATGATTTACAACTAAGCCGCGGCTTAAACTCATAGCACCTAATCAGGGGCAGATTTTTCCCTTCCCCAGTCACATAATTTCTGAGAAGAAATAGATTAATGTTGGGCTCAGAATATGCAAAGTATGGTTTCTATTTTGAAGCATGAGACCCAATTGTTAAGCTTTTATTCCTTATATATATGCCCCAATCTTACATATCAAACCATGTTGATGTGAAAGTATGATATAAGTGTGTGCATACCTCGCTTCTCTGTTTGAATCTCGCCTAGCCTTTGTGAGTGCACTCTCTCTCTCACAAACACACACGCACACATATTTTCCACTTCCTTATAAAACTCAAAGAGGTTTCCAAACCATTAAGATGGCATTCCTCAGCACCACTACATGACTGTTCACTATTCATGTATTGTCTTCACGTCATAATGCTCAAAACAGAGTGAAGCTGGATGGTTGAAACCGGATGGATTAAAAATATCCTACAGTATTTCCCAATTACTATTCCTATAAAGAAACCTGGACTAGCCATATTTGACTAATTTGTACCTAAGGTATTTGAATTCTTATAAATATATTTATTGCTTTAATCTCCCCAAGATTGGTTGATATAAATGTAATTACCCTCATTTTACAGACAAATAAACTGAGCCCAATTCTCTCCCTCTCTGTGCAACATGAATTGAACAGCTGTGCCAATTATTTTGATAATTCAAGTCTTAACATCTACCATTTGAAGATAGGAAAAAAACATTTGGATGCTTGAATTATACCAGTTGAGTGTGTACATGAATTTAATCACCTCTAGATAATTGCTCATTGCTCCACTTCGCTTGCTGTATACAGGCAGCATCAGTGAACAGCAACATCTCTTGCTCTGCCTCGGTTTATTGATGGCTGCAGTTGGCAATAAAAACCAAGATTCTTGTATCAGTACTTAAACAAGCGGCATCTCTAAAATGTTTTGAAGACATGGAGAGGCTGAAGAATTTTTAGCACAATCATTTGTTTGCTTTGACTCATTTTTTTTTTAAGGGATTAGTACAGTACTTGGGGAAGGCAATGGCACCCCACCCCAGTACTCTTGCCTGGAAAATCCAATGGACGGAGGAGCCTGGTGGGCTGCAGTCCATGGGGTCGCTAGCAGTCGGACAGACTGAGCGACTTCACTTTCACTTTTCACTTTCATGCACTGGAGAAGGAAATGACAACCCACTCCAGTGTTCTTGCCTGGAGAATCCCAGGGATGGGGGAGCCTGGTGGGCTGCCGTCTTTGGGGTCACACAGAGTCGGACACGACTGAAGTGACTTAGCAGCAGCAGCAGCAGTACAGTACTTGTCAAGTAACAGTCAAGCTCTCTCCAAGAAACGAGAGTATTGTCTGTACACTCATTTCCCAAAGACAGTATTATATGGCTGATGCAGTAATAAGACTAAAAAAGGAACACTGAAAAGTTAAGTTCACAAAATGTGGCACCATAATATTCTATTGATAATTCTTGTTACTACTGATACTAATCTTTAAAGTTATGTTTCTGGAGAAATCCCAGTTCTCATAGTCTGAAAGTCTCCATTTATTCTTAAAGATTCTTTAAAAATATATATTTATCTATTTATTTTTGGCTGCACTGGGTCTTCGTTGCTACATGTAGACTTTTTCTAGTTGTGGGGCCTGGGCTTCTCTAATCGTTGCACGAAGGCACAGTAGTTGTGGTATATGGGCTTAGTTGCTCTGCATCATGTGGGATCTTCATGGACCAGAGATAGAATCCATGTCTCCTCCACTGGCAGGAGGATTCTTTACCACTGAGCCCCCAGGGAAGCCCCTCCATTTATTCTTTAGAGCAAGAATTTAAGAGTTTAACAAAGTATTCTGAATGCTTACTTCTTTCTAAACTGAAACCACAGTCCCTTTCTACCCTCATCCTATTTGATATATTACAAATAAGATAGAAAATCTGTTTAATAATTCTCTGGGATAGTTCTTTACAAGACTGGGGTTGAATTTATTTTACTTATATGCAGTGGAGTTATTCTTTCCTGAAATAAAAGGATGCCTCAGGCTAAATTAGAAATGTTTTGCATGTTTGCATGACAGGAAATTTAGTCAAAGAGGAGATAGATGAGATTTTTCTTGGATTGCTGCAGTCGAGTTTTTCAGTCTTCTCCTCAGAAGGACTTTGGATGCAATGGTGCAAGGTTAATAGTTCTAAAATGCACTTTTATTTTGGCATTTATCTGTTCTAAGACCTCTAAAGAGTCCCCATTGCCTTCAATGTAATGTCTTTATTCATCTCGTATTCCCAGCCTCAGCCTCTTTGCCCAGCTTGATCAAAGTTATCATAATTTTCTGCCCACTACAAAGCTGCCCTCCTCACTTCTGCCCAAACACCCTAGTGTATTCAGACCTCCATACATTGGTTTGAGCTCAGTCCTTGTCCTGGAAGCTCCTCTCTCTCATCGCTAGGTCATTATGAATCCCATTCATCCTCCCAAGTTACAGTCCAGGTTCCTGGTCGTCTGTGACACTTTCCCTGAACATGCTCATATTAAAATCCCATTCTTCAGAATCTCATTAGCATAGAGTCTGCAGTCAGTGGACTTTGGCATCTGTCATTTACATATGATCTTCCATTACTGGCTAACTGCCTGTGTGAGCACACCTGTGTAGACCTGAAGGTCGTCTCCCTAACTGCATTGCAAGTTCATTGAAATCACTAGGGATGCTCTTTTATACCATCCTATCTCACCCACAAGATACTTGCCCTGCTCTGCTGTATTGTGCATAGAATACTGTCAAATATTTCATGCCTGTTTGATTGACCAGTGCTCAATTATCTATCATCTCTAGCATCCTTTATCAGGAATGTACATAGGCTTTGGACAACATCTTTTGGAAGCGAAATCAGAAGGTTCTGTACAAGGCAAAATATTAGAAACAATGCTCTCAAATAGTCACATTTCACTATTCATGTTATGTAATTTATCCTCCATTTTATTAATTTGGTTCACTTGTAATTCAATCTGCTGAAAAGGGTACTCTGATGAGATAAAAGAAAATTTATCTCGACCAGTTGAAGTTAAAATGATTCCAAAATGGTGTTTTTCAAGATAGAACAAGAAATGAATAATGCAAAGCATGAGCAGGAATAGTTCTAAAATATGTGTATTGTAAAATAATTTCAGTTTTTCCTTTCTTCTAAAATATATGTAGGGGTAAAAAAAACCACTTGTTTTATTGGGTCAAAATCTCAAAAGCCTGCAAATGTGATACATGTGACAAAAACTGGTCTTAAAACTGCCCCAATTATCCTTTGTCAATATTCTAAACTTACAAAACAATAGGGTTTCAAGACATGTGAACGATGGAGAATAACTAATAGATCTAATGTTGAACAGCTAAAAATATCAGCACCCTTTCTGTCAGCTTAGAACTGTATTTGCAAATCATTATCAACAAATTGTAGTCTGAAATTCTTCTTTCTTCTTGACTTCGAAATTATATTTCAAGATCCCTAATTTAGTCCACATTATTTACTTACTGGCTTGTACAACTGAAATGAGTTTTCATTTTTGCATGTTAAGGATTTTATGAAATGGCAAGTAAATCAATCCTTCAAGTTTTCTGTGACAGAATAACTTGGAAATGATCATCATAATCTCTTTTTCAACAAAAAGAAAGAATTTATATCAAAAATAACTTTGTATTATACCATTATAAAAAAGGTTTCACATTTAGGAGGCTGAGGCACTTTCCTTAGATATCTACCACATTTTTTTGTTTATAAAGTTAGCAAAATGATCAGTAATATTTATAATACATGCAATGTTCAAATCACTTTCACACCCAGGGTGGAATTTATTTGGTAATTATCTTTCTTGTTTCCCATTTCTGTGTCCAGTCAATTGGTTAATCAGCAATTTTATTTATGGTTATCTGTTGACTATATTTCCAAGAACTAGAACTAAGAACTTCCAAGGAAGGTATTTCAGCCAGAAAGAATAAGGTGTCCTGTGAATTACAAAAATCTTGACTCTGGTAGCTTTAATTTTTCTAGTCTTATTGTTTCCCATTTTCTCATGATAAAATCCAAACTTTTGAAAAAGCCCACCATAAACTACCTCCATTATCTATGCCTATCTAAGGCATAGATAGGCATCTCCTATATCTCCCATTATTTCTAGCGAATCCTAGACACCAGCCAGCCCAGTTGAGACTTTGTTTTTCATATCCTTGCCTTTACTCCTGCTTTCCACTCACTAATAATGCTGCCCAGCCCATGACCTAGCCAAATCTCCCAAGGTTCAAGGGCAGTGTGAACCATTTCTTCCATGAACTCTTTCCTGAGAAGTCTCATATATGGTTCCTCCCTTCACTGATTCCTTTTAGTGGTTGTTTTTATCTTTAGCAACCACTTTGTTACTTTTGCTTGGCAGTTTCTCAGATCCACATTCTAACTTCCTATCCTACCCTGGGAGGTCAAATCGCATGGGCAACAGCAATGGACCTACTAAGCCACTTGTTGTGTCTTCCTAATGGGAGGTACTAGTGAAGCAAAAGGTGACGAGAGAGTGAGTCCAGAGATGACTAGGTTCCCTTACTGACAGCCACAGATCCTGTCAAGGTCCTCTCCCTGTACCTACTTCTCAGATTCTGTTAAAGGCTTCCTATTCCAGGTTTGTTTTTTTCTTTTTTTGGTAATATAGTTCAACTTAATTCAGATTTTTCCCATAAGAGCACATGGAAAAACCTGAATGAACTTTTTGGCCAACCGAATACAATGTTATGCTAAATTCAGATGTATAGCAAAGTAGATCAGTCACACATTTTTTAAATGTATTCTTTCTTAGATTCTTTTTCCACATAGGCCATTACAGAGTATTGAGTAGAGTTCCCTGTGCTACACAGTAGGTCCTTTTATTTTTTTTTCCATTGTAATACATTTATTTTTTTTAATTTTTAATTTTTTATTGGTATATAGCTGATTAACAATGTTGTGATTGTTTCAGGTGGACAGTGAAGGGACTCATCCATACATATACGTGTATCCAGTCTCCATCAAATTCCTCTCCCATCCAGGCTGCCATGCAACGTTGAGCAGAGTTCCTTGTGCTATATAAGTCATTGTGATTGTAAATATAGCAGTGTGCACATGAGCAGGTCCTTACTATTAATAGTTATCCATTTTATATGTAGTAGTGTGTATGAGCCATTTGTTTATTGCAGGAACCCTGACTGATTCAGTGCTTAATAAGTTGGATAGTTAATTTCACCTCATATGATCCCCTTTCATGTTCCTGTCCCATTGAATCATACCTGTATAATAATTAGATCAGACTATATGATAGCTATACTACAGTATACTATAGCATAGGTACTTGTAACTGTATCCTAAAATCATAGCTTTTAAGTAGACCCTGGGGCCAAATTGCCTATATTTGAAGTTCTACCACTTACTAACCTGTGATTCTGGATAAACTTCTTTTTTTACTTTCATTTTCCTTATCTGTAAACTAGGAATAATAATAGTACCTACCTCTTAGAGTATTATGAAGATTAAATTTAAAAAAATTTTTATTTAGAATTTTGTACTTACACAACAGGAAATGTTTCAAGCATTTTATAGATATTAACCAGTTAATTCTCTTAACAAACTTAAGAGATAGATACTCTTATTATTTTCATTTTGGTGGTACAAATGAAGAAGAAAGTAGTTAAGTAACTTGGTGAAAATAAGAAACCAAGTAAATGGCCCCCAAGATTCAAACTCAGGCAACCTTACTCCAGAATCCATTCCCATAACCACTAATCGATGACAGATTCTTCTGGTGCATAGTAAAAGTCGAATGGCAGGTATTGTTGTTGTTATTTATTTTTCATAGTATTGGTTCTTTATGAGCCTTTAGTTTTTGCTAGATTATGAATTTCTTGAGAAAAGAGGCCAAGTTTTATTTTTCTCTGTGTATTAGCTGAGCTCTTGGCATTTAGTTGCAGGTTAGTAACTATTTGTGAAAGTATTAGCTATTTCCCATGTATTTCCCAAGGCCACCCTAGTTTTAGGTAAAACTGATATTTAGCTAAAACTGGAAATGGAATTTGAGCTCTCAGCAGCCATTATTGTTGCCAGAACCACAGGTTCCCCTTTTGATCCCAAATTCTTTTCTCAGACAATTCACCTCTTTCCTGATAGGTCCCCCTGCTCACTTCTATCATCACAATGGCTTTGCTTCTCCAATACCACTGGTGCTGAAAGGGTCCCATCTCGGACAACTTACAACCATCCTGCTCTGTTTTTCCTGACCAAAAGAGATATTTTTCGCCCAAATATGTATCTTTTAGCTTCATGATTCCTCCTTACAGAAATTTAGAACAAGTTCTCAGGAACTAAGCAAAAGGCGTTTGATTGACATAATTTGCATTTAAATGTGTTCTTCACCATCACTAATTAACTAGTGTTTCAGACAAGATATAGTACTCAGCTTTTATTCTCTGCTTACTTCAGGGTTGCCATCAAGATTGGCTACATAATTTGTGAGCCCCAGTGAAAAATGAAAATGCAGGGCCCCTTGTTAAACTATAATAAAAAAAATTTAAGATGAAAACATGCATTAGTTTCATGTCCATAAACCTGGCCCTGCTCGAGGTCCCTGCTTACCCAGGGCAATTCTGACTCAGAAAAACTAGACGTTTTTTGGACTTAGCTTTGCTGTCTTTTGTAGTCCAAAAACTTGTCCCAAAGTTCTTTCTGGTATGTCTTTCAGGATTCCTGGTGACTTACTTTGTTGTCCAGTGTTGATGAACTACAAGTGTAGAATGGAACCATCACCATGTAATACATATAAATAATCATCTTTTCCTTTGGTTCAATTTTAGGCCTGGTGAAAATAAGAGTCATGCTCTTAAAAAAAAACAAAAGTAGCAGCATTTTTTTTAAATGCCATACTAATTCACTTAAATTGAATCTTAAGAATTATATTAATAATGTTCAGAAATTATGAACTATACATCCAGATGGTATATTATCTGGATCTGAAGAGCTAATGAGAGACTTAGGGACTAGAAGGGCAAAAGTGGGTGTATTAGTTGGGGATTGCATTTAAATGTCCTAAACCAGGATTAAACAGCAAATTATTTTAGTAGAGAAAACAGCTATGTAAAATGAAATAGACAGGAAGCCTGAGAAGTTGGGATAATCATTAGACCAAAATGCAAGTCTAACCCAAAATGAAGGAAAAAAGAGAGAGAAAACTGGGTAGAAGTACACCAGTGTGCAACCTGAGGAAGGGTCAGCAAAGCTGTCAGGGAGACATTGAGCTCGAGTCAGTCAGAGGAGCCCCAGGCCTCCTAAGAAAGGCTCTGCTTTAGTATCTCCATTACATTCAGTCCTTGGTGGGGAGCAGTCCATGGGAGGCTTGGCTTCTTCTCTCCAACATAGTGATGGATTTCTAAATGCAGCAGCTGAAGTCCTTGGTCACTGAGGTCCTGGTCATAAAAGGCTTGCACGTTCTTCTGGCCACCACAGTGGGTATTAGCAGCAATGGCCCTTAAAGACCTGAAAGCATAAAATTACTAGAAGAAAACCAGAAGAAAGCTTCTTGACACTAGCCGGACAACTATTTTTTGGATATGATGCCAAAATCACAGGCAACAAAAGTCTAAATAGACTAGTGGGATTGCATCAAACAAAAATGATTGTGCACAGCAAAGGGAAAAAAAAATCAACAGAATGAAAAGGCAGCTTTTGGAATGAGAGAAAGTATTTGCAAATGATGTATTTGATAAGGAGTTAAGGGAGGGGGAGATAAAGAAATTGTGGTATAGGTATATTTACATTGGATATTATTAATACTTAAGAAGGGGGAAATTCTGCCATTTTTGATAACATAGATGAACTTAGAAGGCATTACACTAAGTGAAATAAGCCAGATATAGAACAGCAAATACTATGAAGTCTTACTTATATGTGAAGCCTAAAAGCAGTGGAACTCTGAGAAACAGTAGAATGATGGTTGTCATGGGCTGAGGGTAAAAGAAGTGGGATGATATTGGTCATAGGCTACAAACTTCCAGTTATAAGATGAATAAGTTTTAGAGATATAATGTAAAGCGTAGAAATACTAATAATGTATACTTGAAATTTGCTGAGAGTAGATCTCAGGTGCTTTCATCACACACATGCACACAAAAGGTAAGTATGTGAGATGGTGGATATGTTAACTAGTTTGATTGTGGTGATCATTTCACAATGTATACATATATCAAAACAAATTTTATACTACTATATGCATTTTCTATTTGTCAAATCTACCCAAATAAAACTGAAAAAAAAAATGAAATATAGAGCTTAAAATTTATACACCAAAAAAATTGTATAATTTAGACAAATAAGCCCCAAGGACCAAGTGAGCTCTACTTCTTTTAGAACACCCTCTTTGATACCCTAAATTTGGTTAGATATCTCTGCTGTATGCTTTGATAACTCCTTGTGCCTTTCCTATCATAATATTCCCTCAATTTATTATAATTGCTTATTTACTTCCTGTCCTCACTACTAGTTCATTTTTCACTTGAGAATAATAATTTTACCTCCTTCACTGCTATATCCTTATGACTAGCTCAATGACTGGCATAACATAAATACTTAAAAATATTCACTGAAACCCAAATTGGGGTACATTCTGTAAAATGCCTAGCCCATGTTCTTCAAAACAGTCAGTGATAAGAAATTCAAAGAAAGGCAATGAATTATTTCAGATTAAACGTGACTAAGGAGATACATGAGGCTGGACCAGTAAATGAAAGGCAATTAAAGGAGTAATCTTGAGATTATGAATAAAGAGTGTAGATTAGATTATAGTACTAAAGCCACATTAAACTTCCTGAATTAGAAATTAAGCTGAGATTATATCAGAGAATGCACTTGTTTTTCTTAAAAACAAAGACCGAAGTATCAAAAAGACATTCTCATATGGTTCTGAAAACAGATATAATATTACATACACAGATACTATATGTATATGTTATATTAGAATGATAAATGATAAAATGTGGCAAAATATTAACAGTGAATCTGGGTAAAGGGTACATGTGAATTCTTTGACCATTCTTATGAATTTTCCATAAGTTTCAGATTATATAAAAGTGAAGCGAAAGTGAAAGTCACTCAGTCATGTCTGACTCTTTGTGACCACATGGACTATATAGTCCATGGAATTCTCCAGGCCAGAATACTGGAGTGGGTAGCCTTTCCCTTCTCCGGGGGATCTTCCTAACCCAGGGATCAAACCCAGATCTCCCACATTGCAGGTGGATTCTTTACCAGCTGAGCCACACACAGGAAAATGCTTTTTAAAAGGTATTTCTTGAGTGAATGAAGGACAAAAGGCTAACCACAGTTAGAAGGTGCTTATGAAGAAGTTACCAACTGAGATGCTGTAGAACATTCAGAGAAGTAGGGAAGTTCTGCCCAGCAGGAAAATATCCAAGTTAGTTTACAATGTACATGAGAAGTGAGGAAGTGGAGGACAATAAAGACAACTTTGAATCTGGCCCATCTATTTGCAGAGGCAGCCGAATGCAAGAATAGAAGCCAGAATTAAGGTGCTCAGTGAGGCAGTTGAAAGCTAGACAGATGATTAGCATCCTCACAGGTAAATCTCTTTCGATTACTAGAAAGACTTCAATTTAGAACCCATCTGACTTAAATGCTGATTTTCTTCCAGACATAAAGTAATTCTATAAACTCTCTCACCTTATCAATCTTTAATGTTAATTTTTTAAGTTGTAAATAAGAGTCTAAGGTCTCCATTTTTACATAATATGTAAATTGGATTCATGTTTATTTCCTGAAAATGGCAACAACTGAAAATCAACATAGGCCTTTGGTCTAAGTTTAACTATGTGAAGATTGTTGATTTTTGTAGAAAAATAATAAAAATATAACAAGTTTCTAGTTAAGGTCTTTGCTTAGACATATAAATACTAAATATTCAACTACACATATAAAGTTCTCTATTGGAGTATTATTTAGGTAGAATTTCATTTTAACAAATGCCATTACAAAGTGTAATTCTTTCTAAGAGTCTAAAATGACCTACTTTTGGTATGCATGGCTCCATTGTTTAGCTGCTTTTTCATAGGATTGCTATTTATAACCATTTCTCTCAACCCTGGGGAGACTTAGTAGGATTAACGACTTCTGATACACTTTGTATTTGAAGATCTTTTTGTTTTTCTCCATCTTTGCTCAGCTAGTGGAATCCATGATGAATTCTCATCTCCAAGGGGTAAGCTGTTTTTAGCAAAGCCCAGCAGCTGGCTTATGACTCCTTAGAAATAGCATTGATTCCTTTCTTCCTTTGTGCTTGTTTCTTCCAGAATGATAGATCCATGTAGATGTGCTCAATTATCATGCTTAGGTACTGTTAAGCATGTCATAGTTTTAGTTTTATTCACTTAACTTATAAGTATCTGTGCTCATATAAGAAAAATAAGCATAATTAGCATTCTACTGGTTTAGTACGACAAATACAGACCACTAAACCCAGAATAAAGCATTTGAACAATGGAATACAACTGGAGGTCAAATGGGGATGAAGATTAGAGGAGAAAGAGAGTATCATCTGCTACCAGATTGGGGGCAGAAAATGGAATTTTGTAGATGGATATTTTGGAAGTGGGTAGTATACGTAATGATTAGATCCAAAGTATTCTCTCATCTGTGGGTAGCTCATATGAAGGTCATTGTATTTGAGAATTTGTAGGTTTATGAAACTAAGTTGTCAAGTCAAAGAAATTGTGATAGCAAATAGAGTACACTCAAAAGAAAACCAAACGAATAGAAGAAATAATTGTTCCTCCCAATGCGTGCATGTGTCCTATTTTTTAGCATGACGATCTTTCAGTCACTGTTGTATACAATGTTGGATACTATCTTAACAAAAAACAATGTTAAATGAATGTCATATTCAAGTCCTTCCCTTTAGTTTTAGAAAGAAAAGTCCTATTCTGCTCTACTGTGAAACCACTGTTTAATTAGTATATTCGGTTCAATTCAGTCAGTCATGTCCGACTCTTTGCGACCCCATGGACTGCAGCACACCAGGCTTCCCTGTCCATCACCAACTCCTGGAGCCTACTCAAACTTATGCCCATCATGTCAGTGATGCCATCCAACCTCTGTCATCCCCTTCTCCTCCTGCCTCCAATCTTTCCTATTAGCATCTCATGAATCCCATATATATAATATATATTCACACATTATTACTATTGTACAGTTTCTTTTCTGAAATGGACATTTGTCCATGTTGACCAGAAAGTGGGATAGAGCTATAATTTTGTTTTGAAGTATTTTAGGAAGGCATGGTTTTATTGCAGTCGTGAATCTCCTTGGATTTTTAAGGAGGCTGCTTCAAAGGATGTCATTAATAATCTTCTCAGGTGCTTACAAAGTATGTGTCTGTCAGCAGAATTAGAGAATCACCCAACTAGAGAACAGGTTTCACAATACCCTGAGACCTATTTTGTTCATCAGAGAGGAAAATGGCTTGTTTTAAGTCTAAATTGACATGCTTGCTAATTTCATCAGTAAAAGCTGTTCATTGTGGTCAGGTTTAATTCAGAGGCTGGCAAGGTTCAGATTAGAGTTGATCAAGTTACTTCTACAACAGACTTCTTAAACGAACTTTGTAATGCTAAAAGAAGGGGAAAATCATAGCCATCCTTGGGGTTATGTATCCAGAATTTAGATGCAAAGAATGGCCTGGTTGTTTGAGGATGGGTTAATATGAAATCAAAGGAAAATGACAATAAAGATCATCTTTGCTATATAAAAATTTTCAAGTGTCATAAAACACAAATTTTTACTTAAATTGCATAAATCATGCCTAATGAATTTATTTACTACTGTGTTCGTAAGACCTGAAACAGTGCCTAGCACTTAATATTTGTAAAATGAAAGAAAGAGTCAGTAAATAAATGAATGTATGTACTTTGCTAGCTCTATACATTTAGAGGGGAAGGTTTGAATTCATGGTTTCTGTGTAAGTCTATTTTTCAAAAATCTATTATTGAATGTATTATACATTTAAGAGTTAGGAATTCCAAAGTAATTTTTCGGCTTGCTGTGTCACAGATGACCAGAGTGTAACATTCTAATCCTGGAAAATATCTTTCGTAAAAATCTATCTGTGACTATATGGTTCCTACTTTAGAATTTGTTCAAGACTCTCCAACTGACTTATGCCACCTACTTCAATAGCTGTCTTTAGCAATTTGTTCCATATTTCAAACACACTTTTGTGTAAAGAAACGATAAAAGTTAGAAACCTGAAAATTGGATTTTTCTTCTGAGCAATCACAGCTTACAAATGTGGAAAATTTGTTAAAAGTTAACCCCTTCAATTTTTCAATACAGAGAGGGGAAAATGCTCAAAATAGATGGGCAATGTTTGGGTAAGTTCTTCCCATTATTTTAATAGCACTAAAAGCAATTGAGCTCAAATCACAGGCCTATTTCCTACCTCTTCACAAGAGAAACACTACAGAATGATCATAACTTGGCCTTTCTAAATACAAAAGTCTTTAGAAAATCAGCACCAGTCAAAGGGCATAGTAGATAACTAATTTCCATGAACTTTACCATCTACCACATTTCACCTCTTGACTTTCATTGGCCTCATGTGGTAGTAGAAAGAGCATGAGATTTAAAAGCATGAAGACTTCTGGCTTAGTTTTTTAGTGTGGTTATTAGGAGAATAAAAATGAGGAAACATGTGTAAAACATCTGTCACATAGCAGTTTTAAAGTAATGCAAACTAATAAAATGTATTCAGTTTTAGTACAAGGACAAAGGAGATACCTTACTTTTCCCAAACTTCTTTGAAAATATCAGTGGAGTTTTGGCCTTTCGTGTAGACAGAATAGATGACAGAGGCAATAAATGGACACTTGGAAGAAGAACATTGCTACCTATAAAGTAGATATTGTATGGTCAGGCTACTCAAGATGGCTGTTCCCTTGCTCTCTGTATGTCCCTGACTGACCAGTGCCTGTATCACTTCTGCCCTCTGCACATGACTGACTTTCCTATGTACAGTACCTGGCGCAGGTCCTGACTGATAATTGTGTTTATCAAAGACATAATGAGGGGCGTGCCCTCTACTGGTCTCCCTGATAACTAATGAGCCCATCTGATATCATTTCTTCTGTAACTAGCCATCCCTCCTCCCCTTCCCCAACGCAGATTACCCCCACTTGCTACCCAGCTTCTGCTATACATGGTGGGGTGTCACCCAGGACCTTGCTTCAGACATGTAAGCTCCCCCATCCATTAGACCACTGATGTCTCTGTCGCTGACTCTGGGCTCTTTTTTCAGTCATGAAGTTGAGCACGTGCAGGTTTTGTGGGTCTATGGGGTGCAACCCAACATATATATATATGAAAGTGAAAGTCGCTCAGTCGTTTCTGACTCTGAGACCCCCATGAACTATACAGTCCATGGAATTCTCCAGGCCAGAGTACTGGAGTGGGTAGCCTTTCCCTTCTCCAGGGAATCTTCCCAAGCCAGAGATCGAACACAGGTCTCCCACATTGCAGGTGGATTCTTTACCAGCTCTGCCATAAGAGAAGTCCATATATATATATATATATAGTTGGCTTCATTCTCTTTGGTACTTTTGTAAAAGCAGTATTAAAGTCAGTTTTAATACAAAATACAAATACTAACTTCTAGTCTGGTGCTTTCTAAGCTTGCCTGATGATGAGCATTAGAAAATTTGTTTAAAAGGTTGATTCTCAGCCCTCCTTAGAGCCCATTCACTCTAAAGTGAGGCAAAGGAATCAGCTGAATCTTACTAGAGTCAAATTTGGGAAAAGATTAATTTAGCTCATCTACATCATCTTCTCATTTTATAGGTGAGAAATTTTAAGCACAAAGAAGTTAAATAAGTTCTCTCTCTTAAATCACTTCTCTGTCTCTTCTGTTTCTAAATTATACACCTCAATTTTGACACTGCACAGCATGAGATTACAAGTATAAATAGTCTTCAGTGTCTTAAATACATTTTCATAATTCAGAATTACATTGGTTAATCGTGGCACTCATATATTGGTGTACGTAAACCCAGGAACACTGAAATGACTCCATCTAAGCTCTTAACTAGTGAAGCAAACCCATAATCAAGATTTTCACTTGAAATATTTTTGGTATCGAAAAATGAAACACATTTCTTGTTAAATTGCTCTCTGTAAAGCCTAACACATTAGAGATTTATATCTAATAACATCTTGTTTTATTTCTAAAAGTGCCTTGGTTGGTTTTTGAAAATTACCCATAAAAGGAATGCACAGTGCTGGAGGAACTCAGGATTGTTCCATTTGTTCCTTCAGGCAACACTGCAGGACTTGGAGCAGAGGCGCCCCCAGTTGGAAGAACTCATTACTGCTGCCCAAAATTTGAAAAACAAGACCAGCAATCAAGAGGCCAGGACCATCATTACTGATCGAAGTAAGTCTTTTCTTTTAACAGGCATGTGAAACTTAGGGAAAGATGTATGAAAAGCTTCTATGATGACTTAAGTTCATACACCTCCATTATGTTTATAAAAATATTGAGACTATTATAACTAAGGTTTTTCAGTCCATAATGTTTTCTTTCAATAACCGAATGTAATTCCAGGAAATAGATAAAAGACAAAATTCATCAATCCAGATTTATGTCGTTGCAAAGCATGGAGTGGCGAGCATGGGTGTGGCAGAACACCCCCTCCTCCTCAGTTGTCGTGTATCTGGGCTGGCATCCATGGAGATGCCATTCTCTCCCTCATATCCTTGGTTGTTGGTTCAAGCAGGCGGTTTCTTCCAGGATCATTTTTTTCTTTCCTGTCTGCAGTGGCACTTTCAGATCTGGATGTCTCTCTGCTGCTTGGTTGCTCACATTGTGTCATATCACAGATCTTTGTACCATTCCTCATGCCACACTGCAGGGGAGGTAGTGGGAACTTTGAGAGGTTCTTTAAGGTCCACCTGACTAGACATGGCACATAACTCTCTTTACACAGGATGCTTCAGAGTGACTGTGCATGGGGTCAGAAAGAGGGCTAGGGAGGATAGAGAGTAAAGGAAACTGCTCTCCATCATATTTTTCTCAAAGGTTCTTCTTAGAAATAAGGCTGAGGTCACCTCAGCTAGCAAAGTCTCTTGGATCTCCCTGGGTTTCTGCCCCTCCTTCCCCCTCTCTTCCTTCCAGGGATACATACTGATACTAAATTTTCTTACTTCCCCTGCAATGCCCCCTTATGTCCCTCCCCACATCTGGAGGAGTGTTTTCTAGCGCAGGAGGAGGGAAAAACCTTTGTTTAATCATTCTTTTTTTCCTTCCAAAGCTTTGTCTTACACCAGGCCTAGGCTTTTGAAACTTAAAAGCCAAGAGTCTATCTCTTCATAATATACATTCTGTTGTGTCAACACTTACCTAAGGAAGTAGAAAGCAGAGTGTCTGGCTGCCAGTATGATGGGGGAAGGGAAAGAGTAAAGAGAATCAAAAGTTCTGGTTAATATTCTGAAAGAAACATTTACTATTCAGAAAATACTACTCATGCTTGCATTTATTAAGTAAATAGTGATAATGGCTATTATTTTGTTGAATACCTCCCATGTATCAGGCAGTATGTGAGATGTGTATGTGTATGTATAAAATCTTTACAAAATCCTGTTGGCTAAATTTCATAATCCCCATTTTATAGATGAGAAACCGGTTTCAGAGAATGATTAATCAAATTGTTCACACTAACAAAACAAGCAAAGAGCAGATCTTGGAATTTGCAAATGTCTCTTTCTGGCTTAGAAGTGTGTTCCTTTTAAAATGTTTACCACTTCTCATCTTGTTTTGTTGTTTTGTTAATGACTTTAATCACTAGGACTAGGACTAAAGACTATTTCAATCTGCAATTATGGATGTTTAGATTCACTTTCTGAAGACATTTCCTCTTTGAGTTGTAGTGAATATTAATTAAAATAGACTCTTCTTGATTTTAAAATTTTAACTCTTTATTGTTGATCAAACAATGTATTAGATATATGCTGATGTATTATTAGGTGCCAGTATTATTAGGAACCACTGCAACGGGCTCCCCAGGTGGCTCAACAGTAAGGAATCCGCCTGCCAAGCAGGTCATGGGGGTTCTATCCCCGGGTCAGAAAGATCACCTGGAGAAGGAAATGACAACCCACTCCAGTATTCTTGCCTGGGAAATCCTGTGGACAGAGGAGCCTGGTGGGCTACCATCCATGGGGTTACAAAGAGTTGGACATGGCTTAGGGACTAACCAACAGCAGCAGCCACTATAGCGAATAAAGTAAATCTTAGTAGCTTAGAACAGTAGAAGTTGACTTTTTCANGGAGAAGGAAATGACAACCCACTCCAGTATTCTTGCCTGGGAAATCCTGTGGACAGAGGAGCCTGGTGGGCTACCATCCATGGGGTTACAAAGAGTTGGACATGGCTTAGGGACTAACCAACAGCAGCAGCCACTATAGCGAATAAAGTAAATCTTAGTAGCTTAGAACAGTAGAAGTTGACTGTTTCATTCTGGTTGTACTCCACAGTAAGCAGCCCATAATGAAGTCATTCAGGGACTCAAGCCCCTTCTAACATAGAACATCAAAGTGTTATGCATTCAATCAGGCAGGTGAGGAACCAGTATTGACCACTGGCGTTTAGTATGAGCCATGCCTGGAAGTCATGCACATTATTTTCTTCATAATCTGTGGGCTGGAATTTGTCACAGGGCCACATCTAACTGCAAGGGAAACTGGAAAATATTATCCAACGCTGGGTCCAGGAAAAAGAGCAATTAATTTGGTAAGAAACTAGTCAGCCTCTTTCACAGCTAGTTTGGATAGGAAGAATGTGCTTAAGTTCTATAATTATGTGTAAGTATAGGATGTCATTTCTATAACCAGCCATACAAGAGCAAAATTGCCTTATAATGACCAACATAGATAGCTGTCCAACTGACAGAGTGTTCCTCCCTCGTAGTGGAACCATAAGGCTTCCCTCACCAGGCTGAAACACATAGGCCCGAAAGAGTGAATCTTAATGAATGAGTTATGAGACTGAATCCCCACTACACAGTTAAGTACTCTGTTTCTTGCCTGAGAAATATGGAAATTTGGCTAAGATGTTTATGAAAATTTGAACACACTATATAGAAAGTCATTTGTTATTTTCCTAATGAAAAATAACTTCATTTTTCTCCCTAAGAAGAAAATAACACTAATCTATTTTATAGTATCCATTCAGCTTTGTCTAAACAGTTTCCATTATCCCTTGCAATCTTTTTTAGATCTTATATTAATGCTTTTTCGTGATGTAGATTAGCATTGAGTGACCAGAGGGCAGGTTTGTGTATCTCTGCTAATATCCAGTGATTTGAATAGTTCTGCTTTTCTTAGCTTTTGTCTTTTAGAAATGAATACCTTTATGAATATTTTCAGCATAGTGGAAAGATTCCAACCCAAATGGTCCAATAAAGCATTTTCTTAAAAGCAAGTCCCTGTTGAGACTTGTCATGTTGCTTATTAAGAGCCTAAACCGGAATCTTAGTTCTAAATATTCCTGGAGCCTCTATTGCTGGTACCAGGATAATTCTGACAATATATGTTTATCTAAACAATGTCATTTGCAGCTTTGCTATACTTCAGTTTATCTCTCCATTTGAAATCAATAAAATGGGATGGAAATTCAATACTCATAAAGTTTCAATCGTGTTCAAAATAGAATTTTTCTTGGTATAGATTTGGTTTTCAGGGAATGCGTAGAAATAAAATACTAGCTCATAAAAGTGTATTTTCTTATTTGAATATTTCATTATTCCCTTTTTATTGCCCTGAAGCTTCTAGAAATACTTAAAAAGGAATCAGCTAAATAAAGAAAAATATTCAATAAGTATATAATACTATATTGAAACATGAGTCCCTCCTTGGTAAATCCCAGTTCATAACTTTGAACAGTTGGGAAAATCTATACATAGTTATTACATTCTGTCAGGAGAAAAGTCCAGTAAAAAGCAATTCTTCTGTCCTGGTAATACCCAGGCTAAAATCTCAAGTAATTGGGTCTGCATAATACGAGCCATGTTTCACTCTATAAAACTGTTTCCATGGTATCTGTTGTTTTCAGGTGATTATATTGATGGAAATCATGTTGTAATAATCAAGGTGAAAGTGTAAATTTCATTCTAAAAGCAGTCAGGTGAAAAATTCCCCTCGCTCTGCCTGATGTTCAAACTGCTCATTTTCCATGACTCCTTTGGTTGCTCAATGTGTCAACCATTCCTGGTCATTTTCTTCTGCAGAAGCGCTAGGTCAGGGGACCAAAAACAGACAAGAAGGATCTAAAATTGCTCCTTGGAGGTTTCTGAATTATGCAAAACTCTTGTGCATATCTGTTACTACTGTATATCTTAGTACCATAGTACCTCTCATAACAATGAGGAGGATACGGAAAAAAAGAACTGCTCTTTTACTGTTCTGTTTATTCCTCAAATAATATCGATGAACATGGTTTATCTAACATTTGTACTTGAGAACTTTGCTTTTATACTTCTCCTTCCATAACCCCCACCATTGCCATTTTAAAGATCTATGGCAGCAGTCCCCAACCTATGTGGTACTAGGGACCAGTTTCGTGGAAGACAGTTTTTCCACAGACATTGCAGGGTGGGATGGTTTCAGGATGATTCATGTGCATTACATTTATTGCACTCTCTATTTCTATAATTATTACCTCAGCTCCACCTCAGATCATCAGACATTAGGTTCTGGAGGTTAGGAACCCATGATCTATGGCAATAGCACATCCAGGTATTAAGGGCAAGCTGCCTGGGCTGGCCACTTACTACCTTTGTGACCCTAAACAAACAACTAATCTCAGTAAACTATCTGATCTCAGTTTTCTCCTCTATAAAATAAGATGACTTCTGTCTACTTCAAGGTTAGGAGAATTAAATGAGGTATTACATGAAGAGCACTTATATCCCAAACATAGTAAGAGCTCAGTGAATGTTATCTCTTGTTTTAATTATAATCTGATCAGGTTGTTTGAATGCTTAAGGGAAAACATCTAAAGTATTTAATAATCTCTTGCTCAGATGGTAAAGAGTCTGCCTGCAGCACCGAAGACCCAGTTTCCACCTCTGTGTCAGGAAAATCACCTGGAGAAGGAAATTGCAACCCACTCCAGTACTCTTGCCTGGAAAATCCCATGGGTGGAGGAGCCTGCAGGTTATAGTCCGTGGGGCTGCAGAGTCGGACACAACTGAGCCACTTCATTTTCTTTACTAACTGTGATTTTTTCACTACCTTTCTTTATATATATATATATATATATATATTTATTTATCTCAATTAGAGGCTAATTACTTTACAATATTGTATTGGTTTTGCCATACATTGACATGAATCTGCCACAGGTGTACATGTGTTCCCCATCCTGAACACCCCTCCCACCTCCCTCCCCATCCCATCCCTCTGGGTCATCCCAGTGCACCAGCCCCAAGCATCCTGTATCATGCATCGAACCTGGACTGGCGATTCCTTTCACATATAATATTATACATGTTTCAATGCCATTCTCCCAAATCGTCCCACCCTCACCCTCTCCCACAGAGTCCAAAAGACTGTTCTATATATCTGTGTCTCTTTTGCTGTCTCACATACAGGATTATTGTTCCCATCTTTCTAAATTCCATAATATGCGTTAGTATACTGTATTGGTGTTTTTCTTTCTGGCTAACTTCACTCTGTATAATAGGCTCCAGTTTCATCCACCTCATTAGAACTGATTCAAGTGTATTCTTTTTAATGGCTGAGTAATACTCCATTGTGTATATGTACCACAGCTTTCTTATCTATTCATCTGCTGATGGACATCTAGGCGGCTTCCATGTCCTGGCTATTGTAAACAGTGCTGTGATGAACACTGGGGTACACGTGTCTTTTTCAATTCTGGTTTCCTCGGTGTGTATGCCCAGCAGTGGGATTGCTGGGTCATAANTGTGTGTTGATTTTATATCCTGCAACTTTACTATATTCATTGATTAGCTCTAGTAATTTTCTGGTGGAGTCTTTAGGGTTTTCTATGTAGAGGATCATGTCATCTGCAGACAATGAGAGTTTTACTTCTTCTTTTCCAATTTGGATTCCTTTTATTTCTTTTTCTTCTCTGATTGCTGTGGCCAAAATTTCCAAAACTATGCTGAATAGTAGTGTGAAAGTGGGCACCCTTGTCTTGTTCCTGACTTTAGGGAAAATGGTTTCAATTTTTCACCATTGAGGATAATGTTTGTTGTGGGTTTGTCATATATAGCTTTTATTATGTTGAGGTATTCCTGCTCTCTAGAGAGTTTTTATCATAAATGGATGTTGAATTTTGTCAAAGGCTTTCTCTGCATCTATTGAGATAATTATATGGCTTTTATTTTTCAATTTGTTAATGTGGTGTATTACACTGATTGATTTGCAGATATTGAAGAATCCTTGCATCCCTGGGATAAAGCCCACTTGGTCATGATGTATGATCTTTTTAATGTGTTGTTGGATTCTGATTTCTAGAATTTTGTTAAGGATTTTTGCATCTACCTTTCTTTTTAAAAAATGGAAAAAGAGTTTTAGAAGATCAAAAGAAGAAAGTTAGTTGCTTTGGAAAAGCTGGAATAATCTATATAGAGTTAAACAAATATTTGAGAAAACCTTTATGTGAATGATAATACAAAAAGCAAGGCAATTTATGTAAGCAATTTCAATATTTACTCTATCCTTAGGAGGTGGACTTTATTATAGAGACAGAAAACTGAAGCCCAGAGAGCTTAAGTAACATGCCTACAGTCCTAGTAAGATGTCATGTGAGGGACTAGGATTTAAACTGATGTCTATATAATTCTGAAACCTAAGGCACATCAAATAGTAAAGGCTTGCTAGTCAAAAAATACAAAGAAATATTTACTTGAAAACTTAAAATATTAGGAGTAACCTCAGTTTTTTATAATCTGTATACAGTGTTTTACTTCTCCCATTTATATTGTTCTCTTCTATCTATTTGCATGTCTAATTATAGGATTGTCACTTACACGTCTTGGAAATGTACACAGTACTAGTTGTTCAATCTTGACCAAGTAGATTCACTTCTCTAAGCCATGGTTCTGTCATCTGTCATGTGGGGTTAATAATAATACTTAAGCTAGTAGGGTGTAAAGATAAAATTATGTGATGTTTCTCAACTGAAGACCTGGCATATACCAGATGCTCATTAAATGGTAGATACAATCAAGATGAGATGAATTTGATGCAGAAAAACTGGAGCTGGGAGAATATGTAGGGGAAACCATAAGTGAAAGTGAAAGTTTCTCAGACATGTCCCACTCTTTGCAACCCCATGGAATTCTCCAGCTCAGAATACTGAAGTGAGTAGTCTTTACCTTCTCCAGGGGATCTTCCCAACCCAGGGATCAAACCCAGGGTTCCCACATTGTGGGCTGACAGATACCAGCTGAGCCACAAGGGAAGCGCAAGAATACTGGAGTGGGTAGCCTATCCCTTCTCCAGTGGATCTTCCTGACCCAGGAATCAAACTGGGGTCTCCTGCATTGCAGGTGGATTCTTTACCAACTGAGCTATCAGGGAAGCCCTAGGAACTTCAAAACAAAATACCAAGTCTTAAGAGAGAGTTGTTTCTTTCAAATTGTTTTTCCAGCTAAGACTTTTCCAAAGTGGTCCAGATTGACTTTGTATAAATTTTAAGAGAATGAATTTGTATCACATTGCTTAAAGAGCTGGTGTACAGGGCTGTAGAGAGGAGAATGCTCTACTGTACAAGAATAAAAATACACTCACAGGGTTTTTGAATTGTGACAATTTTATAGCAGCATTGTCAACTCATCATTCATTGCTGCAGCCAAATGTAAGAAATCCTTCATGGTGAAATAAAAAGATTTTGTTATTCTCCACATTTTTATGAAATCTCTATTGCTAATGAAATGCCAGCCAATATCTTCCTCTCAGGTATCGTCTAATAGAGAGTTGCTTATTTTAGAAGTGGATACAAGCATATCAATTTCCTTCTTTTGACATCCAGTACTTGCTGTCAACTGTTATAACTATTACAAGCAGCTCTCAAAGTTCACACCCACCAGGATGCCGCTGGCAACCAAGGAATTCAGTTCAGTAAATATTTGAATGCTTACTCTGCGTTAGTTAGTTAACATCAGAGGTAATGGAGGGGATACAGGGAGGAATGATTCAGCCTTTGTCTCAAAAGAGCTCACAATCAAATATGGGTATTTGGACAAGTGTATCTGGGCAAGGCAATCTAGGGTCAGAACTTCAGTAGAGAAGTATTACGAGATGCAGAGAGATCACACAAGAGAACGGGAAATTGGATCTGAACGAGAGGGTCTTGGCATGCTCTCCGGAGCTTAAATTTTGTCTAAAATTTCTACATTTGATTAAGATTTTGAAAAGAGGAAGAAGCTGGTGAGGGAAGAATATTTCAGGAAAGAATGATAGGAGAATACGAAATTAGACTTACTTGGTTAGTGATGGTATGATGGATGAATTTATAGGAGTATGTGTGTGTATATGTGTGAGCACATAGGTCATGGAGGATAAGGCAGTAAACAAAGTCAGTGAGAGCAGTTAGAAGCCACAAGAGCCTGATCTAGAGCAGGGGCAGTGGAGTGAAAAGAAAGAACTGAATTAAGATATCCAGTCGATCTAGCATTAACAGAATTAGGACATTGATTCGATATGTGGAACTGAAGATCTAAGAGAGTGCTGGCCTTGAAAGATTTTGAGATTCAGTGCTTCGAAAAATGGTAATATCATAACCAGAGAGAACTCAGGAAAAGGAGTTGATTATGGGTGATAAAATAATGCGCTTAAGATACAGCTGATGACGAGAATGAGAACTAGTGGAAAAACAAGAGGAGGCTTCAGGAATAAAGTTATTTCTAGACAGATTTGGAAGTTAGCTGGAGTGAATAAACTTACATAGAGATAGGGTGCTGAGTGAAAAGCAAAGCAGACCTAAGGAAGAGCCTGAAATTTGGTTTACATGTAAGGGATGTAAGAAGAGTTAGCACCGCTCCCCAGACCTCCAACCAGTGGCAACTTGCAATATGTTATAGGTGCATTTAGACACACATTGATGAATGAGTATATAAACTTTGCACTATATTTTGTTTTCTGTATCTTCTGAAGTCCATCTAGTCTAATAGTAAAAGTTTTGGTGCCGTGGACCTTGATGTTATACCAAGGATTAAACAAAATAGCACTTTCTCAATCCTACTACAAAATAAGAATTTTAATACATATTCTATGTTGTTATTATTAACCCTTTCTTCCAGTGTTGTTGTTTGCTAGGAGTTCAGTTCAGTTCAGTCTCTCAGTCGTGTCCAGCTCTCTGTGACCCCATGAATCGCAGAACGCCAGGCCTCCCTGTCCATCATCAACTCCAAGAGTTCACCCAAACTCATGTGCATTGAGTCGGTGATGCCATCCAGCCATCTCATCCTCAGTCATCCCCTTCTCCTCCTGCCCCCAATCCCTCCCAGCATCAAGGTCTTTTCCAATGAGTCAACTCTTTGCATGAGGTGGCCAAAGTATTGGAGTTTCAGCCTCACCATCAGTCCTTCCAATGAATACCCAGGACTGGTCTCCTTTAGGATGGACTGGTTGGATCTCCTTGCAGTCCAAGGGACTCTCAAGAGTCTTCTCCAACACCACAGTTCAAAAGCATCAATTCTTTGGCACTCAGCTTTCTTCACAGTCCAACTCTCACATCCATACATGACCACTGGAAAAACCACAGCCTTGACTAGACGGACCTTTGTTGGCAAAGTAATGTCTCTGCTTTTCAATATGCTGTCTTAGTTAGTGTTAGTCACTCAATCGTGCCCGGCTTTTTGCAACCCCATGAACTGCAGCCCACCAGGCTCCTCTGTCCATGAGATTTTCCAGGCAAGGATACTGAGTGGGTTGCCATTTCCTTCTCCAGGGCATCTTCCCAACCCAAGGACTGAACCTGGGTCTCCTGCACTGAAGGCAGATTCTTTACCAACTGAGCTACAAAGGAAGCCATCTAGGTTGGTCATAACTTTCCTTCCAAGGAGTAAGAATGGCTGCAATCACTGTCTGCAGTGATTTTGGAGCCCAGAAAAATAAAGTCTGACACTGTTTCCACTGTGTCAGATTCAATGCAATCCTCATCAAATTACCAATGGCATTTTTTCACAAAACTAGAACACATAATTTTAATATTTGTATGGAAACATAAAGAGAGCCAAAGCAATCTTGAAAAAGAAAAATAGACCTGTATGAATCAGGCTCCATGACTTCAGACATAGCACCAAGCAACAGTCACCAAAACAGTATTGTATTAAAACAAAAACAGAAAGATAGACCAGTGAAACAGGATAGAGACTCAGCAATAAACCTACATATTTATGATCAATTAATCTACAACAAAGGAGGCAATAATATACAATGGATAAAAGACAATCTCTTCAACAAATGGTAATGCAAAAACTGGACAGTTACATGCAAAAGAACAAAATTAGAACTAACAACATGCACAAAATTAAAGTAAAAATTTTATTAAAGACATAAATTTAAGACCAGATGCTATAAAACTCCTAAAGGAAAACATAGGCAGAGCACTTTTTGATGTAAATTTCAGTAATATCTTTTTGGATCCATCTTCTAGAGTAATGGAAATGACAAAAATAAACAAATGAAATGTTTAATTTAAACAGTTTAAGCAATTAGACCTTTTTTGTTTTGCACAGCAAAGGAAATCATAAACAAAATGAAAATACAACCTACAGAATGGGAGAAAATATTTGCAAGCAGTGCAATTGACAAGGGATTAATCTCCAAAATATACAAACAGCTCATGCAGCTCAATATCAAAACAAACAAGTAAACAAGCAAACAACTCAATAAAAAAATAAGCAGAAGATCTAAATAGACGTCTCTAAAGGAGACTTACAGGTAACTAGCAGGCACGTGAAAAGATGAAACCATTTTTCTTTACTCTTCTTCGGAGTCATGCCTGAGAGGATCTGTAATACAGTAGTATCTCATTGGTTTCACTGCCACATGTTATGGAGATCCATCTGTAAAAACAAGGATTTTTTTTTTTTAGTTGCTTCCTAACCTGCATAGAGATTTCTCAAGAGGCAGATCAGGTGGTCTGGTATTCCCATCTCTTAAAGAATTTTCCACAGTTTACTGTGATCCAAACAAAGGCCTTGGCATAGTCAATAGAACAGAAATAGATGTTTTCCTGGAACTCTCTTGCTTTTTTGATGATCCAACGGATGTTGGCAATTTGATCTCTGGTTCCTCTGCCTTTTCTAAAACCAGCTTGAACATCAGGAAGTTCACGGTTCACGTATTGCTCAAGCCTGGCTTGGAGAATTTTGAGCATTACTTTACTAGTGTGTGAGATGAGTGCAATTGTGTGGTAGTTTCAGCATTCTTTGACATTGTGTTTCTTTGGGATTGGAATGAAAGCTGACCTTTTCCAGTCCTGTGGCCACTGCTGAGTTTTCCAAATTTGCTGGCATATTGAGTGCAGCACTTTCACAGCTTTCAGGATTTGAAATAGCTCCACTGGAATTCCATCACCTCCACTAGCTTTGTTTGTAGTGATGCTTTCTAAGGCCCACTTGACTTCACATTCCAGGATGTCTGGCTCTAGGTGAGTGATCACACCATCGTGATTATCTTGATCATGAAGATCTTTTTTGTGCAGTTCTTCTGTGTATTCTTGCCACCTCTTCTTAATATCTTCTGCTTCTGTTAGGTCCATACCATTTCTGTCCTTTATTGAGCCCATCTTTGCATGAAATGTTCCCTTGGTATCTCTAATTTTCTTTAAGAGATCTAGTCTTTCCTATCTTGTTGTTTTCCTCTATTTCTTTGCATTGATCGCTGAGGAAGTCTTTCTTATCTCTCCTTGCTATTCTTTGGAACTCTGCATTCAAATGGGAATATCTTTCCTTTTCTCCTTTGCTTTTTGCTTCTCTTGCTAGGAGTAGTGAGTTTATTAATCAGCATTCTCCAGAAAACTCACTCACTCTCTCTCTCCTTACACACACACACACACACACGCACACATATGTATGTATATATATATATTCACACACATATACACACACATATATCTCTAGAGAGATGCATACATATTGATTTTTATATATTTATGTTTATTAAATGCACACACATTAAGAGAAAAAGAGTGAGAGATTTGAAGGAATTGGCTCATGCCACTGTGAGAACTGGGGTATCTGAAATCTTCAGGGCACTCTAGCCAGATGTATAGTCAGAGAAGTGTTGGTACTGCAGTCTTGAGTCCAAAGGCCATTTGTAGGCCAAAGTTTTTTTCCTTTTCTAGGCACCATAGTCTTTTCTCTTGAGGATTTCAGCTGATTGGATGAGGCCCTCCATGATTATGGAGGCTGATCTGTGTCACTCAAAGTCTGCAGATTTAAATGTTAATCATATCTAAAATGCACCTTTATAAAAACCCCTAGGCTGATGTGTAAACAAACAACTGGGCATCATCGTCTAGCCAAGTTGACACATAAAATTAACTATCACAGTGAGGCTCATTTTGCCATGTGTTTCTTCATGTATAAATTTCATTATTTCTTTAATTATCTTCTGTATCCAGTTAATAGGGTACCTTGGAGAAGGCAATGGCACCCCACTCCAGTCCTCTTGCCTGTAAAATCCCATGGATGGAGGAGCCTGGTAGGCTGCAGTCCATGGGGTTGCCAAGAGTCGGACACAACTGAGTGACTTCACTTTCACTTTTCACTTTCATGCATTGGAGAAGAAATGGCAACCCACTCCAGTGTTCTTGCCTGGAGAATCCCAGGGACGGGGAAGCCTGGTGGGCTGCCGTCTCTGGGGTCGCACAGAGTCAGACACGACTGAAGTGACTTAGCAGCAGCAATAGGGTACCTGGACATATGTATTAAATAATGGCAATGATCTTTAACATCTTAATGAGTTTCAGAGCTCCATTTCAGTAATTGCAATTCAGACATTACAATTTTTACCTGTAAAAAACAAGTGTATATACTTTTTTCTTTATTGTGTGAAACTAATACTGAACATCTATCATGAAATAATTCTATTTTAATGTATCTCATTTTATAAATTTTATAAAATAATTAATATAAAAATGTATTTGAATAGACTTTAAAATCAAATTAATTGCCATGACTATATTTAATCATTAGTCTTTCATGTAAGTGTGTAATCAGAAAAATAAATATACTCTATTTAAAGTGATGTAGCTACAATTATGAACATAAGTACCATTTTCTACTAATTGATTTTTTTTTCATTATGTTTCTTTCTAAGGAAAAAGATTTAGATTAGCAAGTGTCCCATTCATCTACTCTAAAAGCTAAATATAATGAACGTAACTATAAATGAGTAGGCTCCTCTGTCCATGAAATTCTCCAGGTGAGAATACTGAAGTGGGTAGCCATTCCCTTCTCCAAAGGATCTTCCCAACCCAGGGATCAGACTTGAGTCTCCTGCATTATAGGCAGATTCTTTACCATCTGAGCCACCAGAGTAATTCCAGATTTTCATACACTAGCATTTCATCTTATGGCCTAATAGTGCATTGCAACTGAAAACCTAAATTTCTTTTATATTTGGGTACCTCTGGGCCTAAGGAAGAATATTACTCCCTGCTGATACTATACAGTTTAGATGAAGCTATGCCAAGGGTTAGATATCTTCCATGGACTGCTCCTTTTTACTATTATCTCGGCTCTCCTCAGGCACTGAAAGAGTGTTGGGATTATTTGAGATCTGTAATTTCTTTCTTTACCAAGTATCCTCATTAATAATTTGAAGCGACATAACAAATTGCTGGCCACTAGTCTCTATTCTTTTATACTTTCCTTAAGGGAAACATTTATGAAGTAAGCAGGATTAATGGGTTGTGACTTTTTTATATGTAAAAGACTGAGCTGGGCTTACTCCACTCAGATGAAGAAAGGGAGTTTGTGTTTACCTGTTGCTGCAAAATAACCCCCAAACTCTGTGCCTTAAAAGAACAACAATCATTTATTATCTCTCACAGATTCTCTAGGTCAGGAAACCACTAGTGACTTGATTGAGTGGTTCTGTTTTGGGATTTCCCATGGGATTGCACACAGTAGGCACCTGGGGCTACAGGCATGTGAAAGCTTGACCAGGGCTGGAGGGGTCACTCTCTGGGAGGCTCATTCATGTCATTTGTGAGGTGGTGCTATCTAGCTGGTTCTTCTCTCCATGAACTTCTCCATGGGACTGCTTGAGTATCCCTGTAACTTAGCCTCAGAATTCATACTGTTCCTTCTCTAGGAAATTATTTGTCACAGATCAGCCCTGATGCAGTGAAGTGGAAGAAGGAGAGACTCCAAAAATCATAAATAGCAGGAGGTAAGGATCATTGGGGGTTTCCCACATGGCACTAGTGGAAAAGAACCAGCCTGCCAATGCAAGAGACGGAAAGAGACATGGGTTTGATCCCTGAGTTGGAAAGATGCCCTAGAGGAGGGCATGGCAATCACTCCAGTATTCTTGCCTAGAGCATCCCCATGGACAGAGGACCTTAGTGGACTACAGTCCATGGGATCACACAGAGTTGGACATGACTGAAGCAACTTAGCACACACACACAAGGATCATTGGGGAGCACTTTGGAGCTGACCACCATAGGATTTTTTTTTTGAGCCTTAGAATGGAAGTTTTATGAAACATGATCACATGTTGCTTTGACCATCTCCATCATACACCCCAACAAATGTCCAAGCTCCCCTTCCCCTGAAAATGGCAGACCACCAATGTGTGCCCTTGATCCTCCCTGTACACACTGAAAGGAAAGAGAACCCATGAAGACTTTTCTATAGCTGCTGGACATGGTGGTAATTATGTCAAGTCCACCCAGCCTAGCTCCATGTGGAGATTATGGGATTTGGAAAGAAAGCTCTTGAGCTGTGGAAGCCTACCAGACAGACCTGGGCAGCTAGCAGTTGGCTGTTGGATAATGATGACAAGGATTATGACAGTGATGATTATTTCTTTTATGTTTGTGAGACAAACACCAAAGAATGGCTCTCCTTAATTTCGTTCTAAGAGTAATGTGGTGCTGAAAGCAGTGGATCTAAGATGGGCAAATGTGGTTTAAATCCTGCCCCCGCTCAACATTAAAGATCATCCTTGGCAGCTTACATAGTCTCTCTCTGATGCTTTGCTTTTTCATCTATAAAACTGGGCTCTGATGCCTTCTGTACCAGATTGCTCTCAGGATTAAGTGACATGACATCAAGAAAAGCCCTTCTCAGATGGCAAATCACTACAAAAATAAGTGTCTTTATCATCTTGGATTGCTATGACAAAATACTATAGACCATGTAAGTGAAATAATAGACATTTATTTCTCACAGTTCTGGAGGCTGAGAAGTCCAAGATGGAAGGGCCTGCAGATTCAGTTCCAGTGAGAACCCCTTCCTAACTCACAGAGGGCCAGTTCACAGAGAGCAGAATGCCAATCCCATCATGAGGACCCACCCTCATGACCTCATCTAAACTTAATTGCTTCCCAAAGGCCCCATCACCACATACCATCACATGGAGCATTAAGAGCTCAGCATGTGAAAATTGGAAGGACACAAACATTCAATCCATCACATTCCGCTATCTTCCTCTCTGACAGCTCCACTAGGTCTGCAAGGTG
Organism: Oreotragus oreotragus; assembly: GCA_006410675.1. Classification (NCBI taxonomy): domain Eukaryota; kingdom Metazoa; phylum Chordata; class Mammalia; order Artiodactyla; family Bovidae; genus Oreotragus; species Oreotragus oreotragus. The sequence continues at coordinate 90,769 of SJYX01014382.1, forward strand.
TCAACAGTTACAGGCCCCTGCTGGAAGGGTAAGCATTTTTTACATCTAGAAAATGGGTACATGAAGACTGAGAATAGTTCTTCTATCTATACACAAAAACTTTACTACTTGTTCAAGAAGTTTTCCTTCAGAGAGTGTTGATTCTCTTAAATTCCAGTCTAGGGCCTTGGAAAAAAAATAGGTTCTACATCAAGACTTTCTAAATGAAATGCTTTATAGTATTTTATTCAGTATTAAGATAAAGAAAAACTATTTATGTAGGGCATTCTATTTTTATGGTTTCCAGCTACTGCATGGTCTAGTTTATTGCCGACTGTAAATATTCTGACTCTGGGTAGCAGGAGTCAATCCACTGAGAGTCCCCTGTGAAGTCTACAGGGCAGTGACAGAACAGTAAACCTGGCTGTCGCAATCAGACTTCTCTCTTCGGTAAAGGAGCCTTAGAACTGTTGCCTTGAGCCACAGCTAGCTTGCAGAAAAGTAAATAGAATTGGTGCCAGCCTGATTTCATTTGTTATCAGAAAAATGTGTAATAAACAAGAGAATGTTTGAAAAGATAAAATTGGGTCTGAAATGTACAGAATAAGAATGAGAAGAAAGCACCTCTCTCCATAATTAAACAGAAAACCATGCCATGAATTGATAAAATGCAGTCATCCTGAAAATGTGAACATCAAGTGTAATTGTGCAGAAAGATAAGGTCATATGAACAGCATAAGAATATATAGGCTCATGTTGGCCTGTTGAAACAATGGCACTTTACCGACTCCTCCTAAGAGATTTGGTGGAGTCTGAGCTGTTGTAGGGACCACTGAAAGGGAAAGTCACAATGCTATTGGGCTGTAAAATGGGGGGATTTTCTTGATGATTGCTATTACTTGGAAATTGCTCAGAGTTTTAGAGTATCAGGTCATGTGTCTCTCAGTGTTGGGCACCAGGCCAAACATACTTTGTGGCACATAGCAATAAATCGAATGGGAGTCTATATATATACATATATATATATATATATATATGTTTTTTTTTCTTAGCATTTGGCAGAGCACCCAAAATGTCAAGGTTTTCCTCTCAGTAGTTGCTGCTGCTGCTGCTAAGTCACTTCAGTCGTGTCTGACTCTGTGTGACCCCATAGACGGCAGCCCACCAGGCTCCCCCGTCCCTGGGATTCTCCAGGCAAGAATACTGGAGTGGGTTGCCATTTCCTTCTCCAATGCATGAAAGAGAAAAGTGAAAGTGAAGTCGCTCAGTAGTTAGGAGTTTTGATAACTGGAAACACATCCCAGAGAACTCCAGAATATATGAAATATTTGAGACATTAAAGCTGTTAAAATGTTTACCTATTTATTTGGCAAAATCAGATTTTCATAAAATCTGAAAATATCTCATAAATAAAATGATATTTTAGATCAGTGTTACGTTTTATATGAACTGGACCAAGAACTCTGATGCATGTGTGAGTTGATTTGATTTCCACAGTATCACCTAAAGCTGATACAGTTATTCCTCAGTTTCTGTGGGGGATGGCTCCAGGAGACTCAGTGAATACCCAAGTCTACAGGTGCTCAAGTCCCTTATATAAAATAGTGAAGGACAGTGAGTAGAGCTGGCCCTCTGGCCACAGATATAGAGGACAAACTATATTGTCCTCATTAAATGAATGAAGGTATCAAGGATGATAGCTATTAATACCTTGCTCAAGGTCACCACACAGATAGAAAATGGTAGAGTTACAATTTAACCCAAGTCTTTTGATTCTAAAAAGGATATTAGGTGGATATTCTTTCCCCAAACCAATGCCAAAGGGAGACAACATTTGAGATTCAGTTATTGAAAGTTTGTAAATAAATATATATATGAAATAAATAACTGTATATAGGTATACATTTATATACCTAATTATATTCTTATATATTCATGTATACATAGATTTATATGAAATTTTTATATGTAATAATGATGTATATTTATGTATTTATTAGCTTCTGATAGATATTTCAAAAAAGTTAAATTATACCAGGTATTTACTGAATCATGAGACTTAAAGATCCCTCAGTTCAGTTCAGTTCAGTCACTCAGTCATGTCCGACTCTTTGCGACCCCATGAATCACAGCACACCAGGCCTCCCTGTCCATCACCATCTCCCGGAGTTCACTCAGACTCACGTCCATCGAGTCAGGGATGCCATCCAGCCATCTCATCCTCTGTCG